>SJYV01010714.1:927790-958823 GCA_006410875.1 Neotragus pygmaeus | reverse complement strand
ACTTTACTTGCCTCCTGAGAAATCTGTATGCAGGTCAAAAAGCAACAGTTAGAACCAGACATGGAACAATGGACCATGTCCCAAATTGGGAAAGGAGTACGTTAAGACTGTATATTGTCACCCTGCTTATTTAACTTATATGCATCATGTGAAATGCCAGGAAGGATGAACCACAAGCTGGAATCAAGATTGCTGGGAGAAATATCAATAACCTCAGATATGCAGATGACACCAGCCTTATGGCAGAAAGAGAAAAGAAACTAAAGAGTCTCTTGATGAAAGTGAAAGAGGAGAGTGAAAAAACTGGCTTAAAACTCAACATTCAAAAAACGAAGATCATGGCATCCAGTCCCATCACTTCATGGCAAATAGATGGGAAAATAATGAAAACAGTGAGAGATTTTTTTCTTGGGCTCCAAAATCACTGCAGATGATGACTGCAGCCATGAATTTAAAAGACGCTTGTTTCTTGGAAGAAAAGCTATGACAAACCTAAATAGCATATTAAAAAGTAGAGATGCTACTTTGCCAACAAAGGTCTGTCCAGTCAAAGCTATGGTTTTTCCAGTAGTCATGTATGGATGTGAGAGTTGGACCATAAAGAAAGCTGAGTGCTGAAGAATTAATGCTTTTGAACTATGGTGTTGGAGAGGACTCCTAAGAGTCCCTTGCATGGCAAGGAAATCATACCAGTCATCTTAAAGGAAATCAGTCCTGAATATTCATTGGAAGGACTGATGCTGAAGCTGAAACTCCAATTCTTTGGCCACCTGACATGAAGAAGTGGCTCATTAGAAAAGACCCTGATGCTAAGAAAGATTGAAGGCAGGAGAAGGGGACAACAGAGAATGAGATGGTTGGATGGCATCACCGACTCAAAGGACATGAGTCTGAGCAAGCTCCGGGAGTTGGTGATGGACAGGGAAGCCTGGCGTGCTGCAGTCCATGTGATCTCAAAGAGTCAGACCAGACTGAGTGACTGAACTGATACTGATACTGATCCTATAGCAGCCTCTCAGGCAGCCCAAGGAAGAGAAGACTGTTTCAGAATAAAAAGCAGTGTGTCTTTTGTCTAGAAGTTAATTTTAAATTAGTACAAAAGATGACCTCAAAGTTTTTAACCCAATTGTACCAGCATGTACTGAAAGGGATTAAGACAATACAGTGGGAACAGATACCTCTGAACCTTCAACTGGCTGCTGAGAGGAAGCAGGCTAAGTTACCCAACTGCATAAAACGGGCCAGAGTGGACATCCTTGTCTTGTTCCTGATCTTAGAGGAAATGCTTTTAGCTTTTCACCACTGAGTATGATGTTAGCTCTAAGTTTGTCATATATGGCCTTTATTATGTTGAGGTATGTTCCCTCTAGGGAGAAGGAAATGGCAACCCACTCCAGTATTCTTGCCTGGAGAATCCTGGGGACAGAGGAGCCTGGAAGGCTGCTGTCCATAGAGTCACACAGAGTTGGACACGACTGAAGTGACTTAGCCTGCATGCATGCATTGGAGAGGGAAATGGCAACCCACTCTAGTATTCTTGCCTGGAGAATCCCAGCTACAGAGAAGCCTGGTGGGCTGCCATCTATGGGGTCGCACAGTGTCGGATACGACTGAAGCGACTTAGCAGCGGCAGCAGCACGTTGCCTCTATGCTTACTTTCGGGAGCATTTTTATAAAAATGGGAAAAGAATTTGAAAATAAACAGATACAGGAATATATGTAACTGAATCACTTTGGGGAACACCTGAAACTCATGCATCATTGTTAATCAACTGTACTCCAATGCAAAATAAAAAGTTTTAAAAAAATAAGAAAAAGAGAAAAAAGTTACTCAACTGCAAAAAAGGACTGTTTCTTATGAAAAAGGAAGAATGACTCAAAGAGCAGAACCAAAAGCCCAGAGGACACCAAGAAATCTTCAGATCAAGAGGAACCAGACTCTAGGAGCTGTAACCCAGAAGCCCTTCTTCACCTGAACTTGACTTAAATGGAGAGATTCTGGACTTCCGAATCAAAACAAGAAAAGTTATGAAACTTATAGGGACTGTGGGATGAAGTGAGCAATGCATGTAGTAATGCTTATGGTCAAAAGGTGGAAGAATATGGTCAGTTAAAGATGGCTGAAAATTCACTACGTCCTTTGGGAGATTTGGGTTTAGTGACTTTCTTGACCCATAAAATGTGGTGTGAGGTCATAAATTCTGAAGTTGCATCAGCTTCTACCTGCGTGCAAAGTCACTTCAGTTGTGTCTGGCTCTTCTCGACCCTGTGGACCACTAGGTCCCTCGGTCCATGGGATTCTCCAGGCAAGAATAGTGGAGTGGGTTGCCATTTCCTTCTCCAGGGGATCTTCCCAACCCAGGGATCAAATCTTGCTCTCTTACATCTCCTGCATTAGCAGGTGGGTTCTTTACCACTAGCACCACCTGGGAAGCCCTTGATATTCTGAGTTGCCATGAAACAAGTGTGATTATTTTTCTGGAGAGACACTGAGGACAGGCCCTGAGGCCCTTGTGAAATATTACCCAGCAGTCTGCAGGCAGGCACTAGGTCTCATGTGGATTCTATGCCAGATATGAGTGTAGTTGCTTTGGGAACTCCAGAGCAGCCTTCAGCTGAATACTACTGAGAGACCCAGTGAATATCACATGACACAGACAAATTGCTCAGCTGAGACCTGTCCAAATTCCTGACCCACAAAATCACAAGATATAATAAAAGAGTGTTGAGCCACTGTTTTGAAGTACATCATTATGCAGAAGTAGACAACTGGAAGAATGCCTTAAAATGTACACAATAATTCTGATATATTATCCCATTCATTCATTAAAAAATACTTCCTGAGGACTGTTATGTGTCAGGCAAAATTATTATATTAATATATATTAGACACAGAGCAGTTTAAAAAACCTTGTTTCCATGGAGTTTACAGTCTACTCAGATAGGCAGACAATAAACAAGGAAATAACTACAATATGCCAGATGGTGACAAGTGCAAGGAAAAGAAACCAAGCAGTGTTAAGAGAACATCCCAGTAAAGCAACCCTCTTTTATAAGTGAGGAAATGAAGCCTGAAAGAAACTGAATGATGGGCTAGTAAGAAAAGCAGGTTCCCAGGTATAATAAAACTGGAGCTTTATGTGATGAAAACTGTCCAACAGAGTTCATAAATGCAAATCTGTTATCTGCATATTAGTGAAATAGGGGAAACTAACTGGCAGAATTGAGACTTGGATGGATGTGCCTGGTTCCCTGGGCCATGCAAGTAACCTGGAGAGAAAAGGTTATGAGTACATGAATTGAAAGATCTGCCCTCCAGTAGCTGGAATGGGGCAGAGGCTGGAGGAGATGTGTGATCCAGGACCATACATAGGAAGCAAAGTGGCAGCTGTGCCTCAGAGCAACAGAGAGCAGAACTTNGAACGTCGACATTCTAGGAATCAGCGAACTAAAATGGACTGGAATGGGTGAATTTAACTCAGATGACCATTATATCTACTACTGTGGGCAGGAATCCCTCAGAAGAAATGGAGTAGCCATCATGGTCAACAAAAGAGTCTGAAATGCAGTACTTGGTTGCAATCTCAAAGTAACTATAGTCCAATAAAAATTAATTTTTAAAATCTAGTGTGGAAAGTGAGGCAGGTATTCATCACATCATAATACAAATCAAATTGTGTAAGTGCTATGATAAAGGTACAAAGAGGACACAAGTGAGTGACTAATTAATTAAATCTGATTAGAGAAAGTTTCATGAAAAAGGTAGTACCTGATTAGGGTCCTGAAGGATGCTAGTAATAAAAATCTTTGTCATATATTAGGATTACAAAAGGCAGTGTTTTTACTTAAAAAAATCTAAAGTTTCACTGGTAGAAGGAGAAACGTCCACAGTCTCCTCTGAATGACTGTCTAGTGAAAGTCACTCATTTGTGTCTGACTCTTTGCGACCCCATGGACTATACAGTCCATGGAATTCTCCAGGCCAGAATACTGGAGTGGGTAGCCTTTCCCTTCTCCAGGGGCTCTTCACAACTTACAGATCGAACCCAAGGCTCCCACATTGCAGGCGGATTCTTTACCACAAGGGAAGCCCAGGAGTGACTGCCTAGGGTCCCACTCATTTGGAAGAGCTGTGCAGTGGTGCTGACATTGCTGGCTAAGGCAGACTTGGGCTCTGANAACTTACAGATCGAACCCAAGGCTCCCACATTGCAGGCGGATTCTTTACCACAAGGGAAGCCCAGGAGTGACTGCCTAGGGTCCCACTCATTTGGAAGAGCTGTGCAGTGGTGCTGACATTGCTGGCTAAGGCAGACTTGGGCTCTGATCAGCCCCGTCAATTCCCAGGTTTGTGATGCTGACAAGTTACTTAAACTGTGTGGTTTAATTTCCCCATTTGTAGACTAAGATTAATGATAATATGACTACCTAGTATGGTAATGGAGAAGGAGATGGCACCCCACTCCAGTACTCTTGCCTGAAAATCCCATGGACAGGGGAGCCTGTAGGCTACGGTCCATGGGGTCACAAAAAGTCGGACACGACTGAGTGACTTCCCTTTCACTTTTCAGTTTCTTGCATTGGAGAAGGAAATGGCAACCCACTCCAGTGTTCTTGCCTGGAGAATCCCAGGGACGGGGGAGCCTGGTTGGCTGCCGTCTATGGGGTCACACAGAGTCGGACACGACTGAAGTGACTTAGCAGCAGCAGCAGCAGTAGAGTAATGGTCAGAACAAAATGAAATAACACATGAAAAGTGTATAATTCATTGTACAGCACATTGTAAGCATTCAATAAATCAAAGCTATTCTTTTATTAATGTTTGCATACCAGGCAGGATTCCAACCCTGTATAGAAGTTGTGGATTTTAGTTTCAGTTCTTACTCCAAACTTGTCTCTAGGGCTAGGCCAGTGACCCAGATTTTCCACTTCTCAGCTCTCTGATTCATGAGACCAAGACACTGGCAAAGAAGTTAAAAGACCTGGTTCCCTCACTTCTTGGTTGGAGTTCTAGGGACAGAAGTGGTTACTTCCTCTGTCTTATATTCCTCCCTTTATCTCAAACCTTCTTCTCTTGTCTTGAGGACTGTGTGTGTGTGTGTGTGTGTGTGTGTGTGTGTGTTTATTCACACTTCACTAGTTAGCCTTGTCTGTCAGCTGTAACAAAAATCTCAAGGAAAGAAAGCATGACCAAGCCTTCAGACAGCTGGTGGTAATTATACAATCCCCCTTATCCTTTCAACACCCACTATTTATGTGTATCCAATGTTGGAGGAGGGGGAATCATGCAAGAAATGCGGTACCTAAATTTCTAGGAAAAAGGGGGTTGGAACACTGAAGAAAGACTTGTACAAATTAACTGGATACTTTGCTTTGCTTTGACTGTAGATATTGGGCCTTAAAAATGGAAGGGACTGATGTGAGAGTTAATAAATTTCTGGAACCAGAAACAATAGAGGAATAAATTAAACAGTTTTCAAGGCATTCATGTCAACTGCATCATCACTAAAACCTGATCATTTACCAGGATGGGACGAGTAGCTCCAGTCCAAGGCCTAGCAGCATGTATCAGGCAACCTAGGATGCTTAAAAATCCATGGAGGTTATAACTAAAGGCAGTGATGATTCTGGTTTAGAGCTCAGATTGGATTCTGAATTAGAAAGCATATTGCTAAGNTGTGTGTGTGTGTGTGTGTGTGTGTGTGTGTGTTTATTCACACTTCACTAGTTAGCCTTGTCTGTCAGCTGTAACAAAAATCTCAAGGAAAGAAAGCATGACCAAGCCTTCAGACAGCTGGTGGTAATTATACAATCCCCCTTATCCTTTCAACACCCACTATTTATGTGTATCCAATGTTGGAGGAGGGGGAATCATGCAAGAAATGTGGTACCTAAATTTCTAGGAAAAAGGGGGTTGGAACACTGAAGAAAGACTTGTACAAATTAACTGGATACTTTGCTTTGCTTTGACTGTAGATATTGGGCCTTAAAAATGGAAGGGACTGATGTGAGAGTTAATAAATTTCTGGAACCAGAAACAATAGAGGAATAAATTAAACAGTTTTCAAGGCATTCATGTCAACTGCATCATCACTAAAACCTGATCATTTACCAGGATGGGACGAGTAGCTCCAGTCCAAGGCCTAGCAGCATGTATCAGGCAACCTAGGATGCTTAAAAATCNACCAGAAACAATAGAGGAATAAATTAAACAGTTTTCAAGGCATTCATGTCAACTGCATCATCACTAAAACCTGATCATTTACCAGGATGGGACGAGTAGCTCCAGTCCAAGGCCTAGCAGCATGTATCAGGCAACCTAGGATGCTTAAAAATCCATGGAGGTTATAACTAAAGGCAGTGATGATTCTGGTTTAGAGCTCAGATTGGATTCTGAATTAGAAAGCATATTGCTAAGGACAAGGCAGCCAAACAGCTATGGTCCCTGTCTTTGTTTCTTGTATCATGCATTCTACTAGCTTGTCCCCCAACTGACCAAGTTGGATTTCTCTGGCTTTAAAACTCTGGCAGACACTAACAATCCCATAACATATATAACAAACATATATGTTATGTTACACACACATATATATATTTTTCATATATGTGTATACATATTTATCTACAACATGAATCAGCTTTTAAAACTTTCTATTTTGAGAAAAATTTTAAAAATTTTAAACATATGGCATTTCAGTCATGTGCAACTCTTTGCAACCCTATGGACTGTAGCCTGCTCCTCATCCATGGGATTCTTCAGGCAAGAACACTGGAGTGGGTTGCCATGCCTCCTCCAGGGGATTTTGACAACCTAGGAATCAAACCCCGTGTCTCCTGGGTCCCCCGGATTGCAGTCAGGTTCTTTACCCACTGAGCCACCTGGGAAGCCTATGTTTCATGTTGGTACTACAACTAAGTATTAGTGTTAGCAATCATGTCCAATTTTTTGCGGCCCTATGGACTATAGGACTATAGCCTGCCAGGTTCCTCTATCCATGGAATTCTCCAGGCAAGAATACTGGAGTGGGTAGCCATTCCCTTCTCCAGAGGACAAATTCTTTACCTACCACCAAGGAAGCTCTGTTATGTTTCATATATATGTACATATACATTTTCATATATGTGTATAAATATTTATCTACAACATGAATCAGTTTTTAAAACTTTCCATTTTGAGAAAATCTTTTAAAAATTTAAACATATGGCAAAGTTGCAAAAACAGTACAATGAAGTGATACAAATCCTTCACTGGATTCACCAATTGTTAACATTTTACCACATTCGTTTTTCTCTCTCTCCCCTGCAACACAGTTACTGATGAGACATATGAAAGATGCAGACTCTTCAACCCGTGTGTATCTCTTATTGCTGCTGTTTAGTTGCTCAGTCCTGTTCCGCCTCTGCAACCCGATGGACTGTAGCCAATCAGTCCCCTCCGCCCATGGGATTTCCCAAGCAAGAATACTGGAGTAGGTTGCCATTTCCATTTCCAGGGGATCTTCTTGACCCAGGCATTGAACCTGTGTCTCCTGCTTGACAGGTGGATTCTTTTGCCACTGAGCCACCTGGGAATTCATGTATATCCTAAGAATAACTAAACTTATTATTGCTGTTACTATGTAAAAGAATATTCAACCTCTTCCGGTCAACTTTTGTCACTATTAAACAGAATCTGATTGACATATTTGCCTTGAGTTACTTAATTAAAATCAGGAGCTCTCCCTGATAGCTATTTGGTTCAGATTTGCACAACCAAGAGGACTCATCAAAACATCACTCCCAGGACAAAGGCGAAATATACAACAAAGACAAATTCCCTCTTCTACACTTAGAACCACAGAAATCAATTTCTTGGCAGTTTAGACCAGCTGTGTGTCCTTTCTTCCAGCTGGCAAGGGTTCAAAAATATTGAGAAAAAGCCTCAGAAAGCCTCATACAATCAAGAAAAAAATTTTAATGAGAAAAATCCCTCATTTGCATATGCACTTTTGTTTTAATTTCCATCTTAGCATTTAAGAAGCCAACATACTGAGCTGTGGAGCGCAACATCAAGCATCTGGCAAACCTAGACATGAAATGAGCATACCTCCACAGCCCTTCATCGTTACAAAGTTCAAAAGAGTAGAGTGGCTGTAAAAGTTAATCCCATTCTAGGAAATAAAAGCAAAACTAAACAAGTGGGACCCACTTAAACCTGTAAGCTTTTGCACAGCAAAGGAAACAATAAAAATGAAAAGACCACCCACAGACTGGGAGAAAATACTTGCAAACGATGTGACTGACAAGGGATTAGTCTCCACAATTTTCAAACATGACACTTAACAGCATCAAAACAAACAACCCAATCAAAAAATGGGCAGAAGATCAAAATAGACATTGCTCCAAAGAAGACATACAGATGATCATTAGGCACATGAAAAGATGCTCAACACCACAAATTATTAGAGAAATCTAAATCAAAACTACAATGAGATATCACACCTGCCAAATGGCTATCATCCAAAAAATTCACAAATAATAAATGCTGGAGAGAGTATGGAAAGAAGGGAACCCTCCTACACTGTTGGCAGGAATGTAAATTGGTATGGCCGTTATGGAGAACAGTATGAAGTTTTCTTAAAAACTAAAAATAGAGCTACCATATGACCGTGGAATCCCATTCCTGGGCATATATCCAGAGAAAAGCATTATCTGAAAGGATCCATGTACCCCAATGTTCACTGCAGCATTGTTTACAATAACCAAGAAGCAACTTAAGTGTCTATTGACAGAGGAATGGATAAAGAAGATGTGGTATATATATACAGTGGAATATTATTCAGTCATTAGAAAGAATGAAATAAAACCATTTTCTGCAACACGGATGGACCTAGACAGTATCATACTGAGTGAAGTATGTCAGAGAGAAGAAGAAATATCGTATGACATCCCTCATATGTGGACTCTAAAAAGAAATAATACAAATGAACTTTCTTACAAAACAGAAACAGATGCACAGATATACAGAAGGAACTTATGGTTGAGGGTATGACAACTAGGGAAAGAGATAGTTTGGGAGTTTGGAATGGACATGCACACACTGCTATATTTAAAATGGATAACGAACAAGGACCTACTGTACAGCACATGGAACTCTGCTCAGTGTTATGTGGCAGCCTGGATGGGAGGCAAATTTGAGGGGGAATGGATACACGTATATGTATAGCTAAGTCCCTTTGCTGTTCACCTGAAACCATTACAACATTGTTTGTTAAATGGCTGTACCCCAATACAAAATTTTTTTTTAAGTTAAATGCATTCTAGATTACATCAGCTTAGTAAAACAAGAAGCACACTCAATACTAACCACTATTATTCCTTTAAATGAAAATAATTTTTAAATAACAAAAGTATTTCCCATTTTTTAGGCTAGGTCTGTGATATACCAATAGGTACAGAAATACTGTGTGTTAGTCACTCAGTTGTGTCTGAGTCTTTGTGACCTCCATGGCCTGTAGCCTACTCCTGTCCATGGAATTCTCCAAGCAAGAATACTGGAGTAGGCAGCCATTCTTTTCACCAGAGGGTCTTCCCAACCCAGGGACTGAACCTGGGTCTCCTACATTGCAGGCATATTTTTTACTATCTGAGCCCCTAGGGAAACAAAGATCACACAAAGTCCTTCTAGCTGGAAATAAACCAGTGACCTAAATTGCTGCTACTGCTGTTGCTAAGTCGCTTCAGTCGTGTCCGACTCTGTGCGACCCAATGGATGGCAGCCCACCAGGCTCCCCCATCCCTGGGATTCTCCAGGCAAGAGAATGGAGAATCTCTGGAGTGGGTTGCCATTTCCTTCTCCAATGCATGAAAGTGAAAAGTGAAAGTGAAGTTGCTCAGTCGTGTCTGACTGTTCGAGACCCCATGGATTGCAGCCTACCAGGCTCCTCTGTCCATGGGATTTTCCAGGCAAGAGTACTGGAGTGGGATGCCATTGCCTTCTCTGGACCTAAATTGCTAGCTGACTCTAAATCAAAAGTTGTGATATAAAGAAAAGAATTATTGTATTCTCTATTTGTTAGCTTCGTTGTGTTCTCAAGACTTAGAGGAAGGGAGAAATCAAGGCCAGGAGGTCCTGGTGCTAATGGACTGATTAACTCGTTCAAGCTTTTTATTTAAAACTGTGAAGGTGTTCAGGGCTGGACTTAAGGTGAGGCAAGGGGTACTCACCTGTGGTGCAAATTTTAAAAGATGACCAGAGCTCAGCAATCAGGACAAATGCAATATTTAAGGACAATATTTTTAGAAAACAAAATTATTACAAAAAATCCATAATTGATCGCAGCCATTCTGACTGGCATGAAATGGTACCTCATTGTGGTTTTGATTTGCATTTCTCTGATAATGAGTGATGTTGAGCCTATGTGAAACGAATCACCAGTCCAGGTTCGATGCATGATACAGGATGCTCAGGGCTGATGCACTGGGATGACCCAGAGGGATGGTATGGGGAGGGAGGTGGGAGGGGGGGGTTCAGGATGGGGAACACGTGTACACTCGTGGTGGATTCATGTTGATGTATGGCAAAACCAATACAATATTGTAAAGTAATTAACCTCCAATTAAAATAAATGAATTTATATTTAAAAATAAAATAAACTCAAAGCAAAAATACAGATGAAAGCTAATATAAAGATAAGAATGTAAATTAATGAAATTAAAAATAATAGAGAAGATCAATTTTAAAAATCCATAATGAATAAGATGTCAAAATCTGAAATAAAGACAGGATCTACTCCCGCATTTGCATGATCCTGGGAGTGAGTGCTTCACTTGCTTCCCTGTGGTTCATCCCAGGTGGTGTGACAAGAGCTAAACCTATACTCTCTAGTGCTGTGTTCTGCTGACCCTGTTGGCAGTATCTCTCTGTGCAATAATGAACTGCCAGACATCAGGTGGGACCTCTAAGACACCACAGGGCAAAAGCGATTATATGAGCCAAGGCCAGCTCTTGCAACCACCTTGCCAAATAGTTTCAAGGCTCAGCAGAATGTTTCTGGGTTTTATAGGGCATCAGGGAAAATGGTAGAACAGATGAGAAAGGGAGATGTTGGAAGAGGGGGAAAAAAAGAACAGTTTACCTCATGAGTTGCTGCTGATGTAACCAGAATGGAATTTTCAAGAACCTATGCTTTTAGAAAACCTTGAGCCCCAGGTCTCAGTTTGAGGTACCTGCCCACTCAACTCAGAAGCCAAACCTGCCTCACCTTTAGTCTTCCTGTCACATGAAGTGCTGTTGGCTCAGGAAATCAAAGTAGCCATGTGACATCCTCATAAAGGCTACAGTGAATTCCAGCTGCTTAGGACACTTCATCAAACTCTGGAAGATAGTGAAGGACAGGGAAGACCGGCGTTCTGCAATCCATTCGGTTACAGGGAAGACCGGCATTCTGCAATCCATTCAGTTACAGGGAAGACCGGCGTTCTGCAATCCATTCGGTTACAAAGACTCGGACACAACTTAGTGATTCAACAACTCCTTTGGCAAGAGCTGCTCACCCATGAGTACCAGACCTGACGGAGGGACAGTGCAAACCACCTACAGGTGCCCCCTGCTGGCGGAAACTATCTTACAGAATCAGCCTTACAATGTATTTTAATCCCTTGTGGACTATTAGCTGGGACATAAAAGGTCCAGGTATTCACAGTCACCAACATTCCCCTGTGTGTGATCTTACGCTTGACCTGCTTCAAAATTTATGTTTCCTTCTAGGCCTTCTGTTGGCACCAGGCATGTGTACGTCCTTCATACAGCTTGCCTAGCTCTGAAACTTAGCCTGGAGAAGTGAACTATTTGTCAGGTTCTCAACAGTCCCTTCACCTAGGGCCAGACTCTGTGTCTGGTTTTCTTTTAGGGAAGGCAGAGACAGAGCCAGTCACTGCCAGCAATATCTTCCAGGGGTTCTGGGAGAGCTGACTGTGTGAGCCAAGTCTGAGGTTTTTCTTGTTCTGAGGATACAGTCAAAAATCTTTAACATGACACACATAGCTTGGCATAGTCTTCAGCCTCAACTCTGGCTATACTTCTTGATTGTTTTGTGCTTCATTTGTAACAGTCTCATTCCAGAAAGAAGGAAGGGAAGGTATAAACCCTGTTGTTCCTCTAATTTCCACGAGTTCAGGTAACAGATGCAGATTGTGGTAGGCAATCTCCAAGAGGGCCCCCAATAATCCTTGGTAATCACACTCTTGGTATTAGAAAGAGATTTCTTATAAATGTTTGGCTCACATTATTACAGAGGCTGAGAAATCCCAGTATCTGCTGTCTGGAAGCTGGAAACCCAAGAAATCTGATGGCGGTGTTGTGAGAGCTAGCGGGCCCACTAGGTAAGCCCCAGTCCTCGGGACTCTGCTTGGTAGGCAGGCAGAGAGAGAGAGAGAGAGAGAGAGAGAGAAAATTCTCCCTTCCTCCATCTTTTTGTTCTGTTTAGGTCCTCAGTGGATGGGATGGTGTCCACCCACATTGTCGGGGAGGCAATCTGCTTTACTCAGTCTACCGATTTCAAATACCAATTATATCCAAAAACACCCTCAGTGATCCAGTCAAGTTGACACATAAAATTAACCACCACAGATCCTAAGTTTGGGAGTGGTTTTCTATGCATCAGTACGTAACTAATACACATAGTCCTGAACTTTCCCTCAATCCTAGGTCATGCTGCAGAGTCTGAGATCCAGCCCTTTCATTCACAAATAAGCTATTATTCTTCTTACAGTAAGGAAGGACAAAGAACTCAGAGCCCTTATTTAAGGCTATACACCTGGAAAGGAGATTTATGGTGAAAATGAAGGAAATGATAAGTAGTTCTTTTGTAGGATCATACATTTTGTGTATTCTATAGAACACACTGTCTAAGCAGACTCTTTTTCTTTTAAAAAATATGTGAAATTCATGGCAACTCTTCCTATTGAGACAACAATAAATCTGTACATTTTATATTCAATATTTAGTTAGCGATTTCAAAGTCAAGATTTACACAGCAATGAGGCAAAAAGGTGTGGATTGGAATATCATGGAGACTAAAAGGATGCCAAGATATGGTACTGCTTCTGTTTGTACACTGAGGTCACTTGTTCACGTTAGCGTTTCTGTTATTGGCTCTACTTTCTCTGAGCAAATGTTGTATGATTGAATGTGGGTGTGCATGAGCACACACACAGTGGACAAAAGCCCCCCATTATGTAAACACATGTGCCCCCTGCTCTGGGCAGTGAGCCCAGTTTGCTCTAAGTCTTTGTTATTTGCACAGTGTCCCAGATTCTCTTTTGAAATGTGCAGTTCACCCAATTTTATTAACCTGAATATGAAGCTATCCAATGCTTTTTGATAGACTCTCGCGCATGTCTAGGTATACCCTTTTGTTGTAAACAGGTCATTCATTTCTCTGTGTTGACCTGCAGGCATTTTGCCATTTGAACTGAAAGCAAATCCTTGCAAGGTCAGATTTTAGTAATGCAGGTTATTATTTTAAAACAGATGACACTTCACACTTGTTATGCTAATTCGGAGATGGAACCATGTTTGTCTAAGCTCTACCAAAGGCTTTCTGTTGCTTTTGTTTGCTTTGATTTTTTTTTTTTTTAAGGAAAAGCAGATCAAGGATCATTAAAAGGAAGGAGATTTTAAAGCATACAAAATGAACAAGAAAAAAAATTTAGCACCTGCCAACTGAACATCACCACTACCATTTTATAACTGTGTGATCTTGTCAAAATATTTAACCTTTCTAAAAAAGAGCAGGGATAATAATTGCATCTTTCTCACAGAATTGTAGTGAGGATTAAATGAGATTATGCTTGTACATTGCTTAAGATATGTATAATGCTGGTATGTAGCCAGTACTCAACAAATATTATTAATAACAAAATCATACATGTAGTAATGATAACAGTGATAATGTTGCTGCCATAGACGTCAGTGATCAAACATCTAAATCACAGAACCCTGTTTGGAACCCATTTGAGATCCAGTACAAACCCTATACTTATTAGGTTGCTCTGGCAAACAAGACTGAGAGAGCAAGTAACTAGAAGAGGCTGCAGTATCATGAGGCAACCACTTCCCTGCCTGCTACACCTTTCCACCAAGAACTGGTTAACATATGCAACCCTCTGGGAAGGGATTTTTAAATATTATACAAGGTCTTNCAGTGATCCAGTCAAGTTGACACATAAAATTAACCACCACAGATCCTAAGTTTGGGAGTGGTTTTCTATGCATCAGTACGTAACTAATACACATAGTCCTGAACTTTCCCTCAATCCTAGGTCATGCTGCAGAGTCTGAGATCCAGCCCTTTCATTCACAAATAAGCTATTATTCTTCTTACAGTAAGGAAGGACAAAGAACTCAGAGCCCTTATTTAAGGCTATACACCTGGAAAGGAGATTTATGGTGAAAATGAAGGAAATGATAAGTAGTTCTTTTGTAGGATCATACATTTTGTGTATTCTATAGAACACACTGTCTAAGCAGACTCTTTTTCTTTTAAAAAATATGTGAAATTCATGGCAACTCTTCCTATTGAGACAACAATAAATCTGTACATTTTATATTCAATATTTAGTTAGCGATTTCAAAGTCAAGATTTACACAGCAATGAGGCAAAAAGGTGTGGATTGGAATATCATGGAGACTAAAAGGATGCCAAGATATGGTACTGCTTCTGTTTGTACACTGAGGTCACTTGTTCACGTTAGCGTTTCTGTTATTGGCTCTACTTTCTCTGAGCAAATGTTGTATGATTGAATGTGGGTGTGCATGAGCACACACACAGTGGACAAAAGCCCCCCATTATGTAAACACATGTGCCCCCTGCTCTGGGCAGTGAGCCCAGTTTGCTCTAAGTCTTTGTTATTTGCACAGTGTCCCAGATTCTCTTTTGAAATGTGCAGTTCACCCAATTTTATTAACCTGAATATGAAGCTATCCAATGCTTTTTGATAGACTCTCGCGCATGTCTAGGTATACCCTTTTGTTGTAAACAGGTCATTCATTTCTCTGTGTTGACCTGCAGGCATTTTGCCATTTGAACTGAAAGCAAATCCTTGCAAGGTCAGATTTTAGTAATGCAGGTTATTATTTTAAAACAGATGACACTTCACACTTGTTATGCTAATTCGGAGATGGAACCATGTTTGTCTAAGCTCTACCAAAGGCTTTCTGTTGCTTTTGTTTGCTTTGATTTTTTTTTTTTTAAGGAAAAGCAGATCAAGGATCATTAAAAGGAAGGAGATTTTAAAGCATACAAAATGAACAAGAAAAAAAATTTAGCACCTGCCAACTGAACATCACCACTACCATTTTATAACTGTGTGATCTTGTCAAAATATTTAACCTTTCTAAAAAAGAGCAGGGATAATAATTGCATCTTTCTCACAGAATTGTAGTGAGGATTAAATGAGATTATGCTTGTACATTGCTTAAGATATGTATAATGCTGGTATGTAGCCAGTACTCAACAAATATTATTAATAACAAAATCATACATGTAGTAATGATAACAGTGATAATGTTGCTGCCATAGACGTCAGTGATCAAACATCTAAATCACAGAACCCTGTTTGGAACCCATTTGAGATCCAGTACAAACCCTATACTTATTAGGTTGCTCTGGCAAACAAGACTGAGAGAGCAAGTAACTAGAAGAGGCTGCAGTATCATGAGGCAACCACTTCCCTGCCTGCTACACCTTTCCACCAAGAACTGGTTAACATATGCAACCCTCTGGGAAGGGATTTTTAAATATTATACAAGGTCTTATTTTCTTGGGCTCCAAAATCACTGCAGATGGTGACTGCAGCCATGAAATTAAAAGACACTTGCTCCTTGGAAGAAAAGCTATGACAAACCTATACAACATATTAAAAAACAGAGACATTACTTTGCTGACAGAAGTCTGTCTAGTCAAAATTATGGTTTTCCCAGGAATGGCACCCCCACTCCAGTACTCTTACCTGGAAAATCCCATGGACGGAAGAGCCTGGAAGGCTGCAGTCCATGGGGTCGCTGAGGGTCAGACACGACTGAGCGACTTCACTTTGACTTTTCACTTTCCTGCATTGGAGAAGGAAATGGCAACCCACTCCAGTGTTCTTGCCTGGAGAATCCCAGGGATGGGGGAGCCTGGTGGGCTGCCGTCTATGGGGTCGCATAGAGTCGGACACGACTGAAGCGACTTAGCAGCAGTAGCAGCATGTATGGATGTGAGAGTTGACTTTAAAGAAAGCTGAGCACCAAAGAATTGATGCTTTTGAACTGTGGTATTGGAGAAGACGCTTGAGAGTCCCTTGGAATGCAAGGAGACTCTCAAGCATTACTGGAATGCAACCAGTCAATCCTAATGGAAATCAATTCTGAATATTTATGACGCATCATGAAGGACTGATGCTGAAGCTGAAGCTCCAATACTCTGGCCACCTGCTGCAAATAGCTCACTCATTAGAAAAGACCCGACTCATTAGAAAAGACCCTGATGCTGGGAAAGTTTGAAGACAGGAGGAGAAAGGGACAACAAAGGATGATGGCATAACCAACTCAATGGACATGAGTTTGAGCAAGCTCCAGGATATGGTGATGGACAGAGGAGCCTGGTGTGTGCAGTCCATGGGGTAGCAAAGAGTTGGACATGACTGAGCAATTGAACAACAACAAAGAGTCTTCTCCGTGGGCATGACCATCATCCTGCTGTCCCCTCACCTAACCACCACTGCCCTCATGCTGATGAGGGGTAAAACTTCAACTGAGGTTAAGAAAAACCTCAACAAGAGGTTTCAAATACAGCTTAATACAGAGACTCCAATAAGGGGTTTCCCTCCCCTCCTCTCAGTTGTTTTCTGTGCTAGCTTTCTTCTGTGTCTGAAAAGTTTAGCAAGTTGTCTGCCAGCAGTTCCAGACCTACATTCTCCTTCAAGTTTCATCATGAGAAAGGCTGCCACTTTCAGGAGACTCCAGAAGAACCCTGTCTAGATTAACTTGAGTCAATGCCCATCCCCAAACTAATTCCTGAGACTATGGAGAATAAATCACTCTTTTTAAAAAGCTGACATTAAAATTTTTTTCTGTTTAAGGACATAATTTTAAGAGCAATTTTAGATTTATATTACTCTTTTTTGAAAGGCATGTAATATCTCACTTTTAAACTTCATTCTTTTCATCCATTATACCAACAAATCCTGTTGGCTCTACCTCCAAAACGTATTCTGAATCTGTTCACTTCTTATCAGCTCCACTGCTGCTGCCATGATGTAAATCACCATTTTCTTACATCTGTACCATTTACTAGAATAGCTTTCAGAGTTCCCTTCCTGCTTCTACTGTTAGAACCACTCTTTCACTCCTAAAGTCTCTATTGCAATAGCAGAGTGATATTTTAAAACATTTTCCAGATCATGTAATGCTCCTGCTTCCTGGTTCCCCAATGTCCTTAGAATAAAATCAACTTCTTATTATGGCCTACCAGGTCTCGTGTACCTAACCCAGCCCACTTCATCTCCCTTATCTTCTTGCCACTCTCCTTTTTGTTTAACATGTTCCAGCTGCCCTGGTCTTCTTTGTGCTGCTCAAGCATAACAAGCTTATTTCTACCTTATGAGTTTTGCAACTGCAGCTCTCCCATTGTCTGCCTCTTGGAGCTTCGCTGGTGGCTCAGTGGTAAAGAATCTGCCTGACAAGTTCAATCTCTGGATTGGGGAGATCCTCTAGAGGAGGAAATGGTGACTCCAGTGTTCTTGCCTGAAAAATCTCAGGGACAGAGGAGCCTAGTGGGTTACGATCCAGGGATCACAAAGAGTTGGACACAACTTAGCAACTAAACAACAACGTCTGTCTCAGTTCCTTTCTACAATGGCTTAATTTTATTTTTCTCTTAAGTCTTATTATTATAAGAAATCACTTTATTTGTATATTTATTTACTTGTTTACTGTCTCTCTCCTCACCAGTCCTAATACAGCTTCATTAAACTTAATGAAGCTTGTGAGGGTAGAGCCTTGATCAGATAATCTTATTCTTCATTCTATTCTAGCATCTAGAATTATGCCTGACATTGAATATATAATTTTTTTAAAGATGAATAAACTCAATTTGGCTAAATTCAGTTTCTAAAAAGACAGTACTGAAAGGGGAGACCTAGAGAATCAACAGAACAGTTGAAACAAACAAACAAACAAACAAAAAAACAGTTTCAGAAGGGACAGAAGTAGGAAAAGCAGTCAGAACCCAAGTAGCAAGAAGAAACCAATTGGTCCCAACCATTTTTTCCACTCTTGTCTTGCTCCATGAAGACACGATGTTAATTAGAGAGTGAGGTTGTACCACTATGGGTCTCATTACCCTCATCTATCTAGAAGAGGGCAGAATATTCCATCAAAACTTTAATAAAGCAATAGCAGAGAAGAGATAATTCTCCAAAGGAAATGTAGGATTACTGTCCAAATAAAGGACGAGTGAATAAATGTCTCCCCATCAAAAAATAAAAAAGCCAAAAAAAAAAAAGAAAGAAAGAAAAAGAGAAACAAATGTCTGCGATACTCCCTGATGTGATATCTTGTGACCTAGGAGATATCAGCTTTACTCTCATGTAAACTGATGTATGCTTAAGAAATGCAAACAGATTTTAATATTAACCTCAATCAGATAAAAGCAGAAAGATACATCTGTTTGAACATCTGTTCAAAATCACATAACACACTCAAAAGATATACTCTTAAATGTTTTCTCTCTTTCATGCTTCAGAAAAACATAGTGGTCAGGAGACCGTTCTGTAAGGCATCTCCTCCTGGATGTCCCACATGAAAGCGATTCATTTCCCTGATACCTACTTTTCATACCATATTATCCCTCAGTACATGACATTAGTAATCATTCCATAGTTGACCTAGAAATTTAAGAGTAATTCTTGTTTCCTTTCCCTTCTTCATTTCCCATACTTCACTGATTAATAAGCGCCATCAATTCTACCTCAGAAATTCTCAAATGTATCCCGTCTTCACTGTTCCTACTATCACTAAGTTCAGATCTCATAACCTCAGACCCTAAACCATTCATAACAGCTTCTTTTATCTGTTATCCCATCTTTTCAGTCAACCCACTTCACTTCACCTCCCATACAGCTGTCACCCTTATAGTTCTAAAACAAAGATCTATGTACATCAATGTCCTGCTTTAAAACATTCCATAGCTCCACACTGCTTAACAAAAACAAAACCCAACCACCTTTTGTCTTGGTTGGAGTGACAGAACACAATTTATTTTTCATTTGTTTAATTCAGTGGTTCTCTAAACTTGTTGTACACGAGTGCTTTTGTACATGAAGTTAGGACCTCAGTCTGAAAGAGTCTGATTTCATTGGTCTAGAGTGGAGCCTGTACCTCATTTTTTTAAAAAACTCCCTAGGTAATTCAAATGTGTAGCCAGGGTTGAAAAATGCAATTTAAAATATAACTAGAAAGACAATTTTACTTCCAAACAGCATGAAGTAACACTGCACATATTTATTACCACACAACTCTGATGGGCATAACTGAAAACCTGGACAAAATATATGAAAGAAAGATTTTCAGACACTGGATATTAGGCAACACAGATAGTGATCCCAGAGAAAAGATAAACCAAAGAAGTGAAGCACACAATTGCCCTAGTTTACTTCTTAGAGAAAGTTTACAGTTGGTAATGATAAGAGAGGGAATCAAGGCAGAGCCTAGTCATCTGCCTGCTGCTGCTGCTGCTAAGTCACTTCAGTCATGTCCGAATCTGTGTGACCCCATAGACAGCAGCCCACCAGGCTCCTCCATCCATGGGATTTTCCAGGCAAGAGTACTGGAGTGGGGTGCCATTGCCTTAAGTTGAAGTAAAACTAGGAATCTGGGAAGGCCAACATAGCAAATGTGGAATAGCCAAACTGGCCAAATGTGGAACAACCCAGATGTCCATCAGCAAATCAATGGATAAACAGAATATGATACATACATATAATGGTATATTATTCAGCCTTAAAAAATAACAGAATTCTGACACATGCTGCTACCACACAGATGAAACTTGAAGACATTATGCTAATAATTTTCCTTAGAAGTTCATCAAACATTTAAGGAAAAAATAATGCCAATTCTACACAAACTCTCTCCCAAAAATTGAAGAAGAGGGACTACTTCCCAACTCATTTTTTGCGGAAAAAATTATCCTTATACAAAATCCAGACAACGTGAAGAATACAAACCAACATCCCTCCTGAATATAGATGCAAAAATCCTTAACAAAATTTCAGCAGCTCTAATCCAACAATATAGAAAGGATAATATATCATGACTAAGTGGCATTTATTCCAGGATCTCAATGTTAATTTTAATACTCTTAAAAGAATCAGTGTAATTTATCATATTAATCAAAAATAAAAAAAGAAAAATTACATAGCATCTCATTGAGATGTAAAATCAAAAATCCATTCCTAGTGAAAACTCTCAGAAAATTATGAATGGAAGGAGACTTCCTCTATCTGATGAAAAGTACCTATGAAAAACTTATAGGTGACATTATACTTAATGGTAAAAGAATGAATGCCTTCTTCTTAGATCAGGAACAAGGCAAAGTATGTTTGCTTTTACTATTTCAGTTCAACTTTGTGCTAGAGGTGCTAGCTAGTGCAATAAGGCAAAATAAATAAATATATAAAAGACATAGAGATTGGAAAGAAAGAAATAAAACTCTCTCTCTCCCTCCCTTACTCTTCCTCTCTTTGTGTGGACGACATAATACTTATGTATAAAATTCTACAGAATCTACAAAAAACAAATCTACTATAACTAAACAATGAATTTAGCAAAGCTATAGGATTTAAGGTCAGTATGCAAAAATCAATATAGGGCTTCCCTGATGGCTCAGTGGTAAGAATCTGCTTCTGCCTGCCAATGCAGGAGACATGGGTTTGATCCCTGGTCCAGGAAGATTCCACATGCCATGGAGCAACTAAGCCCATGCGCCACAACAATTGAAACGGTGCTCAAAAGCTCAGGAGCTGCAACCACTGAGCCCACATGCCACAGCTACTGAAGCCCAAGAGCCCCAGAGCCTGTGCTCTGCAATAAGAGAAGCCAACTCAGTGAGAAGCCTATGTTCCACAACTAGAGAGCAGCCACTGCTCACCACGACTAGAGAAAAAGCCCATGCAGCAGTGAAGACTCAGCACAGGCAAAAATGAATACATAAATAAAATTATTAAAAATGAATAAAAATCAATACAAACTAGCAAAAACAATCATAAATTGAAATTTTAAAGACATTATCATTTATAAAAGAATTACACATATGAAGAATTTAAGTATAAATGTCTCATAAGATGTGTAAATTCTATATATTAAAAACAAAAAACATTGCTGAGAGAAATTAAAGAAGAACTTAATGAGGGTTTCAGAGCCTCACTAATTATTGATGCTTTAGGCCATAGAGTTCTTTACTGTTAGAATTGTTCTGTGTAATGTAGGATGTTAACCAGTATTCCTGACTTCTATTTACTAAATGCCAGAATCACCTTTGCTACAGTTAGGATAGTAAAAATTGTGTCCAGATACTGTCAAATGTCCTTTATGAGGCATAACTGTCCCTGTTTGAGAATCACTGACCTAAATAAATGAAGAGATATACCATGTTATGGATCAGAAGACTCAACATTGTTAAAAATATCAATTCTCCCCAAATTAATATATAAACTTCAGTACAGTCACATTCCAATTCCCAGCAGACTTTTTTATCTGTATTGACAATTGGAATCTAAAATGTATATGGGAATGCAAAGAACCTAGAACAGCCAAACAATCTTGAATAAGAAGAATGAAATTGGAGAATTTGCACTACGTTATTTCAAGACTTACAAAACTGTAGTAATCAAGATATTAATAGTAGAGTATTGGCCCAAAGATAGACGGAATAGAACAGAAAAATCAGATATAGAGTCACATATACATGGAAAAAGTGGGAACAGTGACGGACTATTTTCTTGGGCTCCAAAATCACTGTGGACAATGACTATGGCCATGAAATCAAAAGACAACTTGCTTCTTGGAAGTAAAGCTATGACAAACCTACACAGCATATTGAAAAGCAGAGACATCACTTTGCCAACAAAGGTCCATCTAGTCAAAATTGTGTTTTTTTCCAATAGTCATGTACAGGTGTAAGTGTTGGACCATAAATAAGGTTGAGCACTGAAGAATTGATGTTTTTGAACTGTGGTGCTGAAGAAGACTCTTGAGAGTCCCTTGAACAGCAAGGAGATCAAACCAGTCAATCCTAAGGGAAACCAACCCTGAGTATTCATTGGAAGGACTGATGCTGAAGCTGAAGCTCCAATACTTTGGGTACCTGATGCAGAGCTGACTCACTGGAAAAGACGCTGATGGTGGGAAAGATTGAGGGCAGGAGGAGAAGGGGTAACAGAGAATGAGATGGTTGGATGCCATCACTGACTCAATGGACATGAATTTGAGCAAACTCCAGGAGATGGTGAAGGATAGGGAAGCCTGGTGTGCTACAGTTCATGGGGTCACAGAGTCGGACAGGACTTAATGACTGAATAACAAATACATGGTCAATTGATTTCAGTAAAAGTATCAAGGCAATTTAATGGAGAAAGGATAGATTTTTTAACAAACAGTGCTGAAAGAACACTATATGCAAAACATGAACCTTGATCAAAACCTTGTACTATGTACAAAAGTTAAGTCAAAATGTATCATAGACCTAAATGTAAAACATAAAACTATGCAACTTCTAGAAGAAAACATAGGAGAATATTTTGTGACCTTGGGTTAAGTAATGGTTTCTTAGGCATATTAATAACATTAAAAGCAAAATCTTTAAAGAAAAATGTGACAGTTTGGACTTACTTTAGCAAAATTTTTAAAACTTCTGGCCTTCAAAAGACACTGTTATTAAAATGAAAAGATGAACTGTAGATGGGGAGAAAATATTCACAATGTACATATATAATAAAATTTGTATTTACAATAGAGAACTCAAATTTTACAATAAAAAAGCAAACAACTCCATTAAAATGGGCAAAAAATTTCAACAAACGCTTCATAAAAATATACAGATAATAATAAAGCACATGAAAAGATGTTCAACATCGGTAGTCAATGGGAAATGCCGACGTAAGATATTATTTCACATTTACTAGAATGTCCATAATAAATAAGACAGTAATAAATGTTGGCAAGGATGTGGAGAAATAGGGACCTTCATCCATCTCTACTGGGAATCTAAAAGATAAAATACCTTTGACACAGAATTTTGCAATTTCTTAAAAAGTCAAACATCTACCTACTGTTCTACTCCTAGAAATTCATCCAAGAGAAATGTAAGCATATGCAACACAAAGACTAGTACACAAATGTTCATAGCAGCTTTGTTAGTAATAGCCACTTTACAGGAAACAACCCCACAGTTAGTGAATCAATAAACTGTGGCATAGCCATACAATGGAATACTTCTCAGCAATGAAAGGAAATGAATGATTAATACCTACAACAGCATGGATAAATCTTAAAATAACTGTGAGTTAAGTAATAAATGTGTGAAAGAAGCCAGGAAAAAACAAAGAATACATACTGTATGATCCTACTTATACAAAATTATAGAAAATGCAAACTATCATTTAGTGAGAAAAGGATCATGGTTTCCTGTGTGTCAGTGGGGCAGGAGGCGACGAAGGTAGGGAATATAAGAGGGCAGAAGAAAACTTTTTAGGATGATGGACATGTAATGCTTTCATAAATATATACATACATATATATTTCACAAATATATACCTATATAAATATATATAAACTTTTCAAATTGTACATTTTAAATTTGCCCCGTTTATTCTATGTCAATTATATCTCATTAAAGCAGTAAAAAAAAAAAAAGAGAGAGAGAGATGGATAAAGAGACATAATGGCTGACATTTGATGTTAGAAATGCACTGATCCTTCTCTGACATCATCCCTCACCCTTAACTCTGACAGTTGTCTACTGGTTCCAGGCTATCCACCTAGAATGTGCAATCTGCTAGGCATCAAAAGTGCACATTATAGAATATTAAGCATAGTTCCTTCGCTGTGCAGCAAAAATTAACACAAGATTGCAAATCAACTACACTTCAATAAAATTTTTTTAAAGGGGGCAAAAACAAGGGCACATTGAAGTGCATTGCCATCAGCTGGCAACTCACTCAATTCTTCTTTTTTAAATAGTTGTGTACTTGCAAGAGGGTCACCTCTGAATTAAATCATCATAGAAAAGTTCTAGCACAGCATGGGTCTCACCTGAATAAGGCCTTTTCCCCAAGGCCATATATTCGCTTATATCCCTCTGCTAAAATTTACTTCCCACCCAACTCTGGCTTCTTAGCTTGCTAGGCTAGAAAAAATCCACCCGCCAACGCACAGAAATAGGAAACACAGGTTTTGATTTCTGGGCCAGGAGGATGGCTTGGAGCAGGAAATGGCAACCCACTCCAGTATTCTTGCCTAAAAAGTCCCATGGACAGAGGAGCCTGGAGGGGCTATAGTCCATAGGGTTGCAAAGAGGCAAACACAACTGAGCACACACCCACAACAGCAATTCTAAATCCAAGTTCCACAAGCAACCTTTTAACTACAATTTGGCTCCCAAATGTGGCAAGTATGCCAAGAGAACTCACTGACATAAAAGAGTGGATCCAGTTCCCTAAGATGACGCCTCATTGTAAATTAGTAATTTGCCATCCTGGCTTTATATAGTAGCCATGTGAATTTAATAATCAGTCTGAGAAACAGACTCAATAGCTAAAGCACAGTTTGCACAATAATGTCACCTTGCATGATCTCTTGGGACAGAGTCAGCTTTCCTTGGAGAGATCTTTGCATTTATTTATTTATTTTTCCATAGTCCATCTTACTATTATAACACTTATTCCACACTGTAGTTACACAGGTAAGCAGAGTTTAGAACGACAGGTTCTCGACCACCTGAGGGTAGTTTGCATCCAATTTTGTACTGACCTCCACCATCATTGCTTGATTTAAAAACACTGAATTAAAATGAGCTGCTTTCATATATACAATGGACTATTACTCAGCCATAAAAAGGAGTGCATTTGAGTTAGTTCTAAAGAGGGGGGCTGAACCTAGAGCCTATTATACAGTGTGAAGTAAGTCAAAAAGAGAAAAACAAATATCGTATACTCGGAAAAGGCAGTGGCACCCCACTCCAGTACTCTTGCCTGGAAAATCCCATGGATGGAGGAGCCTGGTGGGCTGCAGTCCATGGGGTCGCTAAGAGTCAGATATGACTGAACGACTTCCCTTTCACTTTTCACTCTCATGCATTGGAGAAGGAAATGGCAACCCACTCCAGTGTTCTTGCCTGGAGAACCCCAGGGACGGGGGAGCCTGGTGGGCTGCTGCCTATGGGGTCACACAGAGTCGGACATGACTGAAGTGACTTAACAGCAGCAGCAGCTAAGAATCTAGCAGCTGGAATCTAGAAAGATGGTACCAATGAACCTGTTTGTAGGGCAGCAATGGAGACGCAGGCATAGAGAACAGACTTGCGGTCACAGTGAGGGAAGGAGAGTGTCGGATAAATCGAGACAGTAGCACTGAAACATATACATTACCATATGTAAAATTAGATAGCCGGTGGAAATCTGCTGTATGGCAGAACTCAAATCACTTGCTCTGTGACAACCTAGAGGGGTGAAATGGGGTGGGGGGTGGGAGGGAGTTCAAAAGGGAGGGAACATACATGTATCTATGGCTGACTCATGTTGATGTATGGCAAAAACCAACAAAATATTGTAAAGCAATTATCCTCCAATTAAAAATAAATTTAAATATTAAAAAAATGAGCTGCTTTCTTACATTTTTAGTTGATTGGGAGTTAGAAAACTGGATACCAAAGATACTTTCTCCTAAGTGCAAGCCTATAATACTCATAAACTTCTAGTACTAGAGCTAAGATAGGAAGGTTTTTAAAAGTATGTTGCACATTCCTGGAGATCTGATTTTTAAATGAGGTCACAGTAGCATCAACCTTAGTGAAGTTTCTGACTTCAGGGCATTCCTGAAATGTTTAAAAACATTTCAAGGCTCATCATCACATCAACTAAGATGAATGTAGAGATCTGTCAGATGAATAATTATTAAGGGAATAACAAAAACATATCCATCTATTTTAATACTTAAGCCACAATTTAGAGAACCTAATTCTAACCCAACAAATCTTTTTGTTACCAAAGACAGAAAAATCACATGTTTATGATACAGAGCCATGACTCATTTAAAATTTTGCAATGACAATGCTTCTTTTGATGAAAAGTGTTCACCCTAGCATATATAAAATAGTAAAGAAGAATTTAAATTTAAATATATTCAGATTAATTTTTTGTTTCAGGCTTTAAACAAGTTTCCAAAGTACTGTTGAAAATTATTCAACACACTATGGATAGAACATGTTTAAAAAGTAATTATGTTTGGGCCAGAATTCCACTTCATAAAAAATCAAATAATGACTACTTCTTGCCTCTTTCCATCTTTCAAGGCAGTAATTTATCCTGGATTTCTTCATAATTGTGATTCCTTTAAGCGCTGTTAACTGAATAGCCTGACTCAGTTTTCTCAAATAAACAATGAACAGTGTGATGAATAAACACAATTAAGTTTCTGAATAAACTGTTTCCTCATCACATAGTCTTGAACACAAAATACAGATTCTATTAATATGCAGATCTGTAATTAATACTCAAAAGACCCAAATTCTGATTTTATGCATAGGAAACAGGCCTACAGAAATGAAATTTTTTCAGATCCCCCATTAGTTAATGGAGGCCTCCATGCTGAAATCAATATTGCCCTGTAGTTTGATTTATGAGTACTAGCTTCCCATTAAAGAATAAGCTAAAGACGCTAAAGACAGGGAGAGATTTATTTCAAGAAGTCAGCAGCACAATCTGTCTCTTGTCCAAAAAAAATATACATGGCAGATTTTCATTCTGCTGCTGCTAAGAAAATTTGGGCCTAATGGGTGGGGTCTTCCAAGCCAGACCAACAGAAGTGACTGGGTTTAGGTGGGGCTCGTCCTGCTAGGCATCATCCAGCCAGTCAACAGGCAGGGCCCCAGCTCTTCAGGAAAAGAGCCTAGGAAGAAGGAACCATCACTACCCCACCGGGCTGCATGTGTCTAAGATGGGGCGGGGAGGAGGAGGGGGCAGGAATAAGATAAGGTAGTGCTTTCAACTGTACCCCCACATGCATTTCCTGGTCCTTTATCTTCTTTTAGCATCCCTAGTGCTTTGAACCTGGCATGGCCTTCTGAATCCTGTGTTCATCCTGTTTGACTTGACCCAGCAGGCACGGCCTTCAATCTCATCTCCGCCAACAGAGCCCCTGACTACACGTTAAGCAAAGACCTTAGGGGTAGAGACTGAGTTTCCTTCGCTTTAGTCCAGCGCCAATCCAGCGCCACACCTGTATTTCCAGGCAACTCCCTACTGTCTCTCCCCCTCCGACCCCGCCACCAGCCCCATCATCCCCCAGTCCCCATCCGTGCCCTTCAACCTTCTTCAAACTAATGTCACCTGTCTCTTATACACATCTCCTTCTCTGACATCATCCCTCACCCTTAACTCTGACAGTTGTCTACTGGTTCCAGGCTATCCACCTAGAATGTGCAATCTGCTAGGCATCAAAAGTGCACATTATAGAATATTAAGCATAGTTCCTTCGCTGTGCAGCAAAAATTAACACAAGATTGCAAATCAACTACACTTCAATAAAATTTTTTTAAAGGGGGCAAAAACAAGGGCACATTGAAGTGCATTGCCATCAGCTGGCAACTCACTCAATTCTTCTTTTTTAAATAGTTGTGTACTTGCAAGAGGGTCACCTCTGAATTAAATCATCATAGAAAAGTTCTAGCACAGCATGGGTCTCACCTGAATAAGGCCTTTTCCCCAAGGCCATATATTCGCTTATATCCCTCTGCTAATATTTACTTCCCACCCAACTCTGGCTTCTTAGCTTGCTAGGCTAGAAAAAATCCACCCGCCAACGCACAGAAATAGGAAACACAGGTTTTGATTTCTGGGCCAGGAGGATGGCTTGGAGCAGGAAATGGCAACCCACTCCAGTATTCTTGCCTAAAAAGTCCCATGGACAGAGGAGCCTGGAGGGGCTATAGTCCATAGGGTTGCAAAGAGGCAAACACAACTGAGCACACACCCACAACAGCAATTCTAAATCCAAGTTCCACAAGCAACCTTTTAACTACAATTTGGCTCCCAAATGTGGCAAGTATGCCAAGAGAACTCACTGACATAAAAGAGTGGATCCAGTTCCCTAAGATGACGCCTCATTGTAAATTAGTAATTTGCCATCCTGGCTTTATATAGTAGCCATGTGAATTTAATAATCAGTCTGAGAAACAGACTCAATAGCTAAAGCACAGTTTGCACAATAATGTCACCTTGCATGATCTCTTGGGACAGAGTCAGCTTTCCTTGGAGAGATCTTTGCATTTATTTATTTATTTTTCCATAGTCCATCTTACTATTATAACACTTATTCCACACTGTAGTTACACAGGTAAGCAGAGTTTAGAACGACAGGTTCTCGACCACCTGAGGGTAGTTTGCATCCAATTTTGTACTGACCTCCACCATCATTGCTTGATTTAAAAACACTGAATTAAAATGAGCTGCTTTCATATATACAATGGACTATTACTCAGCCATAAAAAGGAGTGCATTTGAGTTAGTTCTAAAGAGGGGGGCTGAACCTAGAGCCTATTATACAGTGTGAAGTAAGTCAAAAAGAGAAAAACAAATATCGTATACTCGGAAAAGGCAGTGGCACCCCACTCCAGTACTCTTGCCTGGAAAATCCCATGGATGGAGGAGCCTGGTGGGCTGCAGTCCATGGGGTCGCTAAGAGTCAGATATGACTGAACGACTTCCCTTTCACTTTTCACTCTCATGCATTGGAGAAGGAAATGGCAACCCACTCCAGTGTTCTTGCCTGGAGAACCCCAGGGACGGGGGAGCCTGGTGGGCTGCTGCCTATGGGGTCACACAGAGTCGGACATGACTGAAGTGACTTAACAGCAGCAGCAGCTAAGAATCTAGCAGCTGGAATCTAGAAAGATGGTACCAATGAACCTGTTTGTAGGGCAGCAATGGAGACGCAGGCATAGAGAACAGACTTGCGGTCACAGTGAGGGAAGGAGAGTGTCGGATAAATCGAGACAGTAGCACTGAAACATATACATTACCATATGTAAAATTAGATAGCCGGTGGAAATCTGCTGTATGGCAGAGCTCAAATCACTTGCTCTGTGACAACCTAGAGGGGTGAAATGGGGTGGGGGGTGGGAGGGAGTTCAAAAGGGAGGGAACATACATGTATCTATGGCTGACTCATGTTGATGTATGGCAAAAACCAACAAAATATTGTAAAGCAATTATCCTCCAATTAAAAATAAATTTAAATATTAAAAAAATGAGCTGCTTTCTTACATTTTTAGTTGATTGGGAGTTAGAAAACTGGATACCAAAGATACTTTCTCCTAAGTGCAAGCCTATAATACTCATAAACTTCTAGTACTAGAGCTAAGATAGGAAGGTTTTTAAAAGTATGTTGCACATTCCTGGAGATCTGATTTTTAAATGAGGTCACAGTAGCATCAACCTTAGTGAAGTTTCTGACTTCAGGGCATTCCTGAAATGTTTAAAAACATTTCAAGGCTCATCATCACATCAACTAAGATGAATGTAGAGATCTGTCAGATGAATAATTATTAAGGGAATAACAAAAACATATCCATCTATTTTAATACTTAAGCCACAATTTAGAGAACCTAATTCTAACCCAACAAATCTTTTTGTTACCAAAGACAGAAAAATCACATGTTTATGATACAGAGCCATGACTCATTTAAAATTTTGCAATGACAATGCTTCTTTTGATGAAAAGTGTTCACCCTAGCATATATAAAATAGTAAAGAAGAATTTAAATTTAAATATATTCAGATTAATTTTTTGTTTCAGGCTTTAAACAAGTTTCCAAAGTACTGTTGAAAATTATTCAACACACTATGGATAGAACATGTTTAAAAAGTAATTATGTTTGGGCCAGAATTCCACTTCATAAAAAATCAAATAATGACTATTTCTTGCCTCTTTCCATCTTTCAAGGCAGTAATTTATCCTGGATTTCTTCATAATTGTGATTCCTTTAAGCGCTGTTAACTGAATAGCCTGACTCAGTTTTCTCAAATAAACAATGAACAGTGTGATGAATAAACACAATTAAGTTTCTGAATAAACTGTTTCCTCATTCACATAGTCTTGAACACAAAATACAGATTCTATTAATATGCAGATCTGTAATTAATACTCAAAAGACCCAAATTCTGATTTTATGCATAGGAAACAGGCCTACAGAAATGAAATTTTTTCAGATCCCCCATTAGTTAATGGAGGCCTCCATGCTGAAATTAATATTGCCCTGTAGTTTGATTTATGAGTACTAGCTTCCCATTAAAGAATAAGCTAAAGACGCTAAAGACAGGGAGAGATTTATTTCAAGAAGTCAGCAGCACAATCTGTCTCTTGTCCAAAAAAAATATACATGGCAGATTTTCATTCTGCTGCTGCTAAGAAAATTTGGGCCTAATGGGTGGGGTCTTCCAAGCCAGACCAACAGAAGTGACTGGGTTTAGGTGGGGCTCGTCCTGCTAGGCATCATCCAGCCAGTCAACAGGCAGGGCCCCAGCTCTTCAGGAAAAGAGCCTAGGAAGAAGGAACCATCACTACCCCACCGGGCTGCATGTATCTAAGATGGGGCGGGGAGGAGGAGGGGGCCGGAATAAGATAAGGTAGTGCTTTCAACTGTACCCCCACATGCATTTCCTGGTCCTTTATCTTCTTTTAGCATCCCTAGTGCTTTGAACCTGGCATGGCCTTCTGAATCCTGTGTTCATC
>SJYV01010714.1:906396-916719 GCA_006410875.1 Neotragus pygmaeus | reverse complement strand
ATACAATACACTCACACACACACACAAAACTCTGCCTAAAAACATAAAAATACAGAAAATAATTTGTACTGGATATACAATATATAAAACAAAAAAAATGAAAATATATCATCTGATTGTCAGGTTTTTCATATACCCTTCATCTAAGTACCCATTAACTCCTGCCCTCCTTCCCAGCTCTCTCCCCCAACTTAAAGTATCCGAAACTAGAAAGTTCTATTTCCGTTTGTATGCCACGCCCTCTCACGGGTCAAGGCTTATTCAAAGCTGGAAATCCAGAAAAGTGGCCGGGGCCTTGGGAGTTTCTGAAGGTGTAAGGAGAGATCACGGAACTAGTGTTCCGGTAGTTGTGGTTCCCGATGGGAAGCCAATTCTGGGGACCGGTAGTGGAGCGCTCTGGAGCTTGTTTCCGGCCACCTCAGCGGGAAGCGGAGACGCGAGTAGCTGGGTCTTCGGTAGCTGAGGTAGAGGTTTAACTGTTGTCCCGGCAGAGCAAGTCAAGACACGTCTACGGCCGTTTGGGCCAGTGTTGGGTCTCCGTAGCTTGTAAAGATGGTGTTGCTCACGATGATCGCCCGAGTGGCGGACGGGCTCCCGTTGGCCGCCTCGATGCAGGAGGACGAACAGGTGAGCTGCTAGATCCTTAGGACCCCAAGTTCCTGCCAGAGCGCTCTGCTGTCTGCCCCGGATTCCTTGTTAGGACACGGGAGACCCCTGATTCTGCCCAGGCGTTTCTGACTCCTCTGAAGTGCGTTTTCTCTTTTGACAGTGGAGAATACCTGGAGAAAACTAACCTTTGCTGAAGGCAGGGGTAGATTTTTATGTTACCTATTTCTTATTAGAAAAACACTTCGGAGAAGGGATAGGTTTGGCTAATTGTGATCATTTAGTGTTCTGTAATTCTTTATGGACTCTGCTAAAATTCAGGATTTCTAAAATTTTTTTTTTCTGTTAATAAGGCTGACAGGTCCTGGGGAAAATCAGCTCCTAGTTCTTTAACTCCTTTCTATAGCACCTGATCCTTGACCTAGCTTGCTGACATCTATTGAAAGCAGATGAGGTAATATTGCCACATATATGCACCTGTTTGAAGTTCACTATAGTACTTTCTTTCAAAGTTATGTCCAATTCCCACCTCCTTCAGTGAGCCTTACTAAATTCTTACTGTTGGAATTGTGACCCCTGTGTTATATTTCTATAACGCCTTGTACTTTTGCCTTTGTCTTTAAATAAATTAAATTTCCTAATAGGGAGATGACAAATCTTGGTCATTTTTGTGTTTCCCATAGCTTTTACAATAGCAGTATAGTATAGTATACTATAGTTTTAGTATAATAGGTGCTCAAAAATATTTTGTATTGATTAAAACAAACCCAAAAAAGGCCCAGAAAAAACCCCTAGATAGCTTTACAGGAAGAGGCTTTGTGCCTTAAAATCACAAGGCAAATTTCTAGTGTGAGTCCAGTTCCTGGAATAAGGTTGGGGAATTCTGGAAGAAAGGAGGCTGAGTATGAAATTTATATAATTTATTTAAATTTGTTTAAAGTGATCAACTTTATTTTACTTTCTTATACAAGTAAGTAAAAAAATTTTCAAGGCCTAAAAAATGTTGAGTTCTAGAAAAAAATATTTTGTGCATTTTTTAACCTTTGATTCATATATTCATGAAAAAAACCAACTCTCATTAAGCACATCAGGTGTTCAAAGCATGGTGTTCATGCAGGGGCTTAGGGAACATAGTCCCTACTTTCATGGAGCTTACAGTTTAGTGGAGAATCCAGATCACTAACAAATAACTGTAATGTAGATAATTGCTGTAGAAGAGGAAGAAATTTCTGTGATTGAACATGGAAAAGATATCTAAATTGATTTTTGGACATCAGGAAAGTCTTCCCAAAAGGAATGACATCCAAGCCAATATTAATGTCTCCTTATTGAGAAAGCTTCTGTTTGGTTAAATGCCCTTATAGGTTTGATTTGCAAACACGTTTACTTTAACTTTTATGAGAACAACGATACAGATTGTGAAGTTGTTGTGTTGCTTAGTAGGTTATGCTGAGTGAAATATTTTCTATTCACTACACAAAACAAAGTCTAAGCTGATATAAAATCTGAAAAATATAGCATGCTCTGAACTTTGAATTGTGAAGTATTTTTCTCTTCTCCAGCATTAAACATTTTCTTGGACTATACAGAAGGAGTGAAATTATTAAAATGAATGCAGAACATGATTTGAAACAAAGGAGATGGTGTGAGGAAATTTTCCTTGAAGGATAGGTAGTTTGACTAAGACATAGTTTNAAGTAATAAAAAGATATATATTGGTTTCTGTTCCCAGTTCCGGGCACAGAGCTCCCTTTTAAAACCCTGTAATTTCCTAAGTGGTAATAATACCAGGAGCATCTCTTGTTCTGCTATTTGTCTTTGACCCCGTCCCTGACACAGCACTCCAGAAACCCTCACAGTTTCCTAGGTGATGGGTGAATCTTTTACCCTAATGAGGCGGTGAGACTGTAGAGGTGGCAGCAGGGCTTCTGGATGGCTCTTGAATGAGGGCTCCTCACCAGAAAGACCAAAAGATAATAAGAAGCTTGGCATTTTCCAGCTTAGCCCCCATTCTCTTGAGAAGGGAGAGAGGCTGAAAATGGAATTAATGATCGATCATGCCTCAGTGGCTACCCTGGTGGTTCAGTCGGTAAAGAAATCGCCTGCAATGCAACAGACCCAGGTTCTACCCCTGGGTCGGGAAGATCCCAGGAGAAGGAACTGGCAACCTACTCCAATATTCTTGCCTGGAAAACTCCATTGACAGAGGAGCCTGGAGGCCACAGTCCATGAGGTCACAGAGAGTTGGACACGACTGAGTGACTAATACAAACACACACACCTAAGTGATGAGGCTGCCATAAGATCCCCGAAGTACAGGGATTCAGAGAGCTTCTGGGCTGGGGAACCCATGGAGGTACTGGAGATGGTACACTCGGAGAGGGCACGGGAGTGCTGCCTCCTGCCCCACACCTGGCCCTGTGCACCCATTCCATCTGGATGTTCACCTGGTCCTTTATCGTATCCTTTTACAGGAAACTAGTAAGCACAATGGCACCCCACTCCAGTACTCTTGCCTGGAAAATCCCATGGACAAAGAAGCCTGGTGGGCTGCAGTCCATGGGATCACTAAGAGTCGGACACGACTGAATGACTTCACTTTGACTTTTCACTTTCATGCATTGGAGAAGGAAATGGCAACCCACTCCAGTGTTCTTGCCTGGAGAATCCCAGGGATGGGGGAGCCTGGTGGGCTGCCGTCTATGGGGTCGCACAGAGTTGGGCACGACTGAAGCGACTTAGCAGCAGCAGCAGTAAGCACAAACTGTTTTTCTGAGCTCCATGTGCAACTCTAGCAAATTAATCAAACCCAAGGGAGAGGTCAGAACCTCAGATTTATAGCCAATCAGTTGGAAGTATAGGCTGGAATCAGGGACTGTGATTGGCATCCAAAGTGGGAGGGGCATCTTATAGGAGTAAACCTTCAACCCATGGAATCTGACGTGGCTCCTGGTAGGCAGCACCAGAATTAGGTTGAATAGGGCGCTCAGCTGGTGGCACAGAGAGAAGACAGGGAATTGCTTCTTCCCGGGAAAACTCTCCACATAGTTGGTGACCAAGTGTCAAGAGTGTTCTGTGTGAGCCGGGAGGGAGACTCTCAGGGAATAAAAACAGGAGGAGGAAATGGGTTTCTCCCAGCCTAGGAAGGACAAGGCTGAGTTTTTCCATCACACAGTCCATACAGACAGGGTCACAAGTGCCGAGAAGGCTCCGAGATGAACTCCAAGGCGAGTTCGCTGTGGGTTCTGATGGCACGGCCGCTTCTCCGATGAGCCGTGAAAGCCGAATGTACATCAGTGACCAGTCAGGAGCGGCAGGCAGAGGAGGAAGCGGAGGAAGCGATTCGTGAAAACAGATTATATTTTGTTTCTAAAATCATCCCCCTTGTGTTATATATTATGAGTTTCCATAGTTACAAGTAGAAGAGGTAGAGAAAGGAGTGGAGTGTCATTAAAAATGCTGACTTTTATATCAAAAGTTACATCTGATTATTCCCCACCCCACCTCGTGCCCCCGGCTACCCTCTGCCAACTCCCACACACATTCGGGGAGAGAGTCGAAAGGGCTAGGATAGGAGTGAAGAATAAAAGAGATTAACTTTGAGGCCATAATTCCTTCGGTCCACACGTTACTAAAAATGCCCCAGCTGTTTGTTCAAACTATGCTCTGCAACCTTGTGCCAATTAAATGGCTGAGTCTGAGGACCCCAGGAGGAAGTGGGGTGAAGGTGCCCCCTATATATATATATATATATATATATGTTATATGAGACAGAGCCATGCTTGCTCAAAGGTCCAGAGGGGAAGACCCAAGCCCCTTGAACCTGGGAGCACAGCCCGTCCAGCCCTGATGCAGCAGATTCTCGGGGCACACTTGCTTGGTCAGGTTGTCATCGCTGGAGTCATTTCCACTCTCCCTGTCATTCCCCGTCCTGCCTGGGCAGCTGGGAATGCAGGGCCTGTGTGCAGCTCTTGGGCAGAGAGCATTTAGTTTCCACCGCACGGGGCCAGGGGATCTGGCATAATGAGGTATAGATCTTTTTGGTCTGCACTGCGGGGAACCACCAGTACAGAGTGGATTCTGGTTGGAGGCAGCCTCATCACCTGGATAATAACCCTGCCCTAGGGCTCCGAAACCAATCACAGATGCTGTGGGAGACCCCCATCCTCCTTCTCAGGTTCTGACACTACGTCTTTTTCAAGTACTGTAGGCAGTGTGACAGGGGGAGAAGAAAGCAGAATTTGGTCTCAGAGGGTCTGGGTATAATTCACAGAGAGATATGGTGGCCTGTACCCCACAGGACCCGGGGGAGGAAAGCTGCACACACCTGGGACATCTGGGGCTGCATCCGGGTAGCGCCAGGACGTAACCTGGGGGAGGAGTTAAGGAAAGGAGCTCAAGGCCTAGCTGTTTTCAGTCATTTCCCAGGCAGCTGTACCCCCAGATCCTGGCCTAATGGCTGTGTCCCCAGGAGAGCTGGCACCGTGCCATGACGAGAGCGTGGACCCCCTCCTCTGGGAAACTCTCTGTGTCCCTCTCTCCCCACAGATAATTAGAGGTTCCTTCACTCCCAGGATCCAGCATTTCCTTACTCATCTCTTCCCCCCAAAGCACAGAGCTCCCCGAAGGCAGGCCTGTACTGTACTGAGTAACTGAAAATAATCGGAAATTGATGAATGTTTGGTAAAAGAAGGAATGACAGAAGCTGGAAGAAACAGGTTGTGCTGATCTGAAAACCTGATGGTTCGTCTTTGGCTTTTTGGGCACTTGGTTCCCCCAACATTCTCCCTAAAGTAGAATGTGAATCTGCACAGCACACACTGAGAAATAGGAAGCTCATTGGTATTAACATAATATTTCTCACATTTCTAGAGAGTTCTTCACATTTTCAAGTCACTCTCATGTTCGTGATTTCATTTGATTCTTAACAATAATTCAGCAGAAAANATAGATCTGAAAGTCTGAATATCAGTAGGCCCTTATTCTTTGCCTTGACACTTTATTGAAAAAATTACTTATACTGTGTGTTTCTTAATTCCAAATTAGGTATCAGTCTACCAAGATGGGTTGCTTTGTTTAATTGAAAAGGAAAGATAATTTACACAAAAATACTTTTATGATTATAATTCTGTAGTGATTTCCTTTAGCAGTTTTGACTTTGAATGATAACGTCCTTTCTAAACTTTAAACATCTGCAAAAATATAAATCTCTGACTTATTTTTTACTATTAAAATAGAGCACCTTACATTTAGAGAGAGTGCCTATGCGTGTGTGCTAAGTAGCTTCAGTCGTGTCCAACTCTTTGTGACCCTATGAACTTTAGCCCTCCACTCTCCTATGTCCATGGGATTCTCTAGGAAAGAATACTGCAGTGGATTGCTATGCCCTATTCCAGGGAAATCTTTCTGACCTAAGGACTGAACCTGTGTCTCTTATGTCTCCTGCATTGGTGGGTGGGTTCCTTACCACTAGCACCACCTGGGAAGCCCACAGAGTGCCTGCTATATACCACCCATTCTGCTAAGTCTGTTTAATGCATGATTTCATTTAGTCTTCACACAAGCTATTGTTGTTTAGTTGCTAAGTCGTGTGTGATTCTTTGTGACCCCATGGACTGTAGCCTGCCAGGCTCCTCTGTCCATGGGATTTCCCGAGCAAGAGTACTGCAGTGGATTGCCATTTCCTCCTCCACAGAGTCTTCCTGACCCAGGGATCGAATCCATGTCCCCTGCATTAGCAGGCGGATTCGTTATTGCTGAGCCACCAGGGAAGCCCTTATATCAACAACTAGGATGGGTGCTTTTATTATCTACATTTATAGATAAGGAGGCTCTGAGGCTAAGAGAAGAAAAGTCTCTTTAAGTCACACAGCGTAAGTAGTACAATGGAATTTTTCACCGGGATTCCTTCCTTACCTTTCCCCTCCTTTCTTCCCTGCATCCTTTTTTCCCCTTCCTTTCTTCCTTATTAACCTACAATCACTGTATTAGTTCCAGGTGCGTAACATAGTGCTTTGATACTTCTGTCATCAGGGTTTTTTAACTTTGGCATGTTTGACATTTTGGAATGGATAATTCTTTGTTGCGGGGAAACTGTCCTGTGCGTTGTTGGATGTCTAGCCGTATCGTTGGCCTCTGCACCTTATATACCAATAGCACTACCACCACCCTCCCTCCAGTTTGACAACCGAAAATATTTCCTGACATTGTTCCATGTCATCTTTGGGGAGGATAGGCAAAGTCACCCTTGGTTGAGAACCACTGTTTTGGTTTTTAAAAGAAATTTTGAATTGAGGTATAGTTGATTCACCGTGTTTAAGTTTCAGATGTAAAGCATAGTGATTCACAGTTTTTAAAGGTTAAACTCCATGAGTAGTTATTGTAAAATATTGGCTATATTCTCTGAGCTGTACAGTATACTCTTGTAGCTACTTATTTACTTTATACATAAGTAGTTTGTACCTCTGAATCCTATACCCCTAGTGTGCCCTTCCTTCCTTCCCTCTCCCCAATGGTAACCACTAGTTTGTTCCTTTTAATCCATATCTGTCTGATTTTACACTGGAGCCTTAGTACCTAACTGTTACACTTTACTGCTTTGTTCTAAGATATTTTAATAATGTATTTACTTCTTGGGAGTCTGGAAATTACTTTTTAAGAAATGGATTTCTTGATCAAATAGTTTTATAGTTAAGTATCTTTAATTGTCCAGGCCAAATACATATATTCTTTCAGTTATTTACATTGATAGTAGATGCTATATTTTAGGTAGTTGCTCCATGCTAGTCCCTATACAAACTGTCTTGTTACTGTAGATGAACAGTTATTCAAGTAATACAATAGAGCTTTTTTTTTTTTTAAGATACAGAGTACCTTATGTACTGTTTTCTCTATGCTTTAGCTAGAGATACAAGCCTAAGTTAGAGGGATGAACTTTTCCAAACTACCCTAAGTGATATTCTATTTCTTCCTTTCTGATGTATTTCTCCTTTTCAGATGTTTGCAATTTCTTTGCCTTTCTGTTCTACCTCAAAATACACCCTGTTGTCTTCTCTCATTGTGTCTCAGCTCTGTGGACTTAAAGACGGTGTAGATGTAACTGAATACAGAGCAGGGAACTCCAAGAAGCAGATGGTCTGTTGTACTGTTAAACTGCCACACTCCCCCAGTCATTGAGGGTTGATTAATCATCTTACTGTTATTGTTGTTAGAGAAAGATGGTTGGTTCTCGGTGCTGCTGGCCTTTGATCAGTAGAGCTTAACAGGGATTTAAAAATGATAAGGGCTTAGCTAAACATTATTGTAAAGACAAAAGATGGCATTTGATACAACTACAACAGTCATAAAGTGAAAGTCACTCAGTTGTGTGTGACTGTTTGCGACCCCATGGTCTGTAGCCCATCAGGTTCTTCTGTCCATGGGATTCTCCAGGCAAGAATAGTTGGAGTGGGTTGCCATTACCTTCTCCAGGGGATCTTCCCGACCCAGGGATTGAATCTGGATCTCTTGCATTGCAGGCAGATTCTTTACCATCTGAGCCATCAGGGAAGTCCACCAGCAGTCATAGGTAACAGCAATAAAAAGGATTGTGGTTGTGTGGCAATTTACTACCCTGTACCTCCTGTATTTTATGTACAGAACTGCATCCTAAATATACGGATGATCTCAAGTTAGTTTCAGAATTTGTGAATACTTTCACATCCACTTTATTATTGGATTGCTAACAGCCATCTTTCCTTTATACTGTGTACAAGTTTCATCAGGTCTGTTTTAGACGAAGTAGAAAACAGAATTAGGACATCTAATTAACTATTTTTAGATAGGCTGGCTGACTGTGGGCCCTTTGTGACTGTAATCTTAAAAGCAAACCAAGGGTTTATCTCTAAAGCCATGATTATGTTGTTATATGAGATCTATCAATAGTTCAGAGCTGCCATGTAGTCTTGAGCATTTCCCATGAATTAGATTTGATATTAAATAGAAAGATATCACTTGGAATGTGGCTTGACCATCACAGAAGCAATTTTAATTGTAGAGGTTGTAGAGCACGCATAGGAGTAGGAACTTCAGGGATAGACTGCCTGGGCACAAATCCTAGCCCCTCCCTTACTGGCCTCAAGTGCAAATATGCAACAAGTACACATTGATGAATGAATAATTTTGTCAATATAAAGTTAATTTGTAACTGTTGTAGAAAATTCATTAAATACAAAAGGACCAAGAAGTTAATGGTGGTTGTTTTTTTTTTTTTACTAAAGTAGTGGTAAAATTAAGTAATCCCTACTTAAATTATACCCACTTGGTATCTAACCTTAATCTTTGTGTATGTGTTTAAAATTAAATAATGGGTAATAACTGTAAGACTGTTCCACCTAATTTTTTCACATAGTGTATAATGAAAGTCTGCTCATATCATTAAATATTACACATCATTTTGATGGTTCTGTAGTATTCCATTATATAAATATATTCCATATGTTATGTCACCCATCCCCTATCCTATTATTGAACATATGTTTTTTGTTTTTATATGTTTTTGTAGTTGTTTGCTTAACACATATATGATGTTTCTGTATTCTTTCAAAGATGTAGAATTGTTAGATAAAACACTGTGCAAAATTTTATAATTTCTAATACATATTGTCAGAATGACTACCAGAAAGATTGTGTGCCAGCATCGTTTCCCAGGAATGGTGATGCTGACTGAACCAGCAGTGTAAAATGTTGATTGGCATGTCATAATTCCTATGTAGATATGTCCCCAGTATTGTACATTGACATCATTGCTTTGTTCGTTGTAAATTCCTGAAATCGTAGCATGCTTTTGGGCATAGTCTCTGTGTTTCTCTCAGATTGCAGTAATGTTTACGATGCCTCTTACAAAGTCAAAGGATTTGTACCAATTTTCATTTGACCAACAGTTTTTTGCCATTTAAAAAAAATTGAAGTGTAGTTGGTTTATAATATTGTGTTAGTTTCACACTTAGAATATAGTGCTTCAGTATCTTTATAGATGATACTTCATTTTAAGTTGTTATAAAATACTATTATTCCCTGTGCTGTACAATATATCCATGTGGCTTATTTACTTTATACATAGTAGTTTGTATGTCTTAATTGCCCCTACCCCTGTCTTGCCCTTCTTCCTTTCCTTCTCCCTAATGGTAGCCACTAGTTTGTTCTCTGTATCTGTGAGTCTGTTTCTGATTTGTTATATTCATTTTATTTTTTAGATTCCACATATAAGGGATAACATACAGTATTTGTCTTTCTCTCTCTGACTTATTTCACTAAGCATAATTCCCTCTCCGTCCATCCATGTTGTTGCAAATGGTGGAATTTCATTTGCCATTTATTTATTTAACTATTTCCTTTAAAGGGCTCCCCTGCCTTTAGCTGTCAGAAAACTTACACTTAACTTTTATGGTTGTAGTTATTTTACCGATACTAATGTCTTGAGTCCTGCCACCAAAACACTGATTTAATTGGGTTTGGGGTGCAGATTGAGCAGGGATAGTGTTTTTTAAGATCCCCAGGTGATTCTAGTGTGAAGCCAAAGTTGAAAATCATTGATCTATGTTGGTATTATTTATTGGCACTTTAGTAGCCAAGGTTTGATCCCTGGGTTGGTAAGATCCCTTGGAGAAGGGCATGGCAACCCACTCCAGTATTCTTGCCTGGAGAATCCCATGGACAGAGGAGCCTTGTGGGCTACAG
>SJYV01010714.1:880630-903021 GCA_006410875.1 Neotragus pygmaeus | reverse complement strand
AGTCCAACTCTCACATCCATACATGACTACTGGAAAAACCATAGCCTTGACCAGACTTTTGTTGGCAAAGTAATATCTCTGCTTTTGAATATACTATCTAGGCTGGTCATAACTTTCCTTCCAAGGAGTAAGCGTCTTTTAATTTCATGGCTGCAGTCACCATCTACAGTGATTTTGGAGCCCCCCAAAATAAAGTCTGACACTGTTTCCACTGTTTCCCCATCTATTTCCCATGAAGTGATGGGACCAGATGCCATGATCTTCGTTTTCTGAATGTTGAGCCAACTTTTTCACTCTCCTGTTTCACTTTCATCAAGAGGCTTTTGAATTCCTCTTCACTTTCTGCCATAAAGGTAATGTCATCTGCATATCTGAGGTTATTGATATTTCTCCCGGCAATCTTGATTCCAGCTTGTGCTTTTTCCAGCCCAGCGTTTCTCATGATGTACTCTGCATATAAGTTAAATAAGCAGGGTGACAATATACAACCTTGACGTACTCCTTTTCCTATTTGGGACCAGTCTGTTGGTCCATGTCCAGTTCTAACTGTTGCTTCCTGACCTGCATGTAGGTTTCTCAAGAGGCAGGTCAAGTGGTCTGGTATTCCCATCACTTTCAGAATTTTCCATAGTTTAGAGATGCTCAATTATAATATAGTATTTTTTATCTTTACTATGGGTTAGGAAGAAATGACCTAGGAAAGATCTCATGGAATTGAAAAGAAATTTTCTTCTGCCTCCTTCTTTATAATCTTATCTCTCCTCTTATTTGCATCTAAGAGCTGTTTGCTAAAGATGTATTCTTTGCCAGACCGTGTATTAAGTCTTGCCTTTAATGTTCTTAGCTTGTCCTCTTATAGCAGAGAGAGACACATATGCAAACAACTTTGTGTATGTGCCATATGCTAGAAGTGCTATAGATCAGAGAGAAGGAAGCAAGTTTTCAGGAAAGGGGACTCCACTCTGTGGAGTTCTAGGGTTCCTTAGGACCCACATAGAAAGGACAAGGGATATGTGTAATGCTTTGGACCCTTAAACTCCTACTTAAACTATAAAACTTACGACTTTATTTGCTATACATATTGGTCTTCGGGATATAATTTTTAGATGCTCAAATAAAGAGTGCTGTGGCTAAAAACTCATTTGAAAACCACTGAGTAGCCAGCCTCTTTTCAAAAATATCTCAGACATGCCATAATATAGCCTCCTCCAGACTGCCAGGGACAATTTGATGGACGTGAGTTGGGGCGAGCTCCGGCAGTTGGTGATGGACAGGGAAGCCTGGCATGCTGCAGTCCATGGGGTTGCAAAGAGTCAGACATGACTGANAAAAATATCTCAGACATGCCATAATATAGCCTCCTCCAGACTGCCAGGGACAATTTGATGGACGTGAGTTGGGGCGAGCTCCGGCAGTTGGTGATGGACAGGGAAGCCTGGCATGCTGCAGTCCATGGGGTTGCAAAGAGTCAGACATGACTGAGCGACTGAACTGAACTGAAAGCTGCCAGGGAGCTCACTCTCAAAGAGGAGTCAGTTCTGTTATTGAATAACTTGCAATTAATACAGAGTTCTTCTACCCTAGAAATTAGGAACTATTATTAGTCCTGAGATTGTTATTTTCTGTACCCAGTAATCATTGTGACATTAACTTCTAACTTTTTAGTGTTCACAAAAATTTCTAGTTCCACAATTCTTACAGATGGAATAAGTTTAAATGTTATTACTCGTTTACTATACATGATCAAAGGGCAGATGGAGTCATACCCCTGAGTTTTCAAGAAAAAGTCTTAAGATATTTTAGTTGAAGAATTATGTGATGAATAAATATGTCTAAATACTCCTTTTGGAATATGCTTCTAATAATGAGAAGATGTTTGTTTTCTAATTCTAGTGATTAATGGTTTGTTGACTTTCTGATTTCATTAGCCTCAGAGGCCCTGGGCTTGAATATTTTCAAGTTTGTATAAGGAATTTCCTGTGGTTAGGACTCTGCCCTTCCCCTGCCAAGGACCTGGGTTTGATCCCTAGTCGGGGAACTAAGAACCTGCAAGCCGGGTAGCATAGCCAAAAACAAAGTTTGTATGGCACCGAGAGTCTGTTTCAGACTGTTAGGAGTGTTATTAATCTACAACAGTTTTTTCTTGCTTTTAAAATTTTTGTCTCTTCAGTTACATTATTGAACAGGGAGTATGTTATTTGGTTCTGTGTGAAGCTGCCTTCCCTAAGAAGCTGGCTTTTGCCTACCTAGAAGATTTACACTCAGAATTTGATGAACAGCATGGGAAGAAGGTGCCAACTGTGTCTAGACCCTACTCCTTTATTGAGTTTGGTAAGTTTTTGTGCCTTACCTCTCTATTGGGGGAGTAGACAATGTAGAGAAGCTATTGATATAATTTGACTTTTTTTTTTAAAGCTTACCTACTAATGTTTTGGATTCTGCCTCCTCTCCTGTTCCATGTCTTTTTTCCTTTTGAGTGAATGAGGCTTCCTTCTCATAAGTATTAATAATTGTCTCTGGCCTTTTGATATTTTCCCCATAGAGCTTGTTGCTCTTTGGTCTTTTTTGTAATTTGTTTTGATTCTTCATTAGGGTTAAAAAAAAAAACTGCCTGAAGATCCAGATTGACATGTAATCCTGAGTTCTTCTTTTTCCAAATTCAGTGTCTTCACCAACCCCACACACATGCATTCACAGTGAGACCCATTTTATGGAGATCAGAATTTGGAAATCAGAAAGAATGGTATTTTGTTTCTTTTTATAGAACAAGATCCTCTAATTTAAGTACTAAAAGATATCTGGTATTGGGGCACAACAGTTCCTACAGGCAGAAGTAGTAAGCAAGGGTGTCCATATTTGTACAAGAATTATAGAAAGACTCATTACTCCTCAGAGGTGGTAAAATATAGGATAGCGGCATATCAAAGGAAATGTCCTATAAGTAGAAGGGAGAACAAGTATGATTAAATTACATCATTGACATTTTTAGTTAAAAAAGAAACAGGTTTTGAATACTACCTCTGGATTTCTGAAGTGTTTCAAGTTTGTTAGATAAATGAGTCCTCTTGCTTTGTAGAAATAAAGAAAACGTATTATAGCAAAGCATTACAATGTTTCAAAACTAAACTCTTCAAGTGCTAATTTTATCATGTCTGGTTTTGCAGTTTTTATTTTTGTAGGCAATAGGAGTTCAGTAAAGCCAAAAAATAATAATAATAATAAGACTGCTGTATCGCAGTCACACAGGAAATAGTTGGTATCCTCAAATTAGCTTAAAAGATTGTACACAGAGATACGAAAGGGTTATAGATGAACTGTAAGGTACAGTAACCTGAGACCAGTAGCATGGTAATTGTTATCAACCCTAGGCTTGCATGAATAAAAGCAGTTTCTGGAACTGGGAAGGAGAAAATTTATAGAAAAGGCCAATTTCAAAGGAGCAGTAACTTTTGGTGGAGGAATACTGCCAGCCCAAGATGACTTCTCAGGGAGGAGATAGAGGAATAAATCGCTGTCACTGTCCACTCTTATCCCCTGCTCTTGTGGTGTCCTCTTTGGCTGAACTTAATTGGAAACTAGACTGCAAGGAACCCATTGATGTAATTCATGCAGGTTAGCTTCCCAAAGCAGAAAGCAGGGTGCAGAAGGGTGGGAGGAAGTTTAAAGAGGCAAATAAAGGGTAGCCAATACACTATCTTAAGATTTTAGCTAAAAATTGAAAGTATAATCTTTGTTAATTTTTCTTTTCATAGTTTTATGATATGCAGACATTGGCAAACATGAACGAGCATGCAGTTTTGTAGTAATATTTTGGGAAATTCCCTGTCACGCTTGATACTCATTCAAGAGTCTGGCTAATCATGGACAGTTGCAGAACCAGGACTAAGCTCAGAATATACTCTTACCTACTTCTTTGATGGACATGAAAGAAATTGTTATCAGTCACTTTTCTTCATCATTATAGATACCTACATTCAGAAAACCAAGAAGCTTTACATTGACAGTCGTGCTCGGAGAAACCTAGGCTCCATCAACACTGAACTGCAAGATGTGCAGAGAATCATGGTCGCGAATATTGAAGAAGTGTTACAACGGGGAGAAGCTCTCTCAGGTATCTAAAAGCAGTACGAGTCTTATAAGCAAGTGGTTCTTATTCCATAGGCAAGGATAGCTTATTTGGAGTTACCATTTATGCTGTCAAACTCTATCTAGTACTATTAAGAATTCATTTCTCCAAAATGGATTACATTACAAGCTTCCAATATGATATGTTTCTTCCTAGTGTGGTTAGTTTCTATTGAGTTGGAACAGTGTAAAGTCTCATTCCATGTAGAAACAATTACTGTTTCCCAGGTATTTACCAAATTAGATTAGTATTTATAGAAACACATAAGGAAAACGAAAAGAAGAATGAGAGGACATTGTCAAAGGTTTATGGCAATGGTTTCATAAGTAGCTGCTCCAGGAGGCTTTACTGCTGCCAGATCAACTGTTAACAAAATACCGTTTCATCAAGGCGTTCCTCTGCTGAAAAACTTCTAAGATCTGTGACTACAAGATCTAGTCTGGTCTCAACTTACGTTTCATTCATCCAGTCATTATTAATTGAATACTCATAATGTACACGGTGGGCTTCCCCAGGGGCTCAGCATTAAAAAATGTGCCTGCGGTACAGGAGCCGCAGGAGACACGGGTTCGGTCCCTGGGTCAGAAAGACCCCCTGGAGGAGGAAATGGCAGCCCACTCCAGTTTTCTTTCCTTGAGAATCCCATGGACAGAGGAGCCTGGCAGGCTACATACCATAGGGTCACATAGAATTGAACACAACTGAAGCCACTTAGCAGCCAATGTGCAAGGCACTGTATTCTCTATTGTGGAAGATAAGGAGATTGCAAAAGTGTTTCATTCACCCTGGTTCACAAACATTCTGCCTCGGCCAGTTCAGTGTCTTCATCATCCTGGACCGTCCTTAAACTGTTATAAGTACTGCCTCTTCAAAGAAGCCTTCCCTGATGCTTATAGACCCTGACGCATTAATCTCCTTACTCCTTCAAATTCNCGAGTCTTATAAGCAAGTGGTTCTTATTCCATAGGCAAGGATAGCTTATTTGGAGTTACCATTTATGCTGTCAAACTCTATCTAGTACTATTAAGAATTCATTTCTCCAAAATGGATTACATTACAAGCTTCCAATATGATATGTTTCTTCCTAGTGTGGTTAGTTTCTATTGAGTTGGAACAGTGTAAAGTCTCATTCCATGTAGAAACAATTACTGTTTCCCAGGTATTTACCAAATTAGATTAGTATTTATAGAAACACATAAGGAAAACGAAAAGAAGAATGAGAGGACATTGTCAAAGGTTTATGGCAATGGTTTCATAAGTAGCTGCTCCAGGAGGCTTTACTGCTGCCAGATCAACTGTTAACAAAATACCGTTTCATCAAGGCGTTCCTCTGCTGAAAAACTTCTAAGATCTGTGACTACAAGATCTAGTCTGGTCTCAACTTACGTTTCATTCATCCAGTCATTATTAATTGAATACTCATAATGTACACGGTGGGCTTCCCCAGGGGCTCAGCATTAAAAAATGTGCCTGCGGTACAGGAGCCGCAGGAGACACGGGTTCGGTCCCTGGGTCAGAAAGACCCCCTGGAGGAGGAAATGGCAGCCCACTCCAGTTTTCTTTCCTTGAGAATCCCATGGACAGAGGAGCCTGGCAGGCTACATACCATAGGGTCACATAGAATTGAACACAACTGAAGCCACTTAGCAGCCAATGTGCAAGGCACTGTATTCTCTATTGTGGAAGATAAGGAGATTGCAAAAGTGTTTCATTCACCCTGGTTCACAAACATTCTGCCTCGGCCAGTTCAGTGTCTTCATCATCCTGGACCGTCCTTAAACTGTTATAAGTACTGCCTCTTCAAAGAAGCCTTCCCTGATGCTTATAGACCCTGACGCATTAATCTCCTTACTCCTTCAAATTCTTAAAACACTTACATATTTTACATAATATAAAAAAGCATGTAATTTTTTTAGCAAATGGGGTATGTATATATGTGTGTAATAATTTACCTAAAATATATAACTAATGTTTAAATGTTACTTGTGTTTAATGTGAGTATATACACTGTCTTATATACTTATTTTATTTCTTTCACAGTAATCATCACAGGTAGTTGCCTTCATTTGTATTTTTAAAATTCAGCCTTGTTACATATTCATGATTAAATGCATGCATGCGAAATCACCTCAGTCATGTCCTACTCTTTGTGACCCCATGGACTGTAGCCCGCCAGGCTCCTCTGTCCTTGGGATTCTCCAGGCAAGAATCCTGGAGTGGATTGCCATTCCCTTCTCCAATGAATAAATGGGTTTTCCTTTATTATGAACTTCAGATTTTAACCTTCATGTTTATAGTCAGCAATTGTCCCAGTGTATATAGCTTCATACTCTTTAAACATCAGTTTTTGGATAAGTGAGTCTATATAAATTTTCATTGTAGCAGACTCACAGGTTTTACGCAGGAGAAAGTAAACCAGTATAGGAAACTTTTTTAAAGCCAAAATTTATAAACTGCTCAATTAATCAAGAGCATATGGGATTTCCTTCTAGTGCTTTGCTAATCGATATAGTGTTGATATGCTGATTAAAAACAAAGTACATTTTTACCCTTAAGAAACTTCATGTGATTAGGAAGATAACGAGCATTATCACAGAGTAACAAACATCTATGGAACATTTACATTGTGCTAGGCAATATGGTAAGAGGACTTTACATATATTTTATTTATTCTTTAGAGTAATCCCATGTGAAGTGGGTGGTATCAAACCAGCTACTCAGAAAAGTAGCTTACTCAAAGCTAAAAAATAGCTTACTAAAAGTAGCTTACTAGCTTTTTACACTGCTAGTACTTGGCAGAATTTGTTGGTCCGTGGAGTCCTTATTCATCTTCAGAGAATGATAGTTGTAAATCATTATGTAGATACATACTGGCTTCCCAGGTGGCTCAGTGGTAAAGAATCTGCCTGCCCAATGCAGGAGACGTGAATTCATTCCCTGGGTTGGGAATATCTGATGGAGGTGGAAATGGCAACCCACTCCAATATTCTTGCCTGGGAAGTCCCATGGACAGAGGAGCCTGACAGGCTATAGTGCATCGGGTCACAAAGAATGAGACACAACTGAGCGACTGAGCACATAGATATATAGATAATAAGAGCTAAAAGAATGTAGAAGGAAATAGATAAGTAAACAGGAAAGATTTCTTGAATTTTGATAGAGTAGGAAGGAGTGAAGAGTGATATTTTAAGAGGAAGAAAAAGCATATCTGAACAGGGCATAAATGAAGACAGTGGCAACATTAGCCCACCTCAAAAATAGACTTCTTCCTCTTTAAGCTTCTCCATAATAAGAATCTATCTTTTATACTTTTTTCTCTTTTTATTTTAGAGCTAGTCAGCTTTGCATTTAAAACCCAAGAATAGTTCCTGTGTAAGATCAAATTGTGCCTTTTTTACTACCTAAATATACCTGTTTCTTTTAAGGCATAGGTTTTATTTTTTTATTCAGAGGTGTGTCACTCTACTGCAGTGTAGATTGCACAGTACAAGGATCATGTGCGTTTTGATCAAAACTGTATCCTCTAGCGCTCCTCATGGTGCCCGCAACNTCATCTGGGTCCCTCCTGGCCACCAGTTCCTGCCGACCCAGCTGTGCCCGAGTCATGCCATCCCCAGGTGTCTCCCCAACTCTCGGAGAAAGGCAGGCCTCCCTCCCCCACTCATCCTGCTGCATGTTGTGTTTCCATTCTCGGCTCACAAGGAACCTGCAAAAAATATTTGCTAAATAAGACTTCTCCAAGCAATAGCTTTGTTTTTATGATACCATGTGTTTCCAATGTTCATATGTAAAGAAATTCTTATGACTATTGCTTACTTTATATGACCTAATATTTATTTCTCTTCCCAGTTTTTCTCAGTGGATTTAGATTCATTTAGCAAATACTTATTTATTGAGCACTGACTGTATGCCAGATCCTGTTCTAGGCACTAGGAATATAGTTAAGAAACACTGTAATAGTTAAAAACCTCTGTCCAGTCTGTTAAACTGACCGGAAAGATTCCTTGCAGTATTGTCATGGCTATTTCTCATCGCTTAAGTGTTTTTTTGCATGACAAGGTGCTTTTCTTACAGGACAAGTTACTAATTTTGAAATGGCTGACATGCCTTTGTTATTAAGTAATGCCACATTTCTCAATCAAAACCAGTCCCTATTAAGCAACTCCAAATAGTCCAAAAGCATTCTCCAAGGAAGACCAAATAGATTCAGATTGCAAAATAGTTTCTCAAAAATTTAAAGAAGTGAAAAGTTTGATTAGAAGTTATGCCAAACTGAGAGTTTGTTTTTATTATTAAAAATATGCCATATATTTTAAGCCCAGTTTAGCTTAAGTGTATCTGGTTATTTCTTTGTTAACAATTAAAAGAAGATAATGACATTACAAATGTTCATATAGGGAAAAAAAAACTTTGCAGAAGATTCTCAAAAGCTTAATTTAGTAGGTATTGGTGGTTTTCTAGCACCTATGATTGTATTTTCATTGTAATACAACTTTCCTATGTCTGCTAAAATACAATTTCTGATAGTGTTATTTTCATAATAATAGTCTTTACCATCTGGAAAGTTTTAGAAATTTGGTAGTAGTCACTGTTGAGATACAGCTTAATACTCAGTGTCTGGTTCATTGAATTTTCTGGTTACCTGCATTTTTCATCTTAACCTGGATTATCATTTGTCAAAATATGAGAGAATATGATTTAAACCATTAAGAGATTATGAAGATAGTTGCTATCAGCTAACGTTTATCAAGTGTTTACCATCAGGTAGACATTATGCTCACTTTACAGATATCCTATGATATGGTTACTATTATTATATATTCCCTATTTTTATATTCAAAGAAGTTGGGTCTTAGGCTGAGTTGATTGGTACAGTGAAGATTTGAACTAGGGTCTGAGGCCAGACCCTGGACTCACTCTACAGTCTCAAGAATTTGAACATAAGTTGAACTGGTTATTTGAAAATGCATTGTAGATTTTACAGTGCTTTGGGATCATGAGTAAACCAGTGTTTACAACCTTACCCTTAAAAAAAAAAAAGATAATTTAAGCTTTACGATTTGAAGTAGTACTACTCATTTGGGTTATTTTTGTTCTTAATACAGTTGATAAAATACTTTAAGGGACTAATTAATGTTATCCTTTTTTTCCCTTTTGACAGCATTGGATTCAAAGGCTAACAATTTGTCCAGTCTGTCCAAGAAATACCGCCAGGATGCGAAGTACTTGAACATGCGTTCCACTTACGCCAAACTTGCAGCAGTAGCTGTATTTTTCATCATGTTAATAGTGTATGTGCGCTTCTGGTGGCTGTGAAGTAGTGAATCCAGTCACTGGCAAGGGAGAACCTAGCACCCGGCAGGTGTATGTTTTCAGGAAGCTGAGTGCACAGAGATGTGTATTAGAATCCAAGTGAAACTTCTGCCTCTAAAGACCTTGCAAGAAAAGACATAGCCTGGAAAGGAAAGGTTACACCTCATTTAATGAAGCTTAGCCCTATGTAGAAAGTGTCTTTCCGGGGCAGAGGCTCTCTCTGGGTGCTAAGCCATATACATTAGGGAACAGTAGATTGTTTTATTTGTTTTTCTTCCCCTCCCAGTGTTTTACATTTTTCAAACAGCACTGACTGGGGCATTCTCATTCTCTAATGGAGCCGTCAGTGAGATTTGGCTTAACCAACCTATGCTAGCAAGTCTGAAATCCCTTCAGAGAAGGCAGCCCTTCAGGAAGTTTTTTGACTCTGTTTAATCAACATTCCGTTCGTTGGTGACATTTGTGATTTTCAGGAATCTGAGTTGTTTGATGGCCTTTTAAACAAGACTCCAGTATGTGAAGGTTAATTGCTGTGCTGCAAGATACCCTGTCTATTGGCCCCTGTAGGAAGTTAACCTTGTTTTTCATTTATGATAATTTGCTTATTGCACAATTGCTTTAGGGTTAAATGAATTATATTAAGATGCCTTGAAATTATATTATAGCACTCCTTGGTTAAGAAGCAAAATGTCTTCTGTCATTTACTCTTAAAAGACTTAAAATTAGTTTGGGACATTTTTGATTTTATTTTTCTGCATCTGGTTTATATTAATATAAGAGTGAGTATAGCATATAGCCAGAGGCCCCTGACTTATTGGGAAGACAGGCGAGCTCATCACTACAGCTTTTTCTTCTTTCCTCACTTCTTCACTATGATTTTCCCCACTCTTCCTCCTGCCACAATGTGCTAAGGTTTTTTTAATTGCTCTGAGCCCTATGGTTACATGTCCTATAACTATCCTCTCAGTATATTCTCAAATTTCAAAATGGAAGATAATCAGTTGCATAGTTAATTAATTGAAAATTTTCAGAGCAACTACTCAAACTACTAAACATATTTATCTAAGAAAATCTGAGAGCACCTCATATCTGGTTCAGTTATGTAATTCTCTAAGAATGTTCTAGAGATAGGCAACTCATTTACAGTAGATTCTGTTAACAAATAAAAGTACCTGATTTTTCCCTTTTTTGCTCAGGGATAATGAGAATTTCCTTTTACCTTCTGAGGTAGAATTTTTTAAATGGGGAGAATAGGCCTTTTAAATATTGTCACAAGAGTCTACAATATAACCTCTAATTCCTACACATACTGCAAATATTTCTTTAAATTGTACAGGAAAATGAACCAACTTCTTATTTCTTAAGATCTTTGGAAAGAACTTTAACCAGTAAGCAATTTTATAACTCAGGATCATCAAATCTACTGTTCTCATTCCTGATAGAGGGGGAAAAAAAATCTTTTTCTTTAAAACAAGGCAAGGAGAAATGCTTATTTTATTCCTGATAATTTATAGAACTAGAATAAAAATTTTTTCTTCCCACTTTGGACCTCTCTCTGCCAATTGGAGTTTTGTGCATGAAATAAGAACTTACTTTTTATAGAGAATAAGTGCTTGAAGTCCCTAAAAGTCTTGTCCCTAAGTAATGTTGTTGGTAATAAAAGCCTTTGAAAGGCTGAAAACCTAAATAGTAGTACCATAGCATTTGGTACTTCTGTAGAAGTGGAGAGTGAGTGGCAGCTCGTTGTTGAGAGTTGCATGCTGCAACCACGTGGTCAGCAATGAAATAAATACTTCTAGAATGTTCCCTTCAGTGTCAAGCTTTGTTATCTACTATAGTTAATTTACATGCACATGTTCTTCTAGATACATTCCTATCTAAATTCAGAGGGTTAATTAGAAAATGATATGGGGTGGGGGTGAGAAACAAAGGGATAAAGTAGTTTATGATTATGATGGCAGAAAATGAGAGAGCAGGACTGTCAAAATATGGCTCCTATTTGTGTTCTTTATTGGAGGAAGTGTGTAGATCTAACTAGGTGGAATGAACCAGCAATCAAACAGACATCTAAAATAGAATATGATAAATACTGTTCAGGGTTATTGAGGGCACATTAAGAAAGGACACCTAATTTACTGTGGCAAGGAGGATGGTAAGAGAAGGAGAGCGTGACTTCCCATACAGAGTCAGTGACTTGTGCAGTCATGAGTTAAAAGAATGAGGCACATTTTGGGGGATTGTGTTGCTTGGTTTGGGTTTCACTGGTGGCTCAGGTGATAAAGAATCTGCCTGCAGTGAGGGAGTTTGATTGTTGGGTCAGGAACATCCCCTGGAGAAGGGGATGTCAATTATGTCTTTGTCTTTGTGACCCATAGACTGTAGCCCACCAGACTCCTCTGTCAGTGGAATTCCCCAGGCAAGAATACTGGAGTGGGTTGCCATGCCCTTATCGGGATCATCCAGACCCAGGGATTGAACCTGGGTCTCCTGCATTGCGGGCAGATTCTTTGCCATCTGAGCCACTAGGTAAGCCTGATTGGTGGAGGCCACACAATTAAGGCTTTTGGTTAGTGTATTTAGCAGAAGTGACTGAGCCATACGTGGTTTCTTTTTAGCTCAGCAAAAAGGCAAAGACAGAGGTCTTACAGATGTTACTACTATAATTGCACATTAACTAATTGAACCAAATAGCTTGTACTTTTTAAAAGTCCCCAAAGAAGAGTTTGTAGCATGTGTGACATAGTTTGAGGTAGAAGGAGCAAATTGAGTCCCACATCCTTTTAATCATTATAGGTAGGGTTGACCCAACAGTCAACTGTCTAGAGCAATTTAATCACTCTGTTTTAATAAAGTTTATTTCAAGTGCTGTGATTGAGTCCATGTTTTAGATTAGAAAAGTTGTTGGAAAAGAAATTTGAGTTCCATATACTCATTAAAACTGGACTAATTTTTTTTTCTTCCATAACCTTCATTAACTGAGCACATGATTAGGCATTTTACATATATTATTACAGTCCCCTCATAACCATTTTCCCAGGTTGCCCAAGGTCACATAGCAAGTTGAAGTACTTGGGTTCAAATCCAGCACAGATAGGCATCCAACCACTACATATACTGTTTTTTCCTAAATTATGATGAAGACGTGTTTGTTCTAAGCACTATTTCACTTTGTCCTGTCAGGTTATTAGTTTTTATTTTTTGGAAAAAGTTTTTGTTTTGTATATGTGTACAATTTCATTTTATTACTTATATCTCTTTTTCATTTCCTTATCTGTCATTTTCCCTTTATTCCTTTTTAATAATTTTTACTCTTGGGTTCTTGTTGGCCTTTTCTCATTCTTGGTTTGTTACACATTTTATTTACTCCTTTTACATTTGATCTTGATGTTAACTCAGCATTTTTCTACATCTGATTCACTTAAGATTTAGCAAAATGATTTTTAAAAATCTCCCGCTTTTTTCTTAGGTCCTTTTGCTCATTCTCTTCCCCTGCCCCCCCTACATTTTCTATTCCTTTCCATTTTACTTCATTTCTCTAGATGCTGCTTTTACTTAGGAGTTACTGTTATGCTACAGCTTTACTTCTGTAAGTGAGAGCTTTAAAATTAACGTTAGACTTATTATTTTTATATCATATCTTAATTTATCTTACCTTCTGTTGATTTCATAACATACTGTGTTCTCTTATCAGTCAATGCAGATGTGCCTCTGCTTTAAGGAATCCCTGTACACAATATTAAAAACACTGCAAGGATTTTTCAAGAACAAGCTCCTTTGGTTTGTCTTCAGTATTGGGTGCTTCAGCTCTCACTTGTGTTTCAGATGGCTCCAAATGTACCTGTCTGTGCTCACACTGAGATCTAGATCCAGTTATTTTGCTGCAGTTATATCTGTGTTTTGAGTATTCCATAAAACTTTAGTGCACTTAAAACATCTTATTGCCTTCAAAGTTAAAACCTATCCTGTGCTTCCTAAGGCATTTCTAACTTTCAGACATCACCTGCCACTCCTTTACCTCAGCTACAAGTCAGGAATTGCATATGACTCCTCAGTTTTCTCCTACTACCTCTCAACTACTAAAACTTGGTTTTCTTAACCTCCAAAATAGGCGTCATCTATCACTTCCTTTCTTTTTGGCCTAAGATTCAAGCTCTTTAAGTTGATCTCCTGCAGCAGCCTCCTTATGCATATCACTCCTTCATCCCAGTATTACTAAGCTATTAGTACCAAAGATGTTCATAAAGAGCCAATCATGCCCCATTTCCTATAGAATAAAAGATGAAGTACCTCAGTCTGCTTTGTACAGTGTGACCTCATATCCTTTCAGACCCATCTGCCACTCCCCACCACCTCTTTGTCTTATCCACACCTAATTCTCTAGCTTTCTCTAATCAGTCAAGTTACCCCTTTACCTTGCCTTATTGGTACCTTCTCTCCAGAACGTTTCGTGTGTGTACCTTATTCCTTTTCATTTCCAACCTACTAAAGTTCTGCTCATCTCAAAGACCCAGCTCTAACACTTCTTTTGTAAAGCCTAACATTCTCACATCCTCCTTCCTACCAACCTGAGAGAAGTTGTGGTTTCAAACCTCCCATAGCAACATGCTTGTATTTCCAGCATAGAACCTACCAATTAAAAATAGTTTGTGTGTACTTGTCTCCTTGGCTGTATACCATGTGAGTCCCCTAAGGTGAAGACCAATTGATAGTCATGTCTTTGAATCCTTGGCACTTGGTACAGAGACATCTTGGAGGTACTCAGCAAATAATTGTAGAATGAGTGCCATTGAATTATGAAAAACTTATGCACACGTTTTCTGGAACTAGACTGTTCTTCAAGTCATGGCTATACACATAATTTTAATAGAAGGGGAAAACAACATGGGGTAAAATGGTATGGCCTAATAAGGGGAGGCCTTATTGGGAATGAAAGAGACCAACAGGAAGGTAAGGAAGAAAGATAGCAAATGAAATTGGTTCTTTAAGGCGGAAACAAAAGGGTGAAGAGTAGGACATGAAATCAAATTAGACTTGAAGTGAAAGCACAAAAGTCAGGGCAGACTTGGTCTGAAAATGTTTCCTGTTGACCTCAGAGCCTATGGTTGCTTTTATGTATAATGGATAATATTAAATGAGCTTTTTATGTCACTTGAGTTCTTACCAATTTGTTATCAGACAAAGTGACTCTAGTTTAGTGATAATTACCTTGACCTGGATGCCATGTAAAGTAAGATCTTATTTACCATGCAAGAAATAAACTGGCTTAAGGGTTAGTTTTGCCCAACCGATAGTGGTTTGCACCCGCCAGACTTCTCTCCCCACAAACAGTGTAGGTAGGCAGTGAAGTTTGATCTACAGTCTAAGGTGGCTCAGTGGTAAAGAATCCTGCCATTGCAGGAGCCCCAGGAGATGCAGGTTCGATCCCTGGGTCAGGAAGTTCCCCTGGAGGAAGAAATGACAACCTATTCTAGTATTCTTGCCTAGAGAATCCCTTGAACAGAGGAGCCTGGTGGGCTGCAGTCCATGGGGTCCCAAAGAACGGGACATGACTGAGCGGCTGAGAATGCATGCACACACAGTCTGGCTATACTGCAGTATTTAAGATGTGTTTGCACAGTCCACTTCTCAGCCCATGACTTGCTGTTTCCAGAAGAGGGCAGCAAAATTCCAGTCTGAGGAGTCTAAACCACTTCCTCAAAGTAAAGCAGTATTTCCTTGAGAGGAAAACAACTGTACTGTAAAGAGAACAACAGCCCTTAAAAATTAATGATCTTTTAGGTGACAGATGAGGGAAATCCCGATACTATAAATGTCATAACAAGCAGTCACTCATTTCAAATAATATTTTCCTTCTCCATAATCTCTGAAGAAAATAATTGGGGCTGTTTCTTTAATCTCATTTTAATGATTTGACCTGTGTAACCAGAACCCTCCCCTCATCCCCAGCCAGTTTTTCCATTTAACCACAGAGTTTCACATCTCACATTGCACTGGTTTTTAAATAAAAATGGTTTTAATAGAAAAGTAGGATGTTCGGGCCCAATTCTTTCCATTTAAGATGTCTGGCTAAGTCCAAAGAGTGATTTCCAAAGGTGTCCAAATGTCTGTCATGGAGTTTGTCTGTGCCATTTGGAGCAAATGCTAGCTATATCATCTGTTTCTGTTCTTTCTTGTTTTTTATTATTTCAGTTTGTTTTAAAATATCCTTGTGCTTTTAGACCGTCTAAGGACTCAGCAGCTAACGTTTAAACTGATCTTTTTTGTTGCTGTTTTTGAATTGTTCTTAATAGCATATATGGTACTCTCATACTTGTTTTCATGTGAGGTTGATAGCCACAGTCACCGTTTTACAGATAAATTTTCTCATCTGTAAGCAGAATGGCTGCTCTTTGCTTAGAAAAGTGCAGGGAGGTGCCTCAGATGACAAGACAGCCCGGGGGGTGGGTATTTTCTCTTTCCTAATAAATGATAGAAGAGCTGATTCAGAATCTGATGCTTTCTGGTCTGCTCTACTACAACCAGAGATGGGGTAGAAAGACTTTCAGTTACAGGTTTTTCATTTTCTTCTGCTTTTGTTGGTTCATTTCTGGCTCTGCATTTTTGAAAAAAATGATCTGTTTCTCGCTCTACCCCAGTTTTGCCACCTCCAAGTCAAGAGTCTTCTTTCCATTCCAGCTAAACCTCTTCCTGTTCTTAAGAATTGCATCACATTATTGGCTAACTGTAGACCAACACCCCCACATTGGCACCAGGGAGCGTATGGGCCTTCTTTATTGGCTGAAAGTTCTTGCCTGGTGAGCACACAATAGGTCACTCACTTCCTGACTTCCACCCCTGGCTGAATTAGTCTCTTGGAAAAAAATATATACCTCTCAGACTTTTGTTTGTTTATAATTCCCCTTTACTTTGGCCATGTCCTTGGAATGAGCAAGATTTTCCCAAGTAGAAGCCATGTTGAAGGGCTTTTGAAGTAGAGCATATGTGTGTCTCAATGAATGAGCTGTCTACCTGTTGTTTCTAATTCTTCACTTCACCCTGTTTCAACCCAGTCTAATCAGCATTGGCTCCCACAGTGTTGAAGAGTTGAAAGGGCTTTCACTAAACACAGTAATCTCCCCCCATCCCCCAATATTAACAAAACCAATGGATAGGTCCATCTCTATCTTACTTGACTCCGCCCAGCTTCTGATGCTATTGACCTCCTTGACAGACTCATCATCTTCCTTTGGTGTCCACACAGTTATTATTTTCCTGCTGTAATCATGGCTCTTCAATATCCTTTGTAAGTTCCTCTTTCTCTAGTGTTAGTGTTCCTTAAGACCCATCCTATGTCAGCCTCTTTCCTTTACACTTTCTCTGAGAAGTCACATCCCTTTTCATGGCTTTTGTTGAGATCTCTGTGCCAATGACTTCCAAATCTCTACTTCTCCTAACTCCAAACTCAACTGCCTTCTAGACTCTCTCTACCTGGAAATTCCTGAAAGCATATTAGCACACTCCCTTCAAACTATTCCTCCTCTGCTACTGCTGCTGCTAAGTCGCTTCAGTCATGTCCGACTCTGTGCGACCCCATAGATGGCAGCCCACCAGGTTCCACCATCCCTGGGATTCTCCAGGCAAGAACACTGGAATGGGTTGCCATTTCCTTCTCCAATGCATTAAAGTGAAAAGTGAAGTTGCTCAGTGGTGTCCGATTCTTAGCGACCCCATGGACTGCAGCCTACCAGGCTCCTTCCTCCATGGGATTTTCCAGGCAAGAGTACATCTAAATATGTGTCACAATATCCACCCAGATGCTCTAGCCAGAAACCTAGGGTACATCCTTGATTACTCTTTTGCTCACCTTCCATCAATAACCAAGTCCAGTAAAATCTAGTCCTTTGGATTTACTCACTTAACTTTATACCTATCTGGCCTAAGTGGTCACCTCTGGATTTCTGCAATTCTTTGCTAGTTTCTTGCCTCTAGTTTTTTCTCCACTTGGATCATTTTCTACCAGTCACCAGAAACTTTTTAATAAATGTAATTCTGATAAATTCACCTCCTTTGTTTAAAATCATTTACTTGCTTCCCACTGTCCTTAGGCTAGAGCTCAAACTCCGTAGCGTGGCTTATAAGCTCTTCATGATCGGCAACCTGCCTACCTGCCATCAGTCTGTGCTCCACTCCCACTGGATTCCAGTGCTTCAAATACGTACCACTTCCTCTTGCTTCTTGACCTTCACAAATACTCTTTCCTTTGCCTGGAATGCTGTATCAGAACCTCAAACATACATAGTCTAAATTCTACCCCCAAATTGTCATTTCTCTGATTCCTCAGTCATAACTGAATTTGGACACTTAATTCTAAATTAACTCTTGAATTAAAACCCAAATTAATCTTATCCCAGCTGATATATTTCTTATTTCTCTGAAAAATATCATCCAAGGATATGTTCTAATGAAAAATGTATTTGAACTAATTAACTTAGGATTGACTTTTACCATGGCTGAGTATAAACTGGAACATATTTTTTAAGTTACTGGGATGTTTCCCTGATTCTTACTCATCATGACATTCTGTCTTTGGAATTTTTTGTTCATTTCCAGTTGGCTTCTACTGCCCTCCTGTCTCACCTCTCAGCCCTTCCCCTCTGGTTAGCCTCCACTTGCCCCTCATTGGATCCAGTTTGCATGCAGTGGTAGCTGCTGTGGGGCTGCGGTTAAATAGAACTGCTCAGACTGCAACAGGAAAGCACTGAATCGAAAGCAGGGGAGAGGAAGCACAAACCGATACCCACCACAAAGCTGCTGAGTGCCCAGCATGACCCAAGCCGCACCCTCTGATGAGGAGTCTTGTGGAGGAGTAAGAAGCCACAGAGTTTAATAAATCATCAGCACAGCCTGTTCTCCACTTCCCATGATCCAGCCTTCCTGGGTTACATGGATGTCGCCAAGTTCTGGCCTAGGAAAGTGAGTGATGGCAGAATAGCCACCAGAGAAGTAGGGGGTAGGGAAAAGCCCCTCAGATGAATGACTGTGGACCATTTATCTCAAACTGTCCATAAGGTCCAGCTCTGTAAGCAGAAAGAGCCCTGGTATATGAGTGTTTCAAAGGAGCTGTCTACTTGAGTGATTCCCAGATGTAGGTTCCCATGTTCCCTGAAATATCTTTCCTACCTGCCTTAAAAGCTGCTTAAGTACTGGCCAGTACTATTTTATTTTATAGCTGAAGATAAGGCCCTTGTGAGATGCAATAAGAGAACTTTAAATTCATGTCAAGGTATAAATGACTATTTTCAGATTCTCTCCTGACTTCGATGGAGGGAGAAAGAGAAGGGAAGGAGGAAAGAGCATCACAGATGTATTTCCCCTACTTTGCGAATTAGCCCATGCCTGCCCTGGTTATTTATGTTTGTTGCCTTTGCTATCAAAGGAGACACTATGGAGAAGGAAATGGCAACCCACTCCAGTACTCTTGCCTGGGAAATCCCATGAACAGAGGAGCCTGGCGGGCTACAATCCATGGGGTCACAAAAGAGTCACATAGGACTGAGTGACTATCCCACAACAGCAACCCTGTGGGAGCCAGCCTCCAGGGAGGCCCGCAGCGATCCTTGCCTCTGTGTATGCCCCAGGAGGTCTCCCCGCGCCGAATCAGAGCTGAACTGTGTGGCCAGTTAGTGAAGACAACTATATGCAGCTTCTGAGGCTAGGGCGTGAAAGTCTCTCTGGCATCTGCCTCGTTCTCTGGGCTCACCTTTCTGGGGAAGTTAGCTGTCATGCCGTGAGGACATTCAGGCAGCTCTGTCAAGAGGACCACGTGAGGGTAAGGGAGGCCTCCCACCAGTGGCCAGCACCATGCGGCTTGCTACCCATGTGACTGGGCTACCTTTAAAGTAATTCTCCATCCCCAATCAAGCTTTCAAATGACTGCAGTCAATATCTGAATAAAACTCATCAAAATAAAAAAACTCCTGTGCCCCCCAATACCCTGCCTAAACCCATTGAAACTATAAGAAAATAAATGTCTATTGTTTTATAAAAAAAGGAAACTGATTCTTCAGCAGCCAGGGTTCTAGGGAAGGAGATAGAAAGTGTGGAGAAATGTGTAGTAACCAGATCTAGGTTTTAAACACTGGTGAGTTTGGGAACTGCTTGAAATTGCAGAGTCTCAGTGACTCAGTCCTTATTACCTCCGAATCTGGGGAGGTGAGATGGCCCTGCTTCTGCTGCTAGAGAGGCAGAGGACAGATACCGGGGGTTGCCATCTTGGTCTGCAGGAAGAGCTGTTTTGCTTGGCTGGAAGTGGGCACTTGTGTCTTCACAGGGTGCCAGACTCACACTTCAGATAACAGAACAGGAAATACGGTGAGTACAGCAGGGAGGGGAGAGAACATACTGTGTACCCAAGACTATTAAGTTACCCAGGGGCCTCTCTGCATCACACTTTTCTGTCCCTTAAGCAGTGGGGACCGACTATGGGGAGCACTGGGAAGCAGGTGAAACGTTCTGGAGGTACATCTGTTTCTCTTGCAGCATTCTTACCCCTCTTGTCATGTTCAGCTTCTTACTTCTCTTCAACCCAGAAAATCTTCCAAGATCTAGATCATCAATGAAATTTAAATGGAGGAATATGGGCACTTTGATAGGAGGTGAGGGAAAGAATTCTGGAGTGGATGGACCATCTCTCTCACAAGGCCAGAGCCCCAAGTAAAAATGTGACCTCTGTTTTAGTAACCCCAAAAGCTGTGCATTGGAAGGGATCCTAATCAAGGAAAAAAAGGAACGGAGTTACAGTCAGATGACTTTGTTTTGAAACTCTCTTCCCTCCTTTCTTCCTTTCCTCCCAGAAAGGAGGAGAGGGGAAGATAGCCACAGAATAGAATGATCCTTGAAGCTCAGAGGAATGGGGCCAGCTTCCCAAGCCTGTGTGCCCTGCCCAGGGTCTGCCCACTTTTTTCAGCAATCAAGGACTTTCTTCCTTCTAAACCCTCAAGTTGTGTTTAATAATTATCTGTGATCCAAGCTGCAGGGACAGAGTGACTTTGCTCCCCTGGTGCCATCTTTCAGCTGGTGACCTGCCTTAATACATTCCATTCCTTAAGGAAATTCATAATATGAGCACAAAGAAGGGGAGACAAGGAGTGTGAGCTAGTTTCTGAAAAAAAAACTTACTTATGAAAGAAGAGAGAGAGGTCAGTTAGAGGGCATGTGGAGTAAAGAATGGATTTCTTTTTTTTTTTTTTTTTTTTAATGAAGAGAGGTTTAGGGATGTGCACAAAGAGTGTAGTGAGAGATCTTGAGCATGTTACCTCATTCCTAAACATTGACTCTTTCATCTGGGGAAAACAGAAGTTTCTATGAAGATTACAATTAAAATCAAACCCACGGTAACAGCTTGTGTACTGCAAAGCTCTTTAAATATGTTAATTATTGTAACTATCATCATCTAGTGACTATACAGATGAGTAAGCCCTGGTCACAGCTGTTTCATCTCTGTCTCTTGTACCCTGTATGACAGAGCTGTGAGGAAGAGATGAGCTCTTGAGTAGGCAGGGCCAAGGCACACAAGGAAGAGGCTAATTAATAGTGGTGTGATTTGTTTCTTGTCATGCTTTGAACCTTTGGGGGATGGTGTCTGTATGTGTGCTCGTCCATATATGCCTCTTACACGATACTTTGCTACCAAATACTACTAAATGTAGCCTATTCTTCACCTTTCACTGTATTCTTATTTTAATTAACATATATTACTTTTAATTCTTATTTAAAAAACAGATGCATTTTAGATCTCTCCAAAGGGCTCTAATTTAGAGAAAACATTTTTAGAAATTAAAACTACTCTTCTTGAAATGCAAGGGAATGTACAAATAATATTTAGATATGAATTTTTGCTTAGACAAAGGAGCATTTTCCTAGAAGTTACCTGCTGTTAATCCACAGCTTTTGTAGGAAGAATTAACCTCTTATCTCTTCTGGCTATTTGCAGGATTGCATTATAATTTTGCTTTGAAGCAAAATTGGCCACAGTAATCATGAGTCCTTTGCCAAACACTTCCCATCAACTCTACCTAGTATTATACACTCAGAGAAGCAGTCTTTATCCTCATCATCATTTGCTTTGCCCCTTTCTTTGAACCATCTCACCCCCATTCCTACACAGTTTGCAGTAAAATTGTCCTGTGAATTCCACTCCCACATTTCCGCCCTCCTTTCCCATGTGGCTTCCTAACATTGAGGTGATTTATGCCTTCATTACTTGGTGCACCTCTTTACCTATCCCGTATCATCCCTCCTCCACTCCTTAGTCTGTACTCCTCTTCCCCTGGCCCCTCTGCACCTCCAGCATTTATTCCTACCAATCCCTCAGGCCAGTCCATAGCATGCTCCTTCATGCATTACACAAACAAATGTTTTGAGTGCACTGAACAGAACAACCTGGTGTCTTTTTCCAATAACGAATAAAAATAGCTGTATTCAGATATTTATGTTCTGTAAAGTTCACATGTTTAGGGTGTACAGTTCAATGGATTGGGCTTCCCTCATGGCTCAGTGGTGAAGAATCTGCTTGCCAGTGCAGGAGACCCGTGTTCAATCCTTGGGTCGGGAAGATCCCCTGGAAAAGGAAAAGGAAAAGGAAAAGGAAATGTCAATCCACTCCAGTATCCTTGCCTGGGAAGTCTCATGAACAGAGGGGCTGTTGGGCTATAGTCCATGGGGTCACAAGGATTTGGACACAACATAGCAACTGAACAACAACAATTCAATGGCTTGTAGTATATATGTCAGAGAAGGCAATGGCACCCCACTCCAATACTCTTGCCTGGAAAATCCCATGGGCTGCAGTCCATGAGGTCGCTACGAGTGGGACACGACTGAGCGACTTCACTTTCACTTTTCACTTTCCTGCACTGGAGAAGGAAACGGCAACCCACTCTAGTGTTCTTGCCTGGAGAATCCCAGGGACAGG
>SJYV01010714.1:822753-871059 GCA_006410875.1 Neotragus pygmaeus | reverse complement strand
CTGTCTATTTCCAGCTCAGCTTTTAGGTCTCAGCTTACTATCACTTCCTCAGACTACTCCTCCTGAATTGCCTCCCTACCCCACTCTCCAAAACTAAATTTTCTCACTTTTTCTCTTAGAATCATTCTTTTCTTCAAAGTATTTATACAGTTTATAATCACAACCCTATATTATATGTTGATTTACTTTAATGTCTACCTTTCTCCCTAGAGTATAAATTCCATGAGGACTGAAAATGTGTCAGTTTTGTTTACCATCTTATATTTAGCATTTCCACCTAGTCCCTTGAACAGTAGATACTAAATATTTGTTGAATGAATGAATTTTTTCATGCCAAGTACTAGTCCATCCTAAAGGAGATCAGTCCTGGGTGTTCTTTGGAAGGAATGATGCTAAAGCTGAAACTCCATTACTTTGGCCACCTCATGCAAAGAGTTGACTCATTGGAAGACTCTGATGCTGGGAGGGATTGGGGGCAGGAGGAGAAGGGGATGACAGAGGATGAGATGGCTCAATGGCATCACTGACTCGATGGACATGAGTTTGGGTCAACTCCTGGAGTCGGTGATGAACAAGGAGGCCTGGTGTGCTGCGATTCATGGGGTCACAAAGAGTTGGACACAACTGAGCGACTGAACTGAACTGAACTGAACTACAGTAAGTACTTTACATATGTCACCATATTTTTATTGTCACATCAATCCTGATTCAACCCCTATTATCAGACAAGGAAACTGAAACTTAGAAAGACTGAGTAATAATACCCAAGATCTTACAGGAAAAGAAGTGTCAGAGCTAGAATTTGAAAATACATTTATCTGACTCTATGTAGGACTTCTTAATTATCATGCTTTAGCATTAGTCACTCAGTTGTGTCCAACCCCTTGTAACCCCATGGACTGTACCCCGCCAGGCTCCCCTGTCCTTGGGATTCTCCAGGCAAGAATACTGATGTGGGTAGCCATTCACTTCTCCAGGGGGTCTTCTCCAGGGGGTCTTTCTGACCCGGGGATTCAACGGGGATTCAACCCATGTCTCCTGCATTGCAGGCAGATTCTTTACCATCTGATCCACCAGGGAAGCCTATGATGTTATAGTGCTTCCTAGTTGACAAACCTACACCCACCTTCCAAATCTGCCTTCACACTTACACCTTCTTGGTGGTATCTATGCTTCCTTCTGAGTCCTCCTCCCAGGATCTCTCCCAAGCTGGACCCTGGTACCTGGTGGGGAACTTATCTTGGAGGAGACTGGGCAGTCCTGGCAGCTTTCCCTTTCTAACATATATTTCTGAAAAGCTCTCAGAAAACCCGAGAGGCAGGCAAACTGTGATGCTGGTCAGTATTCAGATTGCTCTCCTCTGTTTTCCATCTGCTCTTTTCATCTCCTGCCTTCTCCCCACGGCTTTGGGATCCTCCTCATTGAGGTGCCCCACTCAGGTCCCCTCTCCCTGCCCACAGGTACCCTCTGCATATTCTAGTCCCTTTCCTTGACAAAAATGTACCTGTCCTGGGAAATGTTCTTAGTAGAATGGTAAGTGAAAATAATAAAGTAAGATAAAATATGGTATAAGTAGTTGCTATGGGTGGAGTTTTAGTTAAAGGGTAGATATTTAGGCAAATCACTATACAAACCTCAATGCATATGTTGAAGTCATATCCCTGCACCTCAGAATGTGACCTTATTTGCAAGAATGGTCATCATGAAAGTAATTATTGGAGTTGAAGTGAGGTCATACTGGAGTAGGGTGGGTCCCTATTCCACTATAACTGCTGTTACTATAGAAACAACACAATGTAGAGAGACAAACACACACTTGGGAAGAAGGCCATGTGAAGATGAAGGCAGAGACTGACAGCAGAAGCTGAGGAACAGCAGAGATTGCAGAAAATGACCAGAAGCCAGGGCAAAGCCCTAGAACAGAGTCTCCCTCCTGATCCCAGCAGGAACCAATTCTGCCAACACCTTCATCTTAGATTTCTCGTCTCCAGGACCACGAGAGAATACATTTCTGTTGTTTAAGCCTTTCAATTTGTGGCAGCCTTAGTAAACTAATAGAGAGTACAATCCCGATTTTGTTCAACAAAGCAAACTCATGTATATTAGGGATTCTCCTTCTCTGTCTCTCACACATGCTGCTAAGTCACGTCAGTCGTGTCCGACTCTGCGTGACCCCATAGACCGCAGCCCACCAGGCTCCTGTCCCCGGGATTCTCCAGGCAAGAATACTGGATTGGGTTGCCATTTCCTTCTCCAGTACATGGAAGTGAAAAGTGAAAGTGAAGTCACTCAGTCGTGTCTGACTCTTCGCGACCCCATGGACTTCAGCCTACCAGGCTCCTCCGTCCATGGGATTTCCCAGGCAAGAATACTGGAGGGGGTTGCCATTGCCTGCACACATATAAATAAAAGAAAATATATACTAAAGTTCAGTTCAGTTCAGTTCAGTCGCTCAGTCGTGTCTGACTCTTTGCGATCCCATGAATCACAGCACGCCAGGCCTCTCTGTCCATCACCAACTCCTGGAGTTCACCCAAACTTATGTCCATCGAGTCGGTGATGCCATCCAGCCATCTCATCCTCTGTCGTCCCCTTCTCCTCCTGCCCCCAATTCCTCCCAGCATCGGTCTTTTCCAATGAGTCAACTCTTTGCATGAGGTGGCCAAAGTATTGGAGTTTTAGCTTCAGCATCAGTCCTTCCAATGAACACCCAGGACTGATCTCCTTTAGGATGGACTGATTGGATCTCCTTGCAGTCCAAGGGACTCACAAGAGTCTTTTCCAACACTAATGGCAGTTATTTTGGGAAGGTAGATGATGAGTAATTTTGCTTTGTACTTTCCCCTGTACCTTTAGGAATTTTCTCAATTCTCTTATATCTCTGCGGTACTATGTATTATTACATGGACTAGCTTCCATAGCTTCATCTGTTATTTGAGAAAAGCCCTATCAATCTTCTAGGATTGTTGTAAGAATTAAGTGTCCGACACACAGTAGGTCCATTGATGTCCCTAGACTAGGGACAGCAACTCCAAAGAAGTAAAGCCAGGCATGATAGCCTGTTGTTCTTGTGTTCATCATTAGGGGACTGCTCAGTTCTTACCAAGAGGCTTTGCCAAGGCTACTAAGCAGGAGACATGGATGCTGCTAAGCGCTGGTCTCTGTGTGTGATAAGGGTGGGTGCAGGGAGCTAACTGGATGCCTTGGGCCTGGGAGGGTCAGCAAAGAAAAGCAAGAGAAGGGACTTCCCTGGTGGTCCAGTGGTGAAGAATCCATCTGCCAGTGCAGGGGCCATGGGTTCAGTCCTTGGTCCAGGAAGATTCCATGTGGTGCAGGGTAACTAAGCCCATGCACCACAACTACTGGAGCCTGCCCACCCTAGAGTCTGTGCTCTGCAGCAAGAGAAACCACCACAGTGAGTAGCCCCTGCTCTCCACAGCCAGAGAAAGCCCATGCAGGAAGGGAGACCCAGTGCAGCCCGAAGTAAATACATTTCAAAACATCATTCTATTAAAAAAAAAAAAGAGCAAGAGAAGGTGGAAGGCTGATTGAAGTGAGGTTGATTAAACGAGGATAACAGTCTCCTTGGGGTAACATGTTTCGGATCCCCATGGAATTCCTATCCCGTGGGGCAATGAAAAAGAAAGAGGGACCAGGATAAAGTAGAAAACATTGTCAGGAAACCAAACAATTCCCCCAAAAGAAAGAATGCTCTGCCTCCTCATTTCTTCTCTGAAAACACTCCAGGAATGGTGTCGGCAACGCAACTTAGAGCTTTCCACAGTCCACGGGAAGACGTTCTCTCCCAAGGAGGGTCGCTCTCCAAATGTCCCATTTCTATCAGATCTGTGATAAGACATTCTTTTCTGGAGACTGTTCAGATTGATGTTACTAAAACCTTTTGCTTTGCCTCTGAATTATCTGAAGGCTTCCTTGGTGGCTCAGATGGTAAAGAATCTGCCTGCAATGCAGAAGACCAGGCAGAGTTCAATCTCCAGGTCAGGAAGATCTCCTGGAGGAGGGCACGGCAACCCACTCTAGTATCCTTGCCTGGAGAATTCCTTGGACAGAGGAGCCTGGTGGGCTACAGTCCATGAGGTCTCAAAGAGTCTGACATGACTGAGCCACTAACACTTTCACTTTCCTTCATTTGACTTATCTGAGCAGAGAGAGTGAGTTGTCTTCAACCTTCAATTTAGTCATTTATGAATTCAAATTAATCACTGGTCTCCAAAAACTGAGGGGTTTTTGCTTCTTTGTATTCGAGCTGTGTCTTTGCTATTCTGATTCAAAATCCCAGCAATTTAGGGAAACGTTGGTTCCCCACAAATGATGTTCACAATTCATGCCTTTACGGGAGGTCACTGATGGCTTTTGTCCACTCCTCTGGCCAAAACCTACATATCTTCTTTCACTTTATATTTGTAAGATTATGTAGCAACATGGGAAAACAGTTACAATATTAGTGAAAAAACAACACAAACATTGCATTTAATTATGATTATGGAAATGTAAATATAAATATACAAAAAAAAAAAATACACACAGACACAAGGAAAATAAGCCTGGAAGAAAACCAAATAGTTAATAGTGGTTATGTTAGTTAATAGTTAATAGAGGATTGTGGATTTTTTTCTTATTCTTTATTTACCCCAAATTTTTAATGTAATGGAAAAATGCTTTTATAATTAAGAAACAGACTTATGAAGATAAGGTAGGAGGCAAAAGTAATAACAAAGTTTGATAAAATAAATAAAACAGAAAAGCTAGTTATAGATAAGGCACTCTGAAAGTAAATAGACATAGCTCCCAGATCTGAGTGTGTGAACCGATGGAGAAATATGACCACAGAACTCTTATGGAAGACATCTTGTCTACTCTGAGAATGACCAACAGGAAGAACAACACAAGATTTCAGACCTTCTGGGCAATTGAGAAGAGCCTGAAAGCTAGGAGTCCAGGCACATTAGAGGTTGGGGGCTACAGAGCCACTGTGACGAAGTGACTAAATGTGGGGGTTTCCGGGAAGTGCTTCAAGCATGACATGTGAGGCGCTGATACTGTTTATTTTTAGAAGTCCTGTTGAGAGGAGTGTCTTTCACCCTCACTAAATTAACTATGCTCCTTGGAACTATGGACATCTTTCTGCTGTAGCAGCAATAGGATCAAAGCACGTGTTTAGAAAGAGAAGTGAAAAACACCAGATGTGAGCAAAACCACAAGGGGAATTTCAGACAGGCAGAGTGCACCAGATTACCCAATTTGGAATGTGGCCTGGGCCCCAGGACGGGCAGACCCTCTGAGGAGCTGGGTGGAGGGCCAGAGATTATGTATCCTGATTTAAGCCAACTGCCACTAACTTGATCTGTGACCTTGCTCCAGCCATTGACCTCCTCCAAACCACTTTCACCATCTGTGAAATGGAAGGACTGGCTCATTTCCTGACAGGAACAGCTGGTGGAAACCATACAAAAGCTAGAGGTAATAACAAGGCATCAGCTTGTGATCCCGAAGACTGCTGGCAAATTGTATTAGAATATATAAATACCACAGTGTATACACACTTACAGTATGTATGGGAAGAATGTATATAAAAAACATGGGATTAAAGACTGTCACATCAGTTCAAAAAGTAAATAATCTACATGTTGACAATTGCAGGAGGTGTGACAGGATATTTTTTTTCCTCTCACTCATAGTTCTTTAGGTCTCCTGGGATCACCCAAGATATAGACTGAATAAATGTGAGATTTGGATACTGCTTAAGTTTCAAATTCCAGCTTTCTTTACCATCTAGTTGTATGTAGCCATAGGTAACTTACTCCATAGGTTGATACCTTTATTTTCCCTTCTATGAAATGGGACTAAAACAAGTATCTACCAACTACACTTGCTGCGAAGATTAAATAGAGTAGTTCACCTGAAGAGTTTAGAGGAGTGCTGGGTGGATATGTTAGTTATTATTATCTTCCAAAACCTTCAATGTGGACTTTAAAGTTCTCTGCATTTCTTTATTCTCAGTTTTCTCATCCCAGTGTTTCCAGCATTCTTGCTCCGTTCAAGAATATTTCTTGTCTTATTCATCTATGTGTGATACTGCTCCTTCCAGACTTAAAACCAGTCTTACTCACCCTCCACCAAAGCCATTAATTTATTCCTATTCTTGCCAGTTTTGTAGGAATTGGGGTCAATTCCTACATTGACTCCACAACCAGAAATCTATGAAGCATCCCTCCATCCTCTGTTCTCCCTCCCTGGGCGTCTACATAACAAGATGCCCACTTAACCAGAGGTGTCCTGTTAAAGATTTTAAAATATGGTTTTCTTCTATTTAGGAAAAGTTGTTGGTCACAGTGTAGAATAGGAAATCACCTTGGAATCACTAAGCATGGCTATCTTTTGAAGGATAGGGCAAGGAAAGAAGGACTCATGGGTTTAATAAAACCCTCTGTCCAACCCTCTGGTGAAAAGTTGTGATTGGAGAGGAAGAGGGATGTGGTACTGGGTCCCAGAGGGCAGACATTGGAACTCATCCTGGATCGTATATCTGGGAAGTGGCTGCATAGGAGACCAGGAAAAAAGAAAAAACAACCTGAACAGTGAGAGTTACAATATTTGGGTGACATAATGGAGGAGGATATTGAGGGATCACTTTCTCCAAAGTACCAGTGTGAATGAACCCTACTTTGGCAGCCCTGGAGCAGCAGAAAGTGCTGGACACAGACACCACGACCCTTCCCTGGATAAAGACTGTTGCAGTCTCACCAGTGCCTTCCCTGATAATTGTTGCAGTCTCACCAGCATCTTCCCTGGATAATGATTGTTGCAGTCTCACCTGCACTAGCATCATTCCTTTTCAAGAGCACTTGATCTTCCACCAGTACCAAGTTTTGATTTTGTGATCATTGTTATTGTCCTTATCATTGCCACCTTCAAATCTCTTCACCTTTTGTCATCCCTCCACCATATTGTCTTCTAGGGTGTTTTTTTACTGCACTGTCATAGGACTCCCTAAAAACAATTTAATTTCATAGAAATGTCTGAGCCCTTATTTTATGATTAAATTCTAGGAAACACAAAGATGAGCAAAATAGTCACTGCTCTTAAGGAACTTTTGTCACATGATTTAGATAGATTTAAATTGTTGGTTAACATCTAATCCAGTGATGGCCTTCTGGCGGTGGTAGTGGTGGTGTAGTTGCTAAGTCATGTCCAACTCTTGTGACCCCATGGACTGTAGGCCACCAGGCTCCTCTGTCCATGGAATTCNGTTTAATAAAACCCTCTGTCCAACCCTCTGGTGAAAAGTTGTGATTGGAGAGGAAGAGGGATGTGGTACTGGGTCCCAGAGGGCAGACATTGGAACTCATCCTGGATCGTATATCTGGGAAGTGGCTGCATAGGAGACCAGGAAAAAAGAAAAAACAACCTGAACAGTGAGAGTTACAATATTTGGGTGACATAATGGAGGAGGATATTGAGGGATCACTTTCTCCAAAGTACCAGTGTGAATGAACCCTACTTTGGCAGCCCTGGAGCAGCAGAAAGTGCTGGACACAGACACCACGACCCTTCCCTGGATAAAGACTGTTGCAGTCTCACCAGTGCCTTCCCTGATAATTGTTGCAGTCTCACCAGCATCTTCCCTGGATAATGATTGTTGCAGTCTCACCTGCACTAGCATCATTCCTTTTCAAGAGCACTTGATCTTCCACCAGTACCAAGTTTTGATTTTGTGATCATTGTTATTGTCCTTATCATTGCCACCTTCAAATCTCTTCACCTTTTGTCATCCCTCCACCATATTGTCTTCTAGGGTGTTTTTTTACTGCACTGTCATAGGACTCCCTAAAAACAATTTAATTTCATAGAAATGTCTGAGCCCTTATTTTATGATTAAATTCTAGGAAACACAAAGATGAGCAAAATAGTCACTGCTCTTAAGGAACTTTTGTCACATGATTTAGATAGATTTAAATTGCTGGTTAACATCTAATCCAGTGATGGCCTTGTGGCGGTGGTAGTGGTGGTGTAGTTGCTAAGTCATGTCCAACTCTTGTGACCCCATGGACTGTAGGCCACCAGGCTCCTCTGTCCATGGAATTCCCTAGGCAAGAATACTGGAGTGGGTTGCCATTTCCTTCTCCAGGGGATCTTCCCAACCCAGGGATTGAACCTGTGTCTCCTGCATTGCAGGCAGATTCTTTACCACTGAGCCACCAGGGAAGTCCCCAGTGATGGCCTCGGTCCCCCGAATTGTCTTTCCCATTCCCTTGCCTTGTCCAGTTCATTTCTTAAACACATAGTTATTGAGTATATACTGTATGTTAGGCACTGGGCTAGCCTTAGGAGTCAACAACGAATACACATCATCTTACCTTTAAAAAGCATAACTGAAATGTGAAGGAACTAGGCTTGATGATGTAGCTGGCTGACTACAAAAGGAATAGGAAACACTTAATTTACCTGTCTCTCCTGTAGAGTGAGTCACTCCGCTACTCTTTGCTCTCTCAGCCATTATGCAGTGAAGATGCAGTTGAACCAGGTGTCTCTCCTTCTGTAGAGTGAAGTGCACTCCAGTGTACTTTATTCTCCCAGCCTTCATGCAGTGAATTACAGGTGAAACGTGTGAAGTTCTTCTTCGAGTCCAGCTTCAGAGGCACTTGCGAAAATGAGGGTTAAGGATAGATCTCCCTGCAGTGGCGAGAAGCTGGGACCTCTGCATCTGTGCTCCACACCAGTATACTCGGGAATCAAGTACCCTTCATATTACTCACTGATTCTGTATGTGTTAGAATCTTTTAAATATTATAGATAAATAAGAAATAGCTTAAATTTCTTAATAAATCCTTCAATAATTGAAGGTAAAGTCTATTATATAAATATTAAGCTACAAGGAAGGGAAGGTCTTCCAAGGAAATGCTTTTCTTGTTGGGAGAAGCATCTAAGATAAAGGTAAGGATCAAATTTCCCTTGACAATGATAAAATTACTTTTAATAATATTAAAGTGCACAGCTGACCAAATAGCTGTAGTAAGTCTCAGGTCCTCTGACCCCTCAGGATAAGATCTCAAGGCATGAAGGAATGACCTACTGTGACAAACTCAGACAACTATTGATTAACTGTGATCACAGAACAGCATCATATTAGAGTCGGAAGGAGCATTACAGATTGTGAGGACTTCTCTGGCAGCTGAGATGGTAAAGAATCTGCTTGCAATGCAGGAAACCCGGGTTCAATCCATGGGTCAGGAAGATCCCCTGGAGAAGAGAATGACAACCCACTCCAGCATTCTTGCCTGGAGAATTCCATGGACAGAGGAGCCTGGCAGGCTACCATCCATGGAGTTGCAAAGAGCTGGACATGACTGAGGGACTATCACACAAATTATAGATTGTATCAGATTATCAGCACAAGCATAAAATTTGCCATCAGATGGTCCTAGATTCAATTTTCATCTCAGAGTCTCTTTGCCGCCTGGGCCTGGGCCAATTTACTTAGCTTCTCTACCCCTTTATTTTCTCATTTGCATAATGCAGATCAGAATTTTTATCCATCAGGGTTTTTTTTTTTTTTTTAAAGGACTGTGGCTGCTGTTGCTAAGTCACTTCAGTCATGTCCAGCTCTGTGCGACCCCATAGACGGCAGCCCACCAGGCTCCTCTGTCCCTGGATTCTCCAGGCAAGAACACTGGAGTGGGTTGCCATTTCCTTCTCCAATGCACTCATGCATGCTAAGTCACTTCGGTCATGTCTGACTCTGAGTGACCCTACGGACAGCAGCCCACCAGGCTCCTCTGTCCACAGGATTTTCTAGGCAAGAATACTGGAGTGGGTTGCCATTTCCTTTAAAGGACTAAAGTAACATAATTGAAGGCACTTGGCAAAGAGGAGGCACTCTGTCAATATTCTCTTCTTCTTCATATTTTACAGCTGAGGAACAAAAATCTGAAGAATTGATCTAATTTGCCTGAAGACCCACGATTAACCATTGTCATCCCAGGAACTATAAGCCCCAGGCTTCCCAATGCCTAGTCCAGCTGTCTTTATCATTTCCATAAGGGGACTTGAAACAAAGATAATTGGAAACACGTTTATCTCTGGATTTCTAAAGCTTGAGAGGTGAAATAGAAAGAGAGAAGGAGGCTGAAGTGGGGTGAAAGGTGTAAAAAGCAGGTTTACCTCCCCGGTTTTGCATGACTTTCCTGAGTTTACATTGCTTGAGCACATACCCACTGATGGTAGAGGGAGGTGGTGGAGCGTAGCCAACATGAGATGAAATACTGCCTGACATCAATCCACAAAGTAAATCATCCACATGTTCCCAGTGGAGGGAGGTGTGACACGGTGTCCTTTTTCTTCTCTCACATACAGCTCTTTAGGTCTGCTCAGACCACCTCGGACCTAGGCTAGTTTTCCAGAAGTTCCTACATGAACCATTTCTTCAGAGTTCTGAGTTTGCTAGTGTGTGGACTTGGCAGAGAAGAGCAAACTAAAGAGGCTATGCATACCAAATCACTTGTGACTTGAAAATTATTTCAGTGTGCGGCTGGTGCTCCACGTGGTTGAGTAGAAAGAGCCCTAGGCCAGAGACAGGACGTCTGACTGCTTTCCCAGCCCTGCTGCTAACTAGCTNAGAGATGGCAGCCCACCAGGCTCCCCCGTCCCTGGGATTCTCCAGGCAAGAACACTGGAGTGGGCTGCATAGGTCAATTAAAATAAATAAATTTAAATTTAAAAAAAAAGAAAGTGAAAAAAAAATTACTAAGAAGTAAAAGCTTGGATTTGAATGTGGGCATTCTAGCTCCAGATTCTGTCCTCTTAACCTGTGTGTCAGCCCCCAGCTTGGACCCATCTTAGTTCAACCTAACACTGTTGGACTGGTGATGTTAACATCAGTGCTTCTGATCTAGCAGGGCCCTGTTCTGTCCTCCATTATTCCCAAGGAGAATGGCTTGCTGGGAAGATGTCTTCAAGGCCTCGGGGGTCTAATGCATGATAGTGAGCTCAGTCTGCAGTAGCCTGAAACAGCCTGGAAGCTTAGCTCATGCTATGTCAAGTGGCTTGCTTTATTTTAAGAGCCTTGGGTGCTCCATCAGCTGCACACCCAGCAACAGAACCTCAGGGCAATGGTCTATGTTGTAAGCCTGAATAAAAGGGGTAGAAGAGACATCCAATCTTGGAAGAGCCTGCCCTGAGTATTTCACCATCATTCAGCCCAAATTATCTTTCAGACATCTACCTGTGTTCCTAATCCAGATCCAGGGTCTCTTAGGTGCAACTCAGAGAGGTATGAAATACGAGGAAGACCTCTATCTGAGTAGGGTGTTCACATCCTGCTGAGAAGACCTGAATGCAGCCTCAGCTCAGCCACCCACCTGCTCCTCTACCAAAACAATCTGTGGCCCTCTCCAACATGATGTGTTCTGATACACTACCACAGTCACTTTGCCAACAAAGGTCTAGATAGTCAAAGCTATGGTTTTTCCAGTAGTCATGTATAGATGTGAGAGTTGGACCATAAAGAAGGCTGAGAACCAAAGAATTGATGCTTTCCAACTGTGGTACTGATTCTTGAGAGTCCCTTGGAGTGCAAGGAGATCAAACCAGTAGATCCTGAAGGAAATCAACCCTGAATCTTCATTGGAAGGACTGATGCTTAAGCTGAAGCTCCAATACTTTGGCCACCTGATGTGGAGAGCTGACTCATTAGAAAAGACCCTGATGCTGGGAAAGATTGAAGACAGGAGAGGAAGGGGATGATGGAGGATGAGATGGTTGGATGGTATCACTGACTCAATGGATGTAAATCTGAGCAAGCTCCAGGAGATGGTGAAGGACAGGGGAGCCTGGTGTGCTGCAGTCCATGGGTTTGCAAAGAGTCGGAGATGACTTCGTGGCTGAACAGCAACAACCACGATCACCTGGACCTCAAGTAACGATGGCCTTTTCTTCCTAAAAAGTAGTGAGGGCTCCTTCAGATCCTCATTCACCTCCAGGACTCCGCCCACGGGGCTTCCATCTCTGGTCTGTCCCTCCTGCCCTGTCGTTACTCTGTCCTGGAAGTAACAGGTTTATAAAGAAGGCATGCTTCCCTCCCTGCATTGCTCCTCCCTCCACTGCAGCCATTTACTCCCTGGTGGGTAAAAGAGTTTCTCTTTGCACAGTCTGTTAAAACACTGCTTTTCTAACCAGAGCTCTTGGGACTATTAAGTCCACATCCACCAGCCTGCTGTCCCTAAATGGATGACAAGAGTAGTGCTTCAGGAATACTTGCATTCTTCTACTGCTCACACACAATTGACTGCTTGGTGGCTAGCGTCATTGCTGCAGATTTTGCTTTCAGAAATTATTGACTCCCTCTTTCAGAACTGCTTTTCTGTCCAACAATATTTTTCATCCTTATCACTTTTCTTGCACTCCTTCATCCTTGCGTTACTGATACTCTTGCAGCTAGAGAGTATCTGAGAAGGTATGTACCAACTCAAAGGAATCTTGATGATTATACCAACTTGATGAGTATACCAAGTTCTGTCTGGCAGTAGCCTTCAGAATGAAGAGTTGACTATGGGATGCCATCTCATTCTCCCCTAGCACATTCTTTCTACCTACCTAGTGAAACCTGAGGGTTGAGGGTAATAATAACACCACCAGCAATGAGATCTGTCCTTTCTTGAATTTTCACTATGGGTCAGGTACTGTGCTAATTGCTTTGTGTATATTTTCTCACTTAATCCTCACAACAATGTAATAAAGAGGATACTATTTAACTTCCAATTTACAGCTGAGAAAACTGACTTGCCAAAGATCACATAATGAGTAAGTGGTAGAGCCAAATTTCATGTTAATTTAAAGCCTGGGCATTCAGCCACCTTGCTGTCATTGTCATATATCAGCTAACTTCCTCCATGCTCAGTCTCCCAGCTTCTTCTATTCTTTCCCTACTCCTAAATCTCCAGCTACAACCTCAGTGATGAGGGAGAATAAACAAGAGAGGTATTCCCAAGAGGAAGTAGACTAATTATTACATCAAGACTGACCTCACCAACTGGACCACGGGAAAGAGTGAGGGCACAAGAAATGTTTTAATTTGGCCCTTTGAAACAGAGATCCTACTTAAAGTAATGAGGGTTTTGTTATAATTACCTTCCTGTTTCATTCACTGATGGAGCCCAAACACCTAGAACCATGCTTAGCTGATAAAAGTGTTAGTCACTCAGTCATGTCTGACTCTTTGAGACCCTGTAGACTGTAATCCACAAGGCTCCTCTGTCTAAGGACTTCTCCAGGCAAGAGTACTGGAGTGGGTTGCCATTTCCTTCTCCAGGGGCTATTCCCAACCTAGGGATCAAAGCCAGGTCTCCTACACTGCAGGCAGGTTCTTTACCATCGGCCACCAGGGGGGAAGCCTAGTAATAGATGCTCAACCAATACTAGCATGGAATTCAGGAAATTCGGGTTGGTCCAACAAAGAACACAGGAGTCCTGGGAAATCTGACTGGTGGGAAAGTGGCTTTTAGTGGAACCAGATAACAGAGTCTACAGAAGAGTGGTGCACTACCTCCCAGCTACTCTTCAGGTTTGCTTCTTTTTTTCCTATTCCAACCAATAAATTCTGTTTACCCTTCATGTATTTTTTCTACCTTGTGATTGCTGCCTATTCATAAATTCTGCGTTCCTATCATATAGTTCTGCTTCCTCATAGATTTGGCTTGTGTGACCCTCGATAGCCATCACTCCATCATATGTCATTCTTTCAACTCCAGTCTCCAAGAGCACCTGCCCCTTTATCTCCACATTTCCCAGTTTGAATCCCAGAAGGAAGCTGATTGGCCAAACTCATCTCTTCCATCCAAGCCCTGATTTTTGGAGGGGCAGGCCTAATATCAGGGGCCAGTTCCTGGTCCAATCAGGAGCCATCCCTGGGTAGAGAGCAATCTTGCTTTGCTTCTCAGAGCAGGGGGGCTGTGGGTGGGGCAGTTTCATCTTGAAGAGGAAGTTGGGTGTGGCAGGCACTTTGTTGATATATCCAGTATAGGAGTGCTCTTGGGAGCCCATCTCTCACCTCTGAAAAGTGACTTTGTAAGTTACAACTGTTCATCAGGCATTCCCAGGAACACCAGGTAAATGCAGCTGGTAACTTGCTAAGTTTGGAAATCCACTTGGCCTGCGATCTCTTTGCATTCTTTCTTCTGGGACTGCCTTGGTATGCCACCTATTACCTCTTTGGAGTTGGCTTTTTTTGGACTCTTTTCTACTTAGGTGAGTTGGCTTCTGAATAGACTGCTTGACTCTTGGACAAGGTAAGTGTTTGGATTCAACTTTGGTCCTGAATCATGCTTTCAACTTAGATGAAATGGCCCCCCATTCTGCTCCTTTGCCCCCTGCTTTCTACTCAGATTCCCTCTGCTCTAAGTTATCATGTGCCTGAGGGTGCTTCCCTTTCCCAGCCCCCCAACATATTCCTGAGGGAATGACAGTAAGAAATAGTTGGTGGGTTCAGGGAAAGCAATTTTAGAGGAATAGTTGGGGTAGAAACCAGGTAGAAGCAAGTGGAGGAAGTGGAAATAGCAAGAATAGACTACTCTTCTGAGATGAAAAGGAGGAGAAGAAATCATCTGCATGTCAAGATTTGTGCTTTTTTTTAACTTAAGAGTTTGCTTGTGATTGTACAATACCTAATTTTGTAAAAACATTTTGAAAAAATAAAAGTTATAAAGAATAGATATATAATTCCCTGTAATCCAGCTACATAATTATGATAGTTACTCATTTTTGAGCACCTACTAAACAGAAGAATTGTTTTAAACACTTGATTAGCAGTATTTCTATTTACTATGTAATATAAAGTCCTAGCTAGGCCAGAATTAAGACAGATATGTCTGTGATATAGAGTGAGACAATATCCTTTCCTCTCAAGAAATAATTGGCATCCGTTGATGTACAAGGGGGCTAAGAGTTTGCTGGGGGAAAACTCAAAGTCTGACTTCAGAAGGGTTTGGGTTGTGCACAGACACGTCTGGGGTAGTCCCGGAGGTAGACGGTGGTGGGCAGGTACAGTGGGGGCCCCTAGGGAGAGCAGAGCCTGTTGAGGAAGGAGTCTGCAATAGTTAAGACTGGGCTTGAGTCCTGCAAGGCCGTGGCCAGTCTGCCTGTTGTGCAGCAGGGCCCAACTCAATTTCCTCATGTGTGTCTTTCCAGAAGAAAACAAAGACAGGCCTCTGTGTAATAGAAAGAGCCATTTTATGAAACTCTGAAATGCCCTGGGGCTTATCACCCAGTGGGTAACTGGGTGTAGCATCCAGGAAAAGAGCTTTTCCTTTCTCATGTTGAGAGAGGATGCTGACAGGCATCACAGGGGCTATCCAGCCCTAGATGTCCCACAAAACCAGCACCAAGGGGCCAGCTCTAGTGGCAGAAAACGTTTTTGTTTAATTCACAGCAAGGTAACAGTAGCTGACTTCAGTGAGTTCAGTAATTCTTTACCTTGAGTATTAATGCTGAAAAATGGACTCTCTTACTTCCTGTTTTTCAAAAGCATCGTTGACTAGGGGAACAATGCAGAGCTCCAAATGAGGCGGGTGTGGGCTTCTAGCTCACCCTGGTGCTAGCAAAGCCTGGGTCACGGTGTTAGGCTAAGTGAGCTGGAACAATCATGATGGCATAACTGAGTCAAGAACACAGGTAAGAGTTGCTCACTAATGACTCAACAACACATTTTTCAATGACAGTATTTGCACAAACAGCACCTTCCTGCCCTGTATAATACCAAGCTCCCCACCCCCTAGTACCATCCACCCCAAATTTCTCTCCACAGCATTTACCAGGATTTCATGTACCATAATGTTGCTTATTTCTTCCTCTTTTAAAAAAGTTATCTTTTTCCTACTGTAGAATGTAAACCCATGAAAGTAGTGTCCAGGTCTATGGGTTTCTGGCTATGTACCCAGAGCCTGGATCAGCGGTTGGCACAGAGCACTCAGTGGTCACTGGGCTCATCCATTTCATAAGTTTCTGAAATCTCTGGCGAAGGATGAGCACCATTAAGATTTTTAATTAGCATCTGGATTTATAGCCTGGAGGAACCTAGAATATGTTTTTTTATAATAACCCTATCAAGTCCATACTATAATATGCCTATTTTACAGAAGAAATTGGGGATTAGAGCAAAAGCAACTTGCCCCAAGCCTCACAGATGATAAGAGCCAAGGTCAGAATAAACTGGTCTAGTAAGTAAGTAAGAAGACTGTGTAGAAGGTGTTGCCAAAGCTGAGGCAACAGCTAACAAAAGCCGTAACTGATACGGTAGAAATACAGACAGGAAAAAAGAGATGGGACGGAACGAAGCTGTGAAGACTGATTAGAAACATGGGCACAGGATTCAATGCACTGCTCGAAGTAGCCTATAGAAATTAAATGAGAAAAGAGGGATTTCTTCTAAGAGGGAGGTTACTTCATTTCCTTTCAGGGCAAAAAAGAGAAATTAACAGGCAAGTAAATGTAAGTCCTTGCAGCTTTGAGCATATTTACGGTAAAATTAGGAGACAAAGAGATGCAGGTTTGATCCCTAGGTTGAAAAGATCCCCTGGAGGAGGGTATGGTAAGCCACTCTAGTATTCTTGCCGGGAGAATTGCATAGACAGAGGGAGGCTGGTGGGCTACGGTCCATAGGTCACAAAGAGTCAGATACAACTGAAGCAACTTAGCAAGCACACATGCATGATAAAATTATATTAATGTGGATTTCACACTTGGATTTCAGTTGGGAAACAGATGAGAGTAAAATACCTTATGGAAAAGGAGTCAGTGTTGTATCTTAACACGGAGGAGACTCTGGCAATAGTGTCCAAGTAATGAGTCAAGAAGGAGTACAAAGACTTGGGGAGAGGAGATTCTTCTTTATTTTTTTAGGATTATTTGTTTATTTATTAGCCGCGCCGGGCCTTTGTCGCTGCTTGCAGGCTTTCTCTAGTTGTGGTGAGCATGGGCTACTCTTGGCTGCATTGCACAGGCTTATTGTTGCAGTGGCTTCTCCTGTTGTGGAGCAAGGGCTCTAGGGTGTGAGGACTTCAGTAGCTGTGGCTCAAGGGTTCATTTGCCCCACAGCATGTCGAATCTTCTGGAACCAGGGATAAAAGCCATGTCCCTTGTACTGGCAGCTGGATTCTTTACCACTGGACCACCAGGGAAATCTAAGAGGGGATTCTTATCATTTTAGGACCAGGGGATCGTTGGGGTTCCCTGGTGACTCAGAAGATAAAAACTCTGCCTCCAATGCAGGAGCCTGGGTTCAATCCCTGGGTCAGGAAGATCGCCTGGAGAAGGGAATGGCTTCCCACTCCAGTATCCTTGCCTGGAGAATTCCATGGACAGAAAGGCCTGGCAGGTTACTGTCCATGGAGTCACAGAGAGTCGGATGCAAAACTATGAACACTTCCACCTTCAGGGGGTTGTTAATCAGAAGTCCCTGGGCAATGTAAAAGACCCCTGAAACAGGCCTTCGGTTAGGGAAAAAGAACTGTAGGACCCAGGTGACAAAGTCAGGCCACCTCCACCTTCCCCCTCACCCCTGACCCATCAGCTGGTATTGCAGACCATGCTGTGATTCTGCCAGGGGTTCTGGAAGGGGAACCAGAGGCAGATGACTGGATCAGAACAGCCAGCTAGGATGGTCACTCACACATGGTGAGAGGCAGGTAGGGAAACTGGGAAGTAATACACACAAGAAGTGTCAGAAGGCAACATACATCCCAAATCACACTGGATACAGGCTCTGGGGGTGGTATTTGTTCATTCAATCAATATTTACTGAGTACTCTTTATATGCCAGGCTCTGTGCCAGGCACTGGGGTAAATGCTGGGAGTCAAGCTCCTAATAAACTGTTTCCTTTTTTCTCCCCTCTCTTCTGGAGAAAGAACTGGAATGACATCGGGCTCTCACTGGCAAAAGGACTGGGCAATGGCTACATCTGCAAGAGGCAGACTGTGGCTTGAGCAGAGGGATCAGGTTGGGGATGACATGGCCTGGCTGATACAACACTTAGATTTTCCTGGACATTTCTGTTTATTTTCTATGCTCAATTTAGTATTATTTATTTATGGCTGATAAGCAAATTAACTACTTTATAGTTTCTTGTAAGTCATTTCTATATATACAGTTATGACATTTTCTTGTGGAGGGGAGGGACTTTCAATTTTCAATCTTAAAAGCAGCAATGTGCCTAAATTACTGGGGCTGATAATTGTCTAAAACAAGCATAGTAGCAGCAAATAGGGGAAAGGGCATGATTCATCACCTCTTTATTATATGGCCAAACCTAAGTCACAGCGGGGAAGCCACAGTAGAGTGTAGGGATTTTAAATCACTGCAAGGTCAGTGCATAGATAATCTGGAGAGATGATCCCACCCAAAACCCTTTAAGACTCCACATTTGGTAACTGCCTGACTCATAAGGGCAACCTGGCAATGAACTTCCCAAGTTAGGGTGTTCACCCCATTTCACCCAGCCTGCAAGTGTGCCTACAAGATTACTCTTATTTTCCATGGTACAAGAAGGGAATTGAAGGAACAGAGCTGGTGAAATCAACAACCTAGTTCCTTGACTTATTAAACAGAATAGAGATGAATACTCAAACAATTATTTGCCATTGTGGAATGTATTTTCCCTAGTAACAATGTTGTACATATTCATAAGATTTATGTAATAGTCTATTTCAATCACTCTCCTATACAGGCTACAGACTCTTACACAGCATGTAGCCCAGTGTCTTTTGTGTACCTGAAACTCAAATTATGTTAACTGAAAGTTAATTTTACCAGTAGAAAAAGGGAAAAGAATANATAAGATTTATGTAATAGTCTATTTCAATCACTCTCCTATACAGGCTACAGACTCTTACACAGCATGTAGCCCAGTGTCTTTTGTGTACCTGAAACTCAAATTATGTTAATTGAAAGATAATTTTACCAGTAGAAAAAGGGAAAAGAATAGTAAAAGGAGCAAGAGGAGGAACCAAAATGAAAGTTCAGTTTTAAATCATATTTAATTATGGATAAATGTTTATAGGCATGGGTTCTAACTGAAAAGATTTCAATCTCTGCTCTAAGATAAACACCAAAGATTCCAGGAGACTGATTTTTAGGAGCTCCTTTTATAAGTTTCTAGATCTGTGATCTGTATCATTTTAAGTCTCAGTCCTGTAAGCATGAACGCAAAGTCACTTCAGTTGTGTCTGACTCTTTGCAACCCCATGGACTATAGCCTGCCCAGCTCCTCCATCCATGGGATTCTCTAGGCATGAATACTGGAGTGGGTTGCCATGCACTTCTCCAAGGGATCTTCCTGACCCAGAGATAGAAGCTGCATCTCCTTGTATCTCCTGCCTTAGCAATCTGCTTGTTTACCACTAGCGCCACCTGGGAAGCCAAGTCTTAGTCCTACACCCCCTTAAAAATTTAGGCCATCCATTGCTACAAAGAATTTTAAAGCAGAATCAATCAGTATACTTCAACTTAACATTTATTAAGTGCCTATTCTATGTCAGGCAGTTTTCTACACATTTAATGTGTATTAACTTATTTGAATGTCATCAAACTCTTTGAGGTAGGTACCATTATTGTTTCTATTTTACCTAGGAGGGAATAGGGGCACAGAGAAGTAACTTGTCCAAGATCTCACAGGTAGTGGGTGACAATCCGGAGTCCTGCCCAGACAGTCTGAGCCACACCTGTAGCCAGCGTATATTACCTTAGCTCTGCAGACTTTGTTTTCCCAGTATACATTTCCAAGTAAATGGTTTGTCCAAACAGCTCTTAGATGCTTAAATGTTTGGCACCTGTTTGTTACATGATTACCTACTACCCTTCAGAATTTATTAACTTTGTTTCTAAAAGCCACATGCTTAGTTTTTTAAACCATCTTTTGCTGTCTTTTGCACAAGAGATAATTGTTTGGATAATAACCTTTTAATAAATGAAAAAAATATAGAATTACTTTTGTGAGAGAAAAGTGGTAGCAGGCTATTCTTACATGAGCTGAGAGTCAGCATCTCAGATGTTTTTTGTTTTTATTGAAGTATAGTTGATTTTTTCGGCTTCCCAGTGGCTCAGAGATAAAGAATCCAATTGCAATGCAGGAGAGGCAGATTTGATCCCTGGGTCAGGAAGATCCACCGGAGGTGGGCATGGCAACCCACTCCAGTATTCTCACCTAGAGAATCCCCATGGACAGAGGAGCCTAGCGGGCTACAGTCCATGGAGTCACAAAGAGCTGGACACAACTGGGTGACTAAGAACGACACACAGCACAGCATTTTAGTAGCCCTTATCATGTTGTTTTCTCCAGCTTCTGCTAAGACTATGATGAGGAGGAGAAACTCATCTGGTGTGTCATTTCTCCTTTCCGTTATTATTTCTTGCATAGGATATTAAAAGAAAGCTATTTGAAAATCTCACTTTGCTGATGAGGAAAGGAACAGTAAGTACAACCTTGTATACTGGGAATTTTTCTAGAATTATTTTGACTTTCTTCATGAAATAAAAGAGAAGCTAAAGTTACACTGTAAATTGTTTAAGTTTCAGACAGTGCTCTTTGGTTTGAAACATGCTATGAATTTTAGAACTTTCTTTAAAACTTTGGTAACCTGGCCAGGGCACTTTTTTTGTTCCTCAAAATTATTAATCTTATACCCCCAAATATATTTCATATGTAGTTTGACAAATGACAATTAGATGCTCTTCGTGGGTTTGGGGTAAATGAGCCAATGAAAATAAGCCCCTGCTTAAATGACAGTGTCAGGGAGATGGACCAGTCAGGGACGGTCCCGCTTCTTCCCACGTATAGGAGGGCTGAGAGGTCAACAAAGGGCACTGTAAGAGGGTGAGCCCCTCTCTGGAGGTGGAACTGCTGCACCATACACCTTGCTTGTTTGGATAATATTCTGAGCCCCAAACCCACTCTGCTAGCTTAGTCTCTAGGAACAAGCCAAGCAACTAAAAACAGGGCCCTTGCTCAGCTAAGTCAAAGCCCAAGGAATCACTAGCATCATGGGCTGCACCCGCCGACCTGGAGCATAAGAGTGTCTGGGAAAGAATAAGGGAAGGGTGGTGTCACCACTGTCTCTCTCTTTGTGTCCACCACACTAATAAACAGGCCTCATTTCCTCATCTAAAGATCTGCTCTAAAGAAGGCATGACGCAACTGAAGCATCTTCAAATTACTGTGGCTGGTTAATAAACCATCCTGTAAAAGTATGCCCTGGCACAAATTTATCAGCTGCTTTACAGTAAAAGGAAACCCAGGCACATTGCTTATTATGAGAATGTGCTCAGAGTGAGCATTTTATTTTCTGAATAGATAGTATATTAAGAAATTAGATAATTTATATATTTGAGTTCAATACTAGAGAGTGAATCATCTATTAGGAAAAGGCTAATAAGACATTAAACTTCAAAATTTAGAAACAAAATCTCTGATGAATTAAATTTAAATAATTGTATCCCAATATCAATGGAGAAAGACCACAGTAGAGAAAAAAACTGAAGAAGTTTGTTTTAAATTTATAAAAACCTCTTGGTAAAAGATAGTAAAGTTGTATTATCAACAACAACAACAAGAGTTGAAGAGAGTTTAAGGTATAGTCTTTCTTTTTTAAGATTTTGTTTTAATGTGGACCATTTTAAAATTCTTTATTGAATTTATTACAGTACTGCTTCTGTTTTATGTTTTAGTTTCTTGGCTACAAGTCCTATAGGATCTTAGCTCCCTGACCAGGGATTAAACCTGCATCTCCTGCACTGGAAGGCAAAGTCTTAACCACTGGACAAGGAAAGTCCCTGCAGGTTATAGTCTTATAAAGAAAAATCAAATACTGTGAAGGCTAACAAAAGCCCTTGTCTCCCCCCCCGACCCCGCAACTTTGGTTAATAGAACTAGCTTTGTGATAAAGATCCTGAATTTTAACTTTTGGTAATCAGGCTAGTAGTACACTGATGAAGCAGCAATGTTAGAGCGTATTCTACCAAGTCAAAGGTATATTAAAATTATGAAAGGGACATCAAGAACCTGATAAAGCTATGTGTATCCTGCTGAGCTAATAAATAGACAACTAATTTAAGATGGATAAAACTGTTGGGTCTCTCAAGCTTCTAATGGTTTCCAAATGTATTTGTCTTATCACTTAGAGGTTTTTAGTAATAATAATCTAAGTTCTGTGTATTTTCCTTTAAAAAAGGAATAAACATTTGCGCAGTATTGTATTGTAAGAAATTCAATAAAGACTTTGAATTTGAGGAGACAACTCTGTACCCCTTTAGCACAAAGAACCTATCCTTTTACTGTGTGAACAACATAACCAGAATCATGGCTCACTATTCAGAGCGGTTTATATAACCTTTGGGTCAACTTGTGCTTCATGGTGCAATAAGTTCTTGACACGTCTATAAACCAGAGGCAGATTTGTTGTTCGTATTCCCAAATATTGACTGCAAGCTTTGAAAAAAAAAAAAAAAGGATCCTCCCTTATAGAATTACGGAATGTTAGAGCAAAAGAGAACTGAAAGATGATCTTAAATAAACCACCATGTTATAGATGAAGAAAGTGAAGCAGAGAGTGACCTGCTGATTCTCATCAGGCTGGGACATAGCCTGGCTCAGAGCTCGGTTCCCCTGACTCTTAGATCCATACTCTGGCACCAATGTCATGTAGCCTCTCTCATATTGCTTGATGAATGAGGGTGCTGGGCATCAGGAAGATAAAAATGAAAGAGATATACTTGACATCAACAAGCTCAAAATCTAATAGGGAAAATAGATTTTTGACAGACCATCCCAGTACCAAAAAGCTTTATGTTATACTCTGTATACTATTGCTGGAATGGTCTTTCTAAAAATATAATTTGGAACATTCTATCTGTGCAGTGAACAAAACCGTGCAGTGTCTCCGCATTGCTTTTAAGGAAAATCTTCCTCTTTGTTCTCTGACCTCTTGTCTCACTGTATCTTTGCTGATTCCCCAGGGGAGCCATAGAGAACCAGTTGCTTTTCCCAAAACATGACCTGCTGCTTCATCCTGTCAGGCCTTTGCTTATGCTCTCCTGTGCCTGGAATCCCCTCCTTCCATCATCTGTTCGGAGGGTTGTCTTTTTTATAAAGCATTTCCTTAGGTCTCTCTCCTCCAGTCTCCAGCCTCACAGGTAGAGATGGACACTCCTTCCTTTCTTTGTTGTTCAGCATGCCCTGTCTATACTTCTCCTATAGCACCTGTAGTACATTGTAATGTTGATTTCTTTAAAATAAATAAATAAAAGTATTTGCTCTTTATACTCATGTCTTTATGAACTAGAGGTAAGCTCCTTGATGGCAGTACCATCTTCTTTGTACCTTTAGAGTATAACTCAGCACCGCGCTCATTAGACTCCATTGAATGAACTGCCATCGAGGCCCCCTACAAAGTGCTACAGGCTTCCCTCATAGCTCTATCGGTAAAGAATCTGCCTGCCATGACCTGCGTTCGATTCCTGGGTCAGGAATTTCCTCTGGAGAAGGACATGGCAATCCACTCCAGTATTCTTGCCTGGAGAATCCTGTGGACAGAGGAGCCTGACAGGTTATGGTCCATGGGATGGCAAGAGTCAAACATAATTTAGTGACTAAACCACAGTCACCACCACAAAGTGCTAAGGCAACACAACGGAAGGAACAGGGGCCAGTGCCTGGAGGACTGCCCCAGGGTGCACCAAGTTTCAGGTGGTTAGCGACCCATCAGAGGAGAAGGCAACGGCACCCCGCTCCAGTGCTCTTGCCTGGAAAATCCCATGGATGGAGGAGCCTGGAAGGCTGCAGTCCGTGGGGTCGCTGAGGGTCGGACATGACTGAAGCGACTTAGCAGCAGCAGCAACCCATCAGAAGTCATCAGAGGTCGAGATGGCTGGATGGCATCTCCGATACAGTGGACATGAACTTTGGCAAACTTCAGGAGATAGTGAGGGACAGGGAGGCCTTGTGTGCTGCAGTCCATGGGGCCACAAAGAGTCGGACGTGACAGGCAACGGAACAATAGCAACCCGCTAGGGAGAGGGGCAGGGGCTGGCTCATGCCTGGTGGCAAGAATAGAATGTAGAGCTCTGAGACATGGTAGAAGGGGTGGCAAGTTGGAAAAAGGCTCGGTTTTTGTTGTCCTTTAACTAGAGGAGTCTATAAACAAAGTCAGTCAAGGCTTGTGTGTGAAAGTCCTGGTAATTCATTAAAAGAAAAACATTTGATTGTGTTATAAAGAGATAAAGAAAGAAGAGTTACAAAGGTTAGTATTCAAGAGTATGAATGATTAGATCTGCCTGTCAAAAGAAAGGGAATGAAGCAACTGAGCGGAGCTTGCACTAGAGATGGACAAGACTCGGAGCTGAGCCCTGGGCAGGCATTGCTGGCCTGAGGGGCCAGAGAACTGAGACTGATCTTGGTGAGAAGGGATGAGAGCCTGAAGTGTGGTGGTGGAGATGGAGAAAAAAGGAATGATTGGAAAAACACAGCAGTGGTGGAATGACGGATGGCGACTGACTGAAGATGAAGAATGAGGAAAAGGGAGGAGTCATGAAAGATTCCAAGCACGTATCTTGAATGTTTAAGTGAATAGCAGTGTCCTGATATGAAATGCAGGAAGGAGAGATTTCTGAGGTCTAACACTGAGTGTGTGATGGTTGTAAGATACTTACATGAGTAAGCTGAGAAGGCAGTTGGAATTAGGTATCTCGTGCTCAGGAAGGCACTTAGGTCATGAGGACATGGAGATGATAACTGAGTCCATAGGGGAGGATGAGAGCATCATGTGAGAGTGAGGGAAGAAGGTCCAAGATGAGGTCCTTGGGAAAGGAGGAGAGAGTGGAGGAAGAGACAACAATGACTAAATTGCATAAAATAAAGAACAAACCCAATGTAGAGTCGTGGAAGCCATCGAAAAAGAAAGTTTATTTACAGAAAAGATAGAGTTAATGGTGTCAAAAGCAAAGAAAGGACAAAGATGATGAGGACTGAAAAAAAAAAGTCCTAGGAAAAAAGTCCTGTAATGTAAGGCTGCAAACATACTCATTGGGGGCTGGAGGACATCCAGAATAAGCCAGGTCCAGTGTTCAGCCAATGAATCAGAGACAAAGGCTCCTTCTGTTTCCTAGTCCCATCCAGTCCATAAGCCTCGGGTTAGCTTAAGCTATGATTTATGCTAAATAGCTTCATCTATTTAGGGCTAGTGAAATTGAGGGGGTTGGATTATCTCTGGCAAGAGCTTGATAAAGAATTGAGGGACTCTAACATTAATTTTCATTTGCCTGAGTTGAGATTGGGATAAGGAGGTAGCTGACTAAAGAAATCTTTTTAAAAAATGAAAAAGAGGGGGAAAATAAGAAGCATTTACTATTTAAAAAACTGACCTGCCAAAAAGTCCTATAAGTCTTCATTCTCCTGCCTCCACAAAGTCTAGTGTCTATTTATAGGAAAACTATAAGTTAGCACGGCCAATATAGGCTTCAGTGGGCCAGCAAAAATGCAATCACTATATAATTTGTTTCAGATTCCTCAAAACTCTTTTACTAAGGGACTCATTAAGTGAGAGAATTCAACTTGTGTTCTATGGGCAGGGTTGGAATTGAGGGTACAAAAACTGAGAGGCAGCACTTTTAAACTTTCAGAGCAAATTAAGAATGCTATGACATACACGCAGGTCATCAGTTAACTTGGGTCACTGAGCAGGGTATGGACAAGTCTGTGGGCTGCGGAATTCACACAGTGAGTCACGTGGGGCATGAACTATGCACTAGTCCAGTACAGGAGGACCAGGTAGCAGACTGCAATAGCTTGAAAGTTTTTAAAAAAAAACAAGAAAAATGTACACCCATGGCTGATTCATGTCAATGTATGGCAAAAACCACCACGATATTGTAAAGTAATTAGCCTCCAATTAAATAAATTAACTAAAAAAAAACACACAGATAATTCGAAAAGCATAGATTCAGACCACAACCCTTTTGTAAGTTAAGATTTCCANCATAGGTTAATGGGACTTAACACAGCAATAAAGAGAATATTAACCTAAGAATTATTAGGCATAACCCCCAGTTGTTCCCATCTCAGCGGGGAGCATGGCTGGCTCCTAAGGTCCAAACCTTGACTTTTCTTTTGTTTTTGTTCCCAATATTCTGTTACTCTCTGAGCCCTAAATATCTCTTTACTCTGACTTCTGCTGTTAGTCACCCTGCTGTAGTTGAGGGCATCGCACCCCAGGGCTTTTGCAATAGCTTCCCAAATAGCCTCCCTGCCCCAGGCTCTTCCTCATTCAAACTTCCTTTTGAATTAAAAATCTGGTATTTTCATTTTTTTGCTTAAAAGCATTAAATTCCCCTGATTTTCCTTCTAAGCTTAAACTCTACCTAAGCTCTTTGGCAGGACAGCCCCCTACAAGGCCTTCTATCATCTGGCACTTGCCTCACACCCAACCTTTTCTTCTGCTCCCTACCTGGTAACCCTTGAAGCTCAGCAACACTAAGCTCCTCCCTCGTAAGCCCCTCCCCAGGGTGTGCAATACTAGTCCGTGCCTCTGTGTCTTTGGTGATGCTCTTCCTTTTTATCTGGAAGGCTCTCTACCCCAACAGCCTGCCTACTGCTCCGCCTGTGTCAGTGTTCTCTTGCTCCTGTGACAAATTACCACAAACGCAATGACGTAAGCATGACACAAATTTATTACTTTGTGTTTTGGCAAATCGGAAGTCTGAAGTGAGCCTTATGGGGCTAAAACCAAGGTGTCAGCAGAGATGCATACCTTCTGGAGGTCATAAGAGATGATCTATTCTTTGTCTTTTCCAGCTTCTAGAAACTGCCCAGGGCTTCCCAGATGGCTCTAGTGGTAAAGAACCCACCTGCCAATTTATAAGAGATGGAATTCAATCCCTGGGTTGGGAAGATCCCCTGGAGGAGGGCATGGCAACCCACGGCAGTATCCTTGCCTGGAGAATTCCATGGACAGAGGAGCCTGGCAGAACGCAGCGACAACATGCTCTTTTGGCTAATGGCCACATCATTCCAACCTCTGCTTCCACTGTCACGTCTCCTCCCCTGGCTCTGGCACTCCTGTCTCCCTTTTATAGAAGGATCCTTGTGATTACAATGGGCCCACCTAGATGATCAATAATTTTTCTGTCTTCCCCAAATTAATCACATCTTCAAAGTCCCCATTGCTATGCTATCTATCTTCATAGGATTAAGACACACATATCTCCTGGGAGCTATCATTCTGTCTACCATAGTTGATCTGTCCAGTTGATCTCTTAAAGCTCAGCTCATATATCACTTTTTCTCTGCTAGTCTTTCCATTCAGCACCAATCCCTCTCTATTTTGTGTCAGGTACATGCTACCATCACTGCCTGGATTACCTTGCATTGCATATATTAATTCTTTAGACAGGTGTGGGCTTCCCTGATGGCTCAGTGGTAAAGAATCTGCCTGCAAATGCAGGAGACAGATTCAATCCCTGGATCCAGAAGATCCCCTGGAGAAGGAAACAGAACCCACTCCAGTATTCTTGCCTAGAAGATCCCATGGACAGAAGAGCCTGGAAGGCTACAGTCTGTTGAGTCAAAAAGAGTTGGACATGAGTAAAATAACAACAAAAAACATGTGTGTATTTCTACGAGGAGCTCCTTCAGGGGCAGCTTATTTATCGTTGTATCACCAGCACCTAGCACAGTGCATGACATATGGTAAAATTGAGCTAAATTAATTTTTAAAATGTGCTGGGCAATTTGACCATCCACTTTTATGTCACCTACAAATGTAAATTTCAATGGTGACTGAAGTGTGTCCTGAACTCTCCAGCATTATCTCCTATCACTCCACCCCCAACCCTGCCTACTTTCACAACTATTATACTTCCCCCTCACATGGTCACATGGACTTTCTAAACCTTCTTGATCATGCTGTGTGTTTTTCCATCCTCATCTCTCTATCTGTAATGCTCTTTCTCCAATTTTTCTATTTTATGAATCTTGATTCATTCTTCAAGGCACAAATCAAAAATTTTCCATCTGGAATATCTTTTATGGTCTCTTTAAGACACAATTCATCACTTCCTCATTGGAATGCTAGGATATTTTGTATATTATATATCTCACATTGTGTTATTCTTGGTTTTATGCATATCTGTTTCCCCATAAGAGTGTGAAAAGATCATATTCTGTTTTTACCTGTCCTGGGCATATAGCAAATGCTCAGTGATGTTTATCAAATTAAATTGAACATAAGAACAGATCAGCTTGGAGGGGATGAGCATCGAGGGCAATGGGAAGGAACCAAAGATAGATAAAGGATGCCCTTGAGAAAGGTAGGGAGAAAGAAGGAGAATGAGAAGACAAGTGTTCAGAGGACCACAGAAGTAGAGAGTGATGAAGACCTTAGTTGGAGTGACTGACCTTTAATTAAGGATGAGAGTGTGAACAGTGGTACCAAATGCCACGGAGATACTGACCTGGAAGATCGATGAGAATGGCTGTTGTACTTACCTGTAAGAGATCCTAATGGCTTTAGGAAGCCTAGGTTTTGGAGTGCTCAGTCAGGGATCTGGGTCCACTTCTGTTTTTAGGTCAGGAGAGGAAGGTTCTCTAGAAGATAAATGACTCGAGGAATAGTAAACCAGACTTCTTATCTGATCAACCTGTTCGAATGCCTGAGGACATGAATACCACAGCAAAGCTCCAAGTCAGGTTAAAAGGCTTGGTTCTTTCATCTTATACAGGAGGCTCAAAGTACTGGAAGAAGTTGGTTCTTAGAGAATGCAGGGGTCAACTTGATGTGTTTCCCTGTAATAACCAGAGATTTTCATCAATGGGGCACAATGAGCCCGATAGTCCAGGGCTTTTTAAGATGAAAGATAAATGTCCAATCTGGCTTCAGAGCTGGGAGCAATTTCTCTTCCATGGAGATTTTCTGCATATTGGAATTTTTCTATATGAGGCATCATATGACCCAGTGAACCAGTATTCTCCATGCCTCTGCCTGTCTTGAACCTTTCTCTTCTGTCTTTCCTCAAAGCTACTTTCTCCAACATATATCCTGCTTGGCTAACCTTTATGGCCAGCTGTTTATCTTGACCAATTTCAAAACTGATTTAGACAAATTCTTATGCCTGCCACTTGCTTGGATTTTTCCTCAAATTGATTTCATCCAGCATTCATAACAGTTCTATGATCTGTTTCTTTTATGGCCTAGATCAGTCTACTCTAGCCTGGTAGGCCATGTATTCTCAACAGTTCAGTTCAGGCACTCAGTCATATCTGACTCTTTGTGACCCCATGAACCGCAGCACACCAGGCCTCCCTGTCCATCATCAACTCCTGGAGTCCACCCAAACCATGTCCATTGAGTTGGTGTTGCCATCCAACCATCTTATCCTCTGTTTTCCCCTTCTCCTCCTGCCTTCAATCTTTTCCAGCATCTGGGTCTTTTCCAATGAGTCAGCTCTTCACATCAGGTGGCCAAAGTGTTGGAGTTTCAGCTTCAACATCAGTCCTTCTAATGAACACCCAGGACTGATCTCTTTAGGATGGGCCAGTTGGGTCTCCTTGCAATCCAAGGGACTCTCAAGAGTCTTCTCCAACACCACAGTTCAAAACCACCAATTCTTTGGTGCTCAGATTTCTTTATAGTCCAACTCTCACATCCATACATGACCACTGGAAAAACCATAGCCTTGACTAGATGGACCTTTGTGGACAAAGTAATGTCTCTGCTCTTCAATATCCTGTCTTGGTTGGTCATAACTTCCCTTCCAAGGAATAAGCAGCAATTTTAACATCATGGCTGCAATCACCATCTCAACAGTAGTGTGAATATTTCTTGGGGATGAAAAAGAGCTCTTTTTTCCCTTAGTTTTTAGTTTTTGGCTGCTCGGTATGGCATGCGGGATCTTAGTTGCCTGACCAGGGACTGATCCTGTGCCCTGTGCAGTGGAAGTATAGAGACTCAACAACTGGATCGCCAGGGAAGACCTACAATTTAATTTCTTGAAGTATGTGTATGTGTATGTGTGTGTGTGTCAGTCACTAAAGAGTTGTGTCCAACTCTTTGCAACCCTATCAACTGTAGCCCACCAGGCGCCTCTGTCCACGGAAATCTCCAGACAAGATTATTGGAGAGGGTTGCCATTCCCTACTCCAGGTTCTTGATGTATCACTTCAGTTCAGTCTCTCAGTTGTGTCCAACTCCTTGCGACCCCATGGACTGCAACGTGCCAGGCTTCCTTGTCCATCACCAACTCCCGGAGTTTACTCAAACTCATGTCTATTGAGTTCGTGATGCCATTCAACCATCTCAGGTGTATAGGGCAGATATAAATAATGGGGTTCCCAGGTGGAAGGAGATGACAACACATTCCAATATTTTTGCCTGGAAAATTCTGTGGACAGTGGAGCCTGGCGGGCTACAGTCCATGGAGTCCTGAAGAGTCGGACATAACTGAGCGACTGAGCATACAGGCGGATAGATATAAATACAGAACTTAAACTGATATAACAGTATATCTGTGGTATTAAGATGTTATGGGGGAGCAATTAAAAATGTTCAGAAAGGATCCTTAGGAGGGCAACAATGAGAAAAAGGGTAGAGAAACACCGTGAAATGTGTTAAGGCTTAAATTCGAGAACCAGACAATGGATAGGAAGGAAATGGAGGCAGCCATGGGTGGTTACTTGACTGAGAAGCAGATTGTGGAGAAGATTTCAGTCTACCAAACACACTTGGAGCATTTACTATTATGTGCCATGAGCTGTGTGAAACACTTTCACATTTGTTAGCAAAAAGCTTCTCTTTCTTTTAGTCCCAATGGGCATGTTCCTTGTGAGAACAATAGCGACATTTTCTGTTGAGACAGTAGCCCACCTCTTTCCTCTCTGCTTCAGTAACTTTCATGCTAATTAAACACTTGGAGGTAACTTATTCACATTTTGCAACATAATAAAATGAAAAACACAGCCCAGCTTGTGTTTGTAGAAGCTCCTTTCGTGGCAGCCTTTCAACCTGTTGGGCAATTTAAAAGATGCAATTGTAATCATGACTAACTCATTAAGATGCTTGAGGGAAACCTGAACATCCTTAACCTACTTTTGAAAAAGAGAGGCAAGGGAAATACAGGAGTGGGAATAATCCAAGGCAAACAATTTCAAGTCTTTGAACAAAGGGCAGACTCTGGGCCCTCCTCGGCTGGGCTTGAGGAGGCTGGGACAAGAAAACAGAACGTTTCTTAAAGAAAGCCTAGTAGTCACTGGTGTTTGCTTGCTCTTCTAGAGTGTGATCTTTATTTGGTCGTTTGTTTTGACTTTTAAAGTGTCCTTCTTTGTTCTCTCATGGCATTCATTAAGAATTTACCACTGAGTCTGGACTTTTATCCTAGTCAGATCATCTCTGTTATGTGTGCAGCCCATGTACTTGACTCCTGGGCATTCTTGCTTTCCTTCTTTCCTGCTTTTGTCCTCAGTGCTGAAGCTGGGATGATGGTGGTGGTGGAAGGCTGAAGGGTAAGGATGAATGAGCCACAGTGTCCACTGAGAATCCATAGCCAACTCTTGGCAACTTATCGGGGGTAAATCTTGTCTTCAACTTCTTGTTGACTTTATCACCCACTCAGTGTGCTTAACTTTGATGGATGTTATCATCAGCTCTGTTTATTCACATTGCCAAGAACACCAGTTGAACAGGGAAATATTCAGGAACACATACTCTTTAAGTGTCAAGCTGACTTGAAAAGAAGAAACATCATTGTTTTACTGAATTTGGCATTGTTGTAGAAATAAAAAGTCATTTATATTTTGTCAAACTACTTGTGCATGTCAGATTTTGTACTTCAGAGGATGGAAAAGAGGAGAGGGGAAGATTTTTAAAACACTGCTTTGCATTGCGCTGGGGGTGGCCTGAGCCAGGGGCTTCCCAGGTGGCACAGTGGTAAAGAATCCACCTGCCAAAGCAGGAGTTTCAGGAGACTTGGGTTTGATCCCTGAGTCAGGAAGATTCCCTGGAGGAGGAGATGGTAACCCATTCCAGTATTCTTGCCTAGAAAATCCTGAGTGACTGAGCATGCATGCATAAGTCTGAGCCACAGATAAAGGTATCACTTTAAGGGATAGGGGATCATCTCTTTTGGGGAGCACCAACTGATTGGAGCCATTGGCCACAGGAGAAGAGAGACAAGGGTCACTGGTGAGTAATCAAAAACAGTTTCTCCCATTCTGGGTCATTTTTACATTGTAGCCTAAACATATTTTTTAAGTTTTGTAAATTCTTGGAACATCATTTATACCCAAACAGGTCTTTCAATATAGTGGACATTTGTAGACTGACCTAGAACTTAGGACACCTTGAATTTAATCCCCGCTGTGACACTGGCTGTGGAGAAGGAAATGGCAACTCACTCCAGTATTCTTGCCTGGGGAATCCCACGGACAGAGGAGCCTGGCAGGCTACAGTCCACGGGGCTGCAAAGATTTGGACACGACTGAAGTGACTTAGCACGTGACACTGGCTAACTCTGTAACTTTCAGTTATTTTTGGTTCTCCAAGATAATATGAATACAGTAATGGAAAAAGCACAGGTGTTAGAATTCTTGCAACTATAATTATTACAATTGTAACAATTATTATAATCTTACCCATACCATATATTAGCTTGTTGTGTAAGAAGTTCTTTAATTCCTTTGCCTTGGTGTCTTTATTTGTTAAATGGAGATAAAGATATCTGCCTTGCAGGTTGTTGTGAGGCTCTAATGAGATCATGTATGTAAAACATCTCCTCCTACGTATAGGAGTCACTAAATAAATGGCTCGTCTCATAGGAAGATCTGTGTGGAGATGGGGAAAGGCTAGGTGACAAAAAGCATGGGTGTTCTGAGCTCATTAGCTGCTCAATGGTTTCTTAATCTTATGGCATCATTAGAGAATGAGGAGAATGCAGCCTGGTCCCATTGAAAACCAGGCCTGTTTTATTTCTGCAGGATCTGGTCACCTTGCAACCAGAATTTACAGGAGTAGGGGAGGTAAGGAGGAGGAGAGACAGAGAGAGAGAGAGAGGGAAAATGGGAGGCACGGAGGAGAGCTGTGTTCTCCAAAGGCGGAGATTCTTTAGCATTCCATCAGCAGGGGGACCGGAATGAAAAGCAAATGGCTGACTGCTCATGGTGTGATCACACCACGCCAAACAACCAAACTGTTTCCTGCTCAGTCTCCACAGATGTTGTTCCTTAGTCTGGATAAGTCCCCTGGAGAGTATTTTACTGAAAGAAAGAGGCAGCTGCACAACTGCCTGGTTCATGAAACTGACAAACCAGTGTCATCAAAGAAAGACAGACTCATGGGAAATAAAAGCCTGTGGTTCAGCCTCCCAGTCACAGAGTCAGGTGGCTGTGAGGTGGCACATTGGACTCTAGCTCATTAACAGTTTCTCTGTATGTCCTCCTCCTCCTCCTCCTCCTCCTCCTCCTGTTTGCCTGCCTACCACTGGGCTCCACTGGGTAGGCAGTGAGTGTCTACCCCGATCACTATTTGTTCAAGTGCTATGTACTTTCATTCACATACCACTGCACACCTACACTGAGTGTCTTCTCTGAGAATAACAAAATAATAAGATAGACCCAGACTGTGCACTTAAGTAGGTCCAAATATATTAGTAGTAATCATATATTCAACTAATTGATAAGCAGTATGTGTCATATGGGCTTCCCAGGTGGTGCTAGTGGTAAAGAACCTACCTGCCAATGCAGGAGATGTGAGAGAAGAGGATTCAGTCCCTGGGTTGGAAAGATCCTCTGGAGGAGGGCATGGCAACCCACTCCAATATTCTTGCCTGGAGAATCCCAAGGACAGAGAAGTCTGGTGGGCTACAGTCCAAGGGGTCACAAAGAGTCGGACATGACTGAAGCAACTTTGCACACACACACACATGCATGTGTAATGTGCAGAAATCAACTGTAGAGGGGCTCAGGGAAAGATGCAACAAAGCTGAGGAAAGCTTCACAGAGGAGGTGACATTGGAGCTAGTCTTTGTGCCAGCATTCCACAGGTCAAGGGGAAGACTGGTTGGAGGAGAGGAGGGAGAGAGGGCATGTCAAGCACAGGAAAGTGCAGGTATAGAGGTGAGGGGCTTGTGGGCCACAGCATGTCTGGGAACTGGCTGGTAGGCTGATACACCTGGAATGTGGGCTGTACCATATCGGGCAGCAGCAGAAGAGCTAAGTATGGCTGGAATGNCACTATTTGTTCAAGTGCTATGTACTTTCATTCACATACCACCGCACACCTACACTGAGTGTCTTCTCTGAGAATAACAAAATAATAAGATAGACCCAGACTGTGCACTTAAGTAGGTCCAAATATATTAGTAGTAATCATATATTCAACTAATTGATAAGCAGTATGTGTCATATGGGCTTCCCAGGTGGTGCTAGTGGTAAAGAACCTACCTGCCAATGCAGGAGATGTGAGAGAAGAGGATTCAGTCCCTGGGTTGGAAAGATCCTCTGGAGGAGGGCATGGCAACCCACTCCAATATTCTTGCCTGGAGAATCCCAAGGACAGAGAAGTCTGGTGGGCTACAGTCCAAGGGGTCACAAAGAGTCGGACATGACTGAAGCAACTTTGCACACACACACACATGCATGTGTAATGTGCAGAAATCAACTGTAGAGGGGCTCAGGGAAAGATGCAACAAAGCTGAGGAAAGCTTCACAGAGGAGGTGACATTGGAGCTAGTCTTTGTGCCAGCATTCCACAGGTGAAGGGGAAGACTGGTTGGAGGAGAGGAGGGAGAGAGGGCATGTCAAGCACAGGAAAGTGCAGGTATAGAGGTGAGGGGCTTGTGGGCCACAGCATGTCTGGGAACTGGCTGGTAGGCTGATACACCTGGAATGTGGGCTGTACCATATCGGGCAGCAGCAGAAGAGCTAAGTATGGCTGGAATGCCAGGGTTTTCGGTGGTAGCCTGTAGAGTTTGGATTATACTTGTATTTTGGATAGTCCTGTGGGCATCAGCACAGTGAATGGACTGCAAGAAGGCGGGACAGGAAACTGGGATACCCATTAAGAAATCAGTTGTGTAGAGTGCAAAGTGGTCAAGGAGAATGAGATTGAAAAGGAGTTCTCTGGATTTGACAATAGGTTTCTGGTGATATCTACAAGTAATTTCACTAGAAAAAATCATGCAGAAGTCAGGTTACTCAGCCAATGGTTCACAACGTATGGTCTTCAGACCAACAACATCAGTATCACCTGAGAACTTACTAGATATGCAAATTGCCCCCCCCAAAACAAAACACTGGAGTCCAGAAATTTGTTTTCACATGCCCTCTGGGTGATTCTGAATACACTAAAGCTTGAGAACCAGTGACCTAAACAAATCTTTCTCCACTTCTTCTTTAAGGATTCCCTACTAGGAATGCTATCCTTCCAATAACTGAGCTGTCTTGTCTTATTGCACTGTGTTGTATGCTTTACCATCTGTATTCCTCAATAGATGGAAGACTGTCAGGAGTAGGGACTGCTTTGTTCATCTCTGTTTCCACATTGTTTTCACATAGTAGATGCTCAGTAAATGTAGGAAGCAGAAGATACAGTGGGTTAAAGAAGAATGAATGAAAAGGGAAAACTACTCCTTGAAGAAATTGGAGGTGAAAGGAAAGAGACCCATTTCTCACCTTGCACACTTGTGCAAGCATGAGTTAAGGGTGGAAGACTGTTGGCTGAAGGGATTAAGCCAGGAGGAAGGGAATGATGGATGTGAGTGACAGCAGGGCAGATGGATAATGAACAGCAACTTGGTTTTGTAAAAGGCAGAAGAAGATAACATCAGTGGCCAATGTAGAAGGATTAGCATTGGAATGAAGGAATGACTTTTCTCTGAGATACAAGAAAAGGAAGTGAAGGTAGAAACATAGGACATAAGTTGTAGAGTTCAAGGGAGAGATGTTGGGGAATTTTTCTATACTGGCAGATGGGCTGCCAGTATAGAAATGGGGGAGGGCCAGGAAAGGTTACAAGGGAGGTGATGCCTGAGCTAGATGTCTTTAGTGAAATGGGAAGTAAGGCCTTTTGCTGGGAAGGAAACAGAACAGAAAGAGGCTAGAGGAGAGTGGCAAAGGCTTGTAAAACCACAGAGGTATGGTAAGGGGTGTAGAGGCAGATGGACTGAGGTTAGAGAGCACCAGTAAGGGATTCTTAGGGGCTGATTCATTTCAGCTGCTGAAGGGCCCACCCATTCACCCCACTGGCTTTGGCAATGGAAGAAGTATGGGTGGATTGTTTGCAGAGGCTGTTTCTGCAATAGGATAGACAACTCTGGGTGCAGGTTCTAATACTAACATAGAAAGAATTCTAGCTCCATATGTCATCAATGCTGTAGTATTGTGCAGACAATAACAATGTTACTTGACGTATAACAACTATGTAGCAACATAGGAAAAGATTTATGGTACGTGAAGTAGCTGAGAAAATTAGAGATACCAAGGGAATATTTCATGCAAAGATGGGCTCGATAAAGGATAGAAATGGTATGGACCTAAGAGAAGNAGATGAGAGTGAAAGTTTGGCTTAAAACTCAACATTCAAAAAACTTAGATCATGGCATCTATCCCATCACATCATGGCAAACAGGTGAGGAAACAGTGGAAACATTTTACTTTCTTGGGCTCCAAAATCACTGCAAATAGTGACAGCAGCCATGTAATTAAAAAACACTTGCTCCTTGCAAGAAAAGCTATGACCAACCTAGACATCATATTTAAAAGCAAAGACATTACTTTGCCAACAAATGTCCATCTAGTCAAAGCTATGGCCTTTTCAGTAGTCAAGTATGGATGTGAGAGTTGGACCATAAAAAAAGCTGAGTGCCAAAGAATTGATGCTTTTGAACTGTAGTGTTAGAGAAGACTCTTGAGAGTCCCTTGGATTGCAAGTAGATCAAACCAGTCAATCCTAAGGAAATCAGCCCTGAATATTCATTAGAAAGACTCATGCTGAAGCTGAAGCTCCAATACTTTGGCCACCTGGTGCAAAGAACTGACTAATTGGAAAAGACCCTGATGCTGGGAAATATTGGAGGCAGCAAGAGAAGGGGACGACACAGGATTAGATGGTTAGATGGCATCACCAACTCAATGGACATGAGTTTGAGCAAGCTCTGGGAGTTGGTGATGGACAGGGAAGCCTGGTGTGCTACAGTCCATGGGGTTGTAGAGAGTCAGACACAATTGAGTGACTGAATTGAACTGAATATGTCTTGTACATCTTTATGTCTCATAATAACTAATATGATTCTAGATGAAACAAGCTCAGGAAATGTTTGTTAAGTGGATGATTTTCATTTTAATTCAAAAATTGCATGTTTCCAATATCTTCTAGGTGCCACCTTCAATTGACCAACACATGGCTTCTATTTTGTTAGAAAAGTTCATAGTTAGGATCTGATTACTGGGAAATGAAACAGAGACAAAATTACAGTTTCTTCATTTCTGTAAATGTGATTGCTTTTGGAAGGGGGTTCTGTGTAAATGGCATTAAGTTTGTGACTTTGATTTTTGCTACAATGAAAGACCATTCCTATATTACAGAAAGTAGAGATAGCGACATCTCTACCGCAAAATTCTACTTAGACACAGCTGAAATTCCTATACTTTGGCCACCTAATGTGAAGATCTGACTCATTGAAAAAGACCTTGATGCTGGGGAAAATTGAGGGCAAAAGAAGCAGGGGGAAACAGGGGATGTGATGGTTGGATCGTATCACTGATTCAATGGACACAAGTTTGAGCAAGCTCTGGGAGATAGTGAAGGACAGAGAAGCCTGGTGTGCTGCAATTCACGGGGTCCCAAAGAGTTGGACATGACTTAGCAACTAAACAACAGCAGCAGCACACATTTACTCTCTGAACATGAAGAACAATAATATTTGTTGATGGTAACTCAGTCTATTACTATTCAGTAGGAATGTATGTTTATCACTTTTTGGTCTAGCTAATTTTGTGCCTGAATTAATAATTTGTAAAAATTTCCCTTTCATTACCATTATTATCATTTTTCTGTTAAAATTAAACAGCATAAAAATAAAATTGAGTAAAGATTAAAACTCTTAAGCAGATACTGCACAGAAAGAAGGAAGAAAATGTCAGAAAAGTGATGCCAAAATCTTCACCTTTCCAGTAGAGTAAATAAAACAATTAACAGCTCAGATAAGAAAAGGTTTGCATGGTCAGTATGAGTAATTCTGTCTACTAGGCCAGTCATATAACTCAGAAAGTTTCATGATCTATGGATTTTTATTTATCTCTCCACCTCTTGCTGAAAGCGTTGGAACTCATTCTATCCTATTTATGATAGGAAAGATATTTATATGAAATACTGTGATTTCAAATCTGATAATCATCACAACAGGGTGATACCCTAAGGATCCAAAAAGATTAGATATATGGTAAGCCTATCTCTTACATTATTTCAGCAAAGAATAGATTTGCTGTAATTGTTACTAGAATTTTATTTTCTAGGGAGGCTTCCCTGGACATCAGTATTTTTTTAGTTGCTCAGTTGTGTTTGACTCTTGTGACACCATGGACTGTAGTCCTCCAGGCTCCTCTGTCCATGGAGTTCTCCAGGCAAGAATACTGGAGTGGGTAGCCATTCCCTTCTCCAGGAGATCTTCCCGACCCAGGGATTGAACCTAGGTCCCCTGCATTGCAGGCAGAGTTTTACCATCTGAGCCACCAGGAAAGCCCAGCTGATACATAAAATCATTTTATTAACTTGGCTGTTTCAGAGACAATGCCTGGGTATAGAGCCTCTCATTGTCTGAGCCCCTTCTCTTTGAGAGTAGGGCCAGCTTGGACCTCCACCACTCAGTTACACTGGCAGGTGATTTTAAGAGGGATGCTGGACACCAAGCTCAGTAGGCAGAAATTCCCTAAGGTCAGGGAGGGAGGCATGAGTGTCTATTTTCCTACCTACAATGCACAATATGAGTGGGAGGAAAGATTACCCAGGGATGTCGTTCTTGTGCCCAGAGCCATGGTGTTGTCTGCTGCTGACCTGTCCTATCTCACCTACCTGTACTGGAAATCACCTCCCAGCATAAATCAATCTCTTCTACTCCAGGAGATGCTATCTCTGGATTTCTCATAAGAATCTTCTTTGACTTAGAATAAAACCCCGCAAGGGTGAGCACAGTACCTCTGAAATGGTTCAGAGTCCTGCTCCCTCAGCAGCTGTCAGAGGATTGAATTCCAGACACAGGATGGATTGCTTGTTGGACTTGTTAAGGTTCTTCAAAGAACCCCAAGAGGCATAGGTTTTATTTTAGAATCAAATGAATTAAAAACATCCTGGAGTTTCCATTGAGAATTCAAATTCCCAGAAGGATCATAAGATACAACATATTTTTATCTTCTCTCTNTGGTCACTTCCATATTGCTGGATAGAGACAAGACGAATTGAAAGCAGCCTCAGAATTAATCCCAGTGTTCTCTACTTCCCCACAGCCCATGGCGCTTTATCAGCGCCGTCGTCATGGTGTCTGTGTGTTGGCCTCCCACACCGCGCTGTGATCTCTAGAGAACAGGGACTGGGGCTGATTCTTGTCTGCACTGCCATGGAGTCAAAGACATGTTTTGCAGAGGGTAGGCTCTCAAAAAATGCCTTTAAATTAAAGAATGCATTCACTTGCTTAGGTTTCCTAGTTATAAGTAGGTCAGCTTGTTCTGTTCCAAAATGGAAGTGATAAGAAGCTGTGTCCAGACCTCTGTCGAGAGGTCTCCACCCTGAATATTATTTTGGATGTGCTTCACAGGGCTGCAGATGGGATAGTGGAATGAGGCAATAAGAAATCACAAAGAGTGGGGTTTTTGTCTCAGCTCTGTCACCAATTACTTCTATAACCTCAGGCAAGACACTTAAATGCTCTATCTCAGTTTCTTCATCTGTAAAATGGATAATAATGACTGGTTTGGCTATTTCCCACGACTGCTTTGAGGATCAAATGAGATAACACACTTCCAAGTGTTTTGGAAAGCCTAAAGAACTGCACGAATGCAAGGCATTATTTTCCAAAGAAATCTTCCTTTTAATCCCTGCTTCCATAAACATTTCATTACACATTCCTGGGTTCCTGGGTTGTATGGTGAGATGTATAGAGTACCTTGATATGTCAAGCTATGAAGTAGATTGATATATCAACCTATGCTGGATATGTACTACAGAATCTCTTCTTCAACATGTATAGTGTTTAACCAATTCAGCATTGGATTTTCCAAAACACCTGAGCTTTCTGTCAACATTGTACCTCTCCCCAATTCATATATACATATACACACACACACATATACTTTTCATTAAACATTTATTTAAAACATGTATTGTTGAGCACTTATGTACAATAGCTACTATAATATAAACTAGGGCAAAATAGACAAATAACACAGGATCTCTGTCATTGAGGCTTTTTTCCAGCTTATTGGATCTGATGGAATAAATTGAGAACAAGTGCCTAATTCTGCATTTGTCTTGGGAGGCAATTTTATGTGTGGGTTATAATTAATAAAAACATATATGTATATTTTCAGTTTTGGCAAAACCAAAACTAGTGGTGGCTTTTATTCACGTTTTTCTGCTGCGGATGGTCTGTAGATTTTAGCTTGGTCTTGGAGACTGAGGTTTTTCCCCAGATGAAAGTTTGTGGGATCTCATTTTCCTGTCTATCAGTCAAGTTATAGAAATTCAAGAAATGGCAGTAACTCTGTTTAGTTACAGGATCACCTGAATATTTTCCTGCCAGTTCCTCCTATACAGTAGAATTTGCTTTGACTAGAAGCAGTGTCCTTGGGGGAAGGCCATTTCCCAGTCTAGTGGAGTATTTAAGCTGCTGAATACATTTTGGGTTGATATCACCAAGTAGATCCTGGCATCTTATGTCCTCAGATGCACCTCAAGATGGTGGTGTTTGGAGACACCACCGCAAGACCCCTTGCTTCTGATACGGATCATCTAAGTGCACACAGTGGAATTTAGGTTTAGCTTTGGGGAGAGACCAGTAGCAGAAAGCATATTTCAGTGCAGTTCCATTCTGGTAATCAGTCAGGCTCCTCCCAGCTCTCCTTAAAGCAGTCAACAGCCATGGCTGCCACTCTGCTGAACAGTTTTCTCACTTCAGCTACGTTGCTCTTTTGCCTACTTATCTACTCCACCAAACCTCCTTTTCCTTCTCCTGTCATTTCTATATCTGGGAATAGCTCAGTACACTTCAAGACACTGAGGTCACTGCTGACTCCTTGGTCTACCCTTCCTCTCTCACCTAAGCAGTTACTGGTCTTAGGAGTCAATGCTGGTCTTTTCTGTGCATCTGGAGCCCCTATCTAAGTTTTTATCTTCCTGGTGGAGGGAATAATCTCTCATCTCTATTGTCCCCCTGCCTCTGTGCTTGTTCCCTGTGCTTGATATAGATTAGACCTCCAACCATGAGAAATTTTCTCTTCTTTACCTCATTCATCGTCTGGTTCCTCCAGTTCTTAGTCCAGCTATTGCGGTCTGCCAGGAATCTTGCCCTGACCACCCCTGTTCTGGGACATGACACATAGTCCCTCAGCTGTGAACTCACAACATTCCACTTGTCACATTGGATATTGTCAGTTATTAATACTTGTCTCTCTTTCTTTATCCCTCAACTCCTCCTATAAAATTTAGACCATGGTAAATATTCACCAAAATGTCAGTTGATGGGTTAAACTTACTTGCTTTTGTCTCCCAGTCTTTGCTGATTCCAGTTTCTTCCCTTGATTTTTAAGCTCCCTTTTTGTTTCATTTTTACCAATTCATATTCATAGCTTTTTTCAAAACACATTCTTTCAAATACCTCTTCACTCTTAGCCTTCTACTGCCATTCAGAACATTTACTCTGTATTACTTTTGTCCTTATGGGGTCCTATGCAATAAATTTGACACAATAACAAATCCAATAAAATTTATATGTGAACAAAATAATTGCTTTTCTTGAAACAGTCACCTTGAGAAATCGCATACTTATTTTAATAATGTTGTCATAGCCACAGTCATTTCTGGAGATGCTCTTTGGAGGTGATTACTTTTACATTCTTCTGGGTATATTTTAATAGTGACAAATCGAATCCTTGCAGGTGCTTTTGAAAATTTGTATACAGCCAAGTCATTAGGAATGATATTTAGTGAGTAAGACAAATGATCAAGCTGGTAACCCCACAGGTCAACAGCTAAAAAGTAATGTTATCGGCTCTTTCTGAACACATTTGTAGAAGGGAAATTCCAAAACTGTTTTGACTAATTACGTTATTTTTGAAAAGAGTTTCTAGCATCTCAAGCTGACTACTTTCAATAATAGCACTCATTTCTCTGTTATAAAGTACTTATTAAAATCCAGTTTGGAACTTCACAGACCTGTGATTATACTTGTTTTACTACACTTGTTTGGCATTGTTTTATTGTACATTCCAGTTCTTATGTGGGGCTTCCCTGATGGCTCAGACAGTAAAGAATATACCTGCAGTGCAGGAGACCTGGGTTCAATCCCTAGGTTGGGAAGACCTCCTGGAGAAGGGAATGGCTACCTACTCCAGTATTCTTCCCTAGAGGATTTCATGGACAGAGGAGCCTGGTGGGATACAGTTCATGGGGTTACATGTGATAGATACTGGGAATGAATAAGGCCATGGTCCTTGCCCATAAGAACTTCTGATCTGGTTGAGAAGATAGAAATACAAACGATCTTGTGTAAAAAAATAGGTAACGGTGGAACAAAGAAGCAGTGCAGTGGAGGGACTGTCTGCAGGGTACAAATTCATCACAGTGTCTGTAGATCCTTCTCAGGAATGATGAATGGTTAGAAGTTCACCGAGGGGAAGGACTACAAGAGTCATTCCAAATCTGGGGACAGAAGGTACAGAGACTAAAACAAGAAGTTATGTTTGGGGAATCTCAAGTCATTCAATACTATTAATGTGTAAAGTTCACAGTGGGGCTGGGAGGATAAGATTTGGAGCCCAGTCAAGTAAGGGCCTTATATTTACCATTTTTAGAAGTTTGGCTCCCTATAGGAGCCAGGGAGAGGCTCTGTGGGTAAGATTCCCCTTCCTAACAGGATATAAACTCCCACATCCAATTAGTAATAGAGGTTTGCCTCCCCCCGCCCCCATTTTTTTTTCCTTCCTTTCCATTCTGGCATTTACCTCCTTACTTCAGGCCTTCATCACCCCATGTCTGGACTGTTTCACAAGCTCCTGACTAGTTCTTGGACTCCAGTTCACCTTTTGCTCCTGACAGTCAATTTTGCACAGGATCATCAAGCAACCTTTCTTTCCTTCAAGTCTCACTCCTGTTCAAAAACCTTCAATGGTTTTCTATGACCTGAGAGATAACCCTACCCTCCATCCCCTGCTTGTCAGAGTCAGGGACCTGCATAATCTGGTCCCAACCTCCTCTCCCTCCTTGACTCTGGTCATTGCTAATAATGTCAGACTCATCTACTGATTCTCTTATTTGCTTTCATGATGGCTCTCCCCTGGAATGCTATGCTCACACAAACTTTTTGTTTATTTCAGTTATTTTCTTACAATAACAAGCCCACTTGTACCCATACCTAATCACATCCCCCACTCTCCTGTCACAAAAGTAAGCATTATTTTGGTTATATTCTTTTACTGTATATCTTGTGATATGCATCCATAAATAATATAGTTTTTCTTTATATCTCCTTCTTCAGTTAGCTTTTAAAACTATTAAGATTTATCTCTATCTCTCTAGATAAACCTCATATTTATCTCTATATATGAATATATCTTTTCAATTGTATTACATTTCATTTTTAAAACATACCATACATTATTCATCCATTTCTTCACAGGTGGGCATTTAGTTTGTTTCCAAGTTTCAGATATTATCATCTTACAATGAGATATCCTTAGCTGATCTCCTTGTCCTATGCAAATTTTACTAACTTTTAAAGATTCTGCTTTCATCCCAGCTCCTCTGTGAAAGAAGCAGCAAAGTCTCGGTCCTCAAAGCTAGCTTGTGCATCATGTGTCTTTAGTATCAGTCCATTGTACCAGGCACACTGCCACACAAAGTAAGGTGCTTAAGAAATGCTTGCTAAATGAATGAATGACTGAATGAATGAAGGGTGCAACACAGCCCATTCGATGGCTCTGTTCCTTTTAAATGGACTTTGGCGCCTCGGCTCCCATAGCCTTCTTTGACAGCACTGGTCCTTTTCTGTCGCATTCCTCCAGCTAGCCGGGGAGTGTGTGGATGTGTGGTTGTATATGGGCGATACCCATCTCGCTGGATGATGTCTGTCTCTCCCGGAAAGTTCACTACCCTAGAGATTCAAGTTCAGAGTCCTAACACCACCCCTGGCAGAGGCCGGGCCCTGAGAGACGCTCCAGCGCCGAGTGAGTTAAGGCGCGTCCGGACTCGACGCGGGTTGGCAAGGCTGGGGGGTGTCTGAGGACTCATAGTAGATCACTCCGCGCGCAGCCTGGGCCGGCGCTTCTTCCTGCGGGAAACCCCTGGGTGCCGAAGGCGGCGGGGCCTGGCCGCGGCGACAGCGGGGCGGGGTTTGCGGTGGGAGGAGGCGGCCGAGGCGGAAGGACACACGAGGCAGCTTCGCTGCACACCCGAGAAAGTTTCAGCCAAACTTCGGGCGGCGGCTGTGGCGGCGGCCCAGGAACGGCGGACTTGGGGTGCAGGCAGTGGGGACACTGAAGTCTGAGCTTCGGGGCGCCGCGCGAGGCCGTGAGCCGCGCAAGTAGGAGGAGGGGAGGAGAAAGTGGGGGCTCCCCTGTCGGGACCCCCTCNAGCCAAACTTCGGGCGGCGGCTGTGGCGGCGGCCCAGGAACGGCGGACTTGGGGTGCAGGCAGTGGGGACACTGAAGTCTGAGCTTCGGGGCGCCGCGCGAGGCCGTGAGCCGCGCAAGTAGGAGGAGGAGAGGAGAAAGTGGGGGCTCCCCTGTCGGGACCCCCTCCCCATGTGGATCTGCCCAGGCGGCGGCGGCGGAGGAGGCGACCGAGAAGATGCCCGCCCTGCGCCCCGCTCCGCTGTGGGCGCTGCTGGCACTGTGGCTGTGCCGCGCGGCCCCGGCGCGTGGTGAGTATCCGACCGAGGGGTGCTGTCCCCGGCGCCCCGGCTCACGCCCCTCTGGCCCGGCCGGCCACCTGGGACGACCATTCCCACCCTCTCGTCCTCCACTTGGCGAGAAGGCCGGGCTCGGCGGAAGGCGTGCAGTGAGGCCACTTAGTTCCTAGAGTTTGGACAGCATCGGACCGCTCCCTGGGTGCGCCCCCTCCTCCTCGCCCCTCGCCGCCTGCAGCTCCCCTCCGCCTTTGGGTCCCACACACGCCTCCTCGGCCGGAGGGAGGCCGGGCAGCAAGCCTCAGAAGCTCCCTTTCTTGGAGCACTTGAGTTCGGGGATTTGGGAAATTTCGCCCGTTTGGCTCCGTGTTTCCTGGGGTCGGGGGAGAGCCGGGGCCGGGCTGCCCGGGACAACCATCGCCGGCCGCGGACCGCAGATGGGCTGAGCGCAGGAATGCCAGATTCTGGCGTGGAGGGAGCGGGGGCAGGGCGTCCCAACCCAGCGGCTTGCACCTTCACAGCCAGACTCAGCAATGCTGAAGGAAGGCCCCGGTGTGAATGGGTGGGTTTGGTTTGGATGGGGACAGGCTTTTGCGGCGCGCCCAAGTTCTGACGCTGTGAGTTCCACGGTTCCCCACGAATCCGATGTGTAAAGTTTGGCTCGAGTCTTTGAAAGGTGGAGGCAGGAGCAGTAGGAAAACTGGTGTGGCTGCATGCTGAGCCGCAGGATTTAAAAATCTCTGCAGCTGTTATTCTTTCCGAGGCGCAGGGCTCGGGCGCAGTTTCAGAGTCTGTGTCCAGCCTCAGGAATGTGGTGTGACGATCACCAACTCCTCCGACCTGGCAGCAGCTAAGGCTGTTCTTTTGGCATGGTTGGGGGTGGGGCAGGGGCGGGTGAAGAAGAGTGGATACGTTAATTCAAAGTGGTGCCTTCCAGAGCTTCTTTTTGGTTGGATATCTGCAACAGTCTTTCTGAACTCGGTTGGATCGAGGAAAGGAAATCCAATCGTATCTTACCCATCCCACCCACTATCGTAGAATCCACATTTCTTTCCATACTGTTTCGTGAAAAGAACCTGGGCTTTGGAGCTCTGCGCTTTAATCCTGGGTTCAAATCCAGCTCGGTTGTATGAACTCACCAATAAAATGGGAATGAAATTACCCAACTAATAGGATTAATTACGAGAATGTATATTACACTGGTGGCAGTCAAAAGGTATTCAGAAAATCCTTTGCAGGCAGGACTGTGTGTTGTTATTGTGTTTTGTGAACTCTCTGCTTCCAGTGGGATGGTGGCTTGTGCATGTTTGTTGAACTGGAAGTGGCCCCTTCTTTTCCTAGCCTAATCTGAAGAAAGTTTTACCTTTACCAAAAAACTTAGTACCTGAGCTATGACTCTATGCAAAGAGGAAGTAATGAAGATGATGGGCTTTAGAAAGATTTGCTCTTTGTATATTGTTAACAGGCAGTCGACATGCCAATCACAGATGTTGAAAAGACATCAAAGTTATTTATCACAGTGCTGGGTTGTTCAACCCCAAACCTTTCTCGGAAAATTCAAAGTCCATACACCTCTGGGTCCCTAAGAATTTCAGAAGTGGACCAAGGTGCTGTGTGATGATGAACCAAAACATATGATAGTATTTTTGTCTTTCCTTTTTCTTTGAGTAAAAGCTTTAGTAAAGTGTAAATTTAGGATAGAGGAGTATAAACAATGGGCTAGTCTGAACATTATAATCCTTGGTCTACCATTAGCTTGTTTTAGTAAATTATCTTCATGTTCTGTCATCTCCTCATCTATGAAAGAGAACCAGCAATCACTTATTTTAGAGAGTTGGAGGGAATAATAAATATGTTTGCAAAGTGATTTGCTAAATTAAGTGTTTAATGATAAGACATGTCAGGAAAAGGATAACTCTGACACACAGGGCTTCTCTCATTCTAGGACGTATACTTCTGCCCTGATGAAGTACTGCTCTTACTAGCTAGCTTTCAGATGGACGAGTCTAGTGTTAGTGTTAGCTCAAAGACAGGATTTAGATATTTTTACTTCTAGACAGGTGTTCTTCAGAAGCTAAACTACGTGGGAATGGAAGAGATTAAAAAGCCCTTTTCTTGGCACAGATCTTGAAACTTTTCAGAGTCTAGTAGTGAAAGCTTCTTGAATCTTCTCAATTTATTATCATTGTGTTTTGCCAAGATATCAATTATAACACACCCTTTTAAACTTTTGAATGTTCCTGTATTTGGCTAGTGGCCAGTTGTTAATTTAAACATCACTGAGTTCCTGAAGCAGGGAGCTGTCAACCCATCTGTCTGATTGTCTAAACAGCTAACCAGGACCACCCCTTGCTCCTTGTTTTCTTTTGCTTTGCAATGGGAAGTCACTCCCTGGTTTTGCTGCCTGCTACAAGATTTCTCAGTTGAATTCTTCTCTTGCTTTAAAAAAAAATCACAAAGAGTAATTGTTTTTTCTTTCAGATGAAGATAAAATTTACCCTAGAACTTGTTTCTTCTTGTTCTTTCTGTTTTATTATTATTACTTTTGGGGGAGGGAGGATGAGAGTGATTTTTTTTTTTCAGTCTCTCTTTTTCCTGATGTTTTTAATTTTTTAAAACTACCCACATTCTTGCTATCTCTGTGCCATTCCCACTCTGCTGCCTCTTCTGTGAACTGCTTATAGCCTAAAACAGTAACTTTTGGTTCACCTGAACTGTAGTTGCTGACTTCAGGACCTTTAGAAAATGTTTGAATTCAGTGGGATATGCTTGGATGCTTCAGACCAGCCTTACAATACATTTAAAAAATATCACACCCACAGAAATTCTATTTTGCCCACAAAATTTGCATTGATCTAGTTCCCACTCGCTGATGCCATTCCTAGTGGTCTCACTCCTTACCTGGTCCACTGTGATAGAACAAAGTTCACATCCTGGCTGCATCAACATCATCTGGGCTTCCTCCTGGCCTCAACACCCAAGGATTCTGGCACAGTAGGTCTAAAATTCCGTATTTTGAGATTCTGAATTTTTCAAGGTTTACAGGTGATTCTAATGCAGTAACTTGGTTGGAGCCCAGTCATAATTCATTATTCTCCATCAGGTGTGTACCTGGGGGGGGGGGCGCGGGGGGGGGGGGAGGGGGGGGGGGC
>SJYV01010714.1:792861-822665 GCA_006410875.1 Neotragus pygmaeus | reverse complement strand
GGGGCGCGGGGGGGGGGAGGTGTCTTTCCTTTTTAATGTTAATAATTTCAAGAACGACTGTATCCTTAATCAGCCATTCCAGTTTTTAACCTTTCTTACTCCCAAAGATTTTTTTAACTTGGTGACATAAAAGCTGTAAATAATATCTTATAATATATAAGAAATAATAAGTACTGTTTCTTCTTGTTCATCTGAGCACAGTGGGTCCACATTGTCTCTTTAGAAGGGCTTCTTATATATATTTACATGATATTATTATAAACTGCCCCCTCCCTTTTCTCTCTATTATCTCTTTCTTCAAGTTGCATTCACATGTATCACTTTTGGACACATTGTCTATTGGTCCTTAATGGTTTTAGGGCAAAACATTCTAAGCTATGAGTTGAATGAGAATAGAATCAGATTTTACATTATACTGATACTGTGCATACACTTTTAAGTGCTTCTTTTCTTGACCTCTCTTGAACCACAACTTAACCTTTTATTTCACTCCCACTCTTTCCTTATTCTCCTTCTTTCATCTTTCCTTTCTCTGCAGATGACTTGAAGCCAGAGGGTTTTCTTCTCCTCTCCTTTTCTTTATCTGTCTGCATATGCATTGTATTTTGGGAGGTTCACTGGTCTAGGAGCCAGAAGACCAAGATTTTTCCTCCGGGTCAGCTGTTAATTAGTCTTGTGATCCTGTGGGAGGGGCACTACTTTGGTCCTCCATTTGCTTAGACACTTTGTTCATAATCACTGAGCCCATTACGGACAAGTTGAGACAAGAATCTCTCTCCTGTGGTCCTCAGTCTAGTGCCTCGTCCACTCTCCACACCTCTTCCATCTTTTGTACAAATGAGCTCGTGCACACACACAAATCCTCAAGTGCTTATTGTTAGTGTGCCTCTTGAGGAAAAGAGTTGTGTCTTTTCATTTGTGTTTGTTATAACACCCCCACCCAACTGTGGGCTCGCAGGGAGTTGGATGAGACTGAGTCCATGCAGCGCACACAACCCTTGTACCTAGAACGGTGCCTTGGCATCTGATAGGCACTTAATACATATTTGTTTCATTGAACAGTTACTTTTAGTAGTTTTCTTATTCTAGACTACTATAATACTTCAAGACAGTTTTTTTTTTTTTTTAAGTAGTATTTGCAAAAGTTATTGCTTACCTTACATTTGGGGGAAACCGCATTTTCCCCTTCCCCAGATGTTTTATTTAAATTTGCCATTTTGAATTTCTGTGTGTGTGTGTGTGTGTGTGTGTGTGTGTGTGGTGGTTTCTTCTCTCTCTTTTTTTTCCTGATCACTTCTGCAATTCATAAAGATCACCTTTACTTTGGAATTTAACCTCAAAGATGCTGGCATCCATCCTCTGCCTCTCACTTGAGTTGCCTCTGCTGCTTCCTGTATTACTGTATTACTATGGCAGCAATTTCTATAATTTTGTCCAGAGTTGCACGCCCTTATTGTAATTTGGATATTATTGGAATATATTATGTTTAAAATTAGAATTAAAAAAACCCTTTTTTTTATATTGGAGTATAGCTGATTAGCAATGATATATAGGGATTCCTTGGTGGCTCCGTGGTAAAGAATTCACCTGCCAATGCAGGAGACGTGGGTTTGATTCCTGATCTGGGAAGATCCTACATGCTGCAGAGCAACTGAGCCTGTGCCCCCCGACTATTGAGACTCTGCTCCAGAACCTGGGAGCCACGACTACGGAGCCCACGTGCTACCACTGCTGAAGCTGGTGCGCCCTAGAGCCTGTGCTCCACAGCAAGAGAAGCCATCCCAGTGGGAAGCCAATGTATCGCAGCTGGGAGGAGCCCCTGTTCTCTGCAACCAGAGAAAAGTCTCTGTAGCCGTGAAGACCCAGCGCAGCCAGAAATTAATGAATAAAATTATATAAAAATGATCTGTTAGTTACAGGTGTACAGTAAAGTGATTCAGTTACACCCATACAAATATCTTTTGTTTTTCAGATTCCTTTCCCATTTAGGTTATTATAGAATGTCGACCCAAGTTTCCCTGTGCTTTATAGTAGGTCCTTATTAGTTATCTACTTTAGTAGTATATATATGTCATTCCCAAATTTACGATAATTTGTTTAGATGATTTTTTTTTTGAGGTTTATGTCCTTGTGAGCTGCATATTGTAAACTTGAACTAGACCGAGCAGATATTTACATTTAGTATATTTTTTTCCCCTCCATGAGGGTTCCATTGAAAATCACCGTCACCAATAAAAAGCAAAAGGTGACACATGGTAAACACATTTTCCAGAGAACCACAGAGGGTGAGCTATCTGCAGAATGAAATTTGTTCCTTGAGGGCAGAGACCATGTCCCTTCCCTGGCCCGTGCCCAGCATGTGGTCAGCCGGGCAGCAGATCCTTCCTGGTCGTGGTTGGGACTGCTGCTCTGCCCGCCCCAGCTTTGGGACATTCTGGAAGACAGGTGATGGTGAGTCAGAGGTGTGTCCTTAGAGTCCTTTCTGCTTTGAAAAGATCAGTTAAAGGTGGACCCCACCTATACGCTTTTATGCTATCTCTTTTTATTAATTAATGGGTAGTTGGAAGTTTCCTCTTTGTTGACTTATTTGTTGGGAGGAACTTTAAAAATTCACCTAGTCCTTCTATCTGTCCCATGGTGATTCTGATTCTCTTAGAACATCCTGGTTAACGTGTAGCCTGCCTTTTTCCTCCTTGATCATCTCTTCTGATAGACAGCTCCCTCCTTCTGGAGGCAGATGAGTCTGGATTTGGACAGCTGTAATTGTTTGAAAGATCTACTTATATTCAGTTGTAATCTTCCTCCTTATGACTTGCACCCATTGGCATCTTCTCAGGAATTGGTCTCAGAGTCCTGAGCCTTTTGTGTTAGGGATCCAGAGGTACCCTTTACTGAACTGACACCCACCCTTCCGTAAAAGGAGTTAAACCCGGTAAGGACCTTGAAGATGATCCCATCGGGGAGGTTGCTTGGGTTAATCATCGTAGCCCTATGTGTTTTGCACCACCCTTTCCAGATGGCAGTGGTGGGAGGGCAGCATTTGTTGAGCAGTGTTTTTCCAACCTGTTTTATAATAAGAACACCTGGGGCCTTCTGGAGATTCCGATTCAGTGAGTCTGGAATAGTGTCTGCGAATTTCTATGTTTAAGTGGCCAGGTAACTTTTATACTAGAGAAATTTTGGAATCACTGCAGAGAATCTAGGAAAGCTAAGGGCTTTTTGGTTTTGTTTTTCTTTGTTTATTCTTTGATAATGCTAGAGATGGGTTGCTTTGACTGTGGGTCCTGTGGTCACATTTTTCTCCCTTGAAAGTGCCTGCTTCTTATTGAATGCCTAGCTCACTAGGGAGAAGAGAGCCACTCTAGTATCCTTAAAAGGCTAATAAAATTATTTAGTTGTAAAAAAGTGGGGGTTTTGGCAGTCTGTCCAAAGTCTTAGGACTGCCATGTGTGTCAAGAATGACTTTGGTGGATGCCTCCTTGTCCCTCCATCAGGATATTACCTGAGATGCCAGAATACATCAAAGTTCCAGTTTTCTTGGTGTCTGTTAAGGAATTCTGTCCTCAGCCCTTGTGAATGATGCTGGGTCTTTGAGGATGTCTGTCTTGTTGACCCATGAACACATATCTGGTGTCAGGGATTTCCCTCAGATATGTTAGTAAAAAAAACATAAAGGTCATTCCTTTCAGGCAGTCCTGCTTTTGGGGTATCTGGGCTGCTGCAGCAAATAGAATAAGGAAGGTAAGATAAAGGGGGTCTGGAGGACTTCTTGAGTAGAACTGAGCAGTCTGCAAGAAGGGGCTCAGAAATGTGTGCCTCTGACAGAGACACTTGGTCTTGCTGTTCGTGATAGGAAGAAGGAAGTGGCTTCAGATCTGAAAGGATACGCTCATGGCCTCTAGATGGGACAAATAGCACTGTTCGCTGGCAGTGGTAGGAAGTTGGCTGTAGGTTTGTTCTTTCTTTTCTCCTCCCCTGGAGAACCAGCTGTGTGGCAAAAAATACATTGTGACATTAAAAAGAATAGTAAAACCAAGAAGCGGGAATGATACAAGCCATAGCTAGGAGTGAGCAAAACAAAGCAATTATTGTGTTACTTTGTTTCTATAAGTAAATATATACATTTCTATATAATACTCTAGTAGGAGCCTTGCTTAGCTCTAAGCCCTAAGCTATAAGATTTATTATCTGTGTAGCTGTGCTGTCTTAGTGGTGTGTTAGGGAGGGCTGTGGTGTGTTGTCAACCTTAATTTGTATGTTTCCCCTAGCATGGCATGGTAGGCAGTAAGGGTATTCTAATTTTCTGTCTGTGTAGGAGTCATTGACCAAATGGAAGATAGAGACCTGCCCCCAAGGTGCTGACATCATCATGGAGACAAGACAGATGAGCGCACACAGTTAGGAGCATGAAGGACAGCTACTTAGTAACTCATCTATACTGGCCGAGAGCAGTTTTCTGCTGTCGGGGTGACTGAGAGCTGTAGGGTCTGGGGGGAGTAAATCCAGAGCACCAGGGAACAGCCACCCCCAGCTCACCCCTGCTGGGCTTGTCTGCTGTTCTGCTCTTTCTCCGTTGGAATTTAGAAGTATCAAAACTTGACTTGGGGGGAAGACAAAGAACCCTTTGTTTGGTGGGGGTGTAAATATAAATTTGGCACATGTTGTGGTGTCTATTATGTCTGTTCGTGGGTTTGTGGCAAGAGAGAGGGCTGTGTTCTCAGACTTGGACGCCTAGCCTGATCTTGGACAAGTTAAGGTGGAAGGAACTCCTTTGGAAGATCTGGTTCTCAGTGGCGGTCGCTGAAGGAGCCTCTGGTCACAGCCAGGCAGTGACTGCAGCGCCGTGTGGACACACCCTGAGTTGCTGCCTCAGGTGGCATTGATTAATCATGCTAACATCTCCCTCACCCTCTTGTGCTTGTCTTGGCAAAACCCTGTCCTACCGGCTCCTCAGAGTTTGGGCTTTACTGGATGATTGAATGAACTCTTAAGGGATTCATTTTCCTGTCTCTTGGCTCTCCTGAACTGTAGGCCAGTTACTACTGTCCAGCTCCGGAGCCCGTGATCTTCCAATCAGGTGGCGAGGGGCCTGTGTCTCTCTTCCCAGTGCACTGAAGGGCCTTCCCAGAGACCTCTAGGGATGGCAGTTTCTGGTCTTCAAGGCAGTTCCGTCTGCAGGGTATTGGCAGTGACTCTAGTTCTTTGTATCAACCAAACATCATGCCAAGATGGATTCATCATCCTACAAAGGCAGGTTGTATCCATGGGCATTGCAAAACCTGTTTCTGGGTTAAGAGTAGTGCTCTCACCTCATATATTTATTATAGGAAGAAAGCCTGGGTGTATTTTGTGAGGTAAGGAAAACATGATGATAATATTTTGGTTGGAGTCAGATATTGTCTCCCTAATAATATAGTATCTTTTAACAAATAGTATCCCTTTAAAATACAGTTTTGCTTGCTGACTAAAGCAAGAAGCTGTAGTGACATTCTAAAGTATACTACCTCGTTCAGAGACAGGTGCACTTTAGCATTGGTATTTGCTTCTTTTTCATCTCTTTTCACTCTCATCTCTGTTTTGTGAGGAGATTCTGGGAGGCTTTTAAGCCTCAAAGATTAAATAATCTATTTTAACGAGTACCTAACAGGGAGAGGTTGCTATGCTGGCTTACTTCTTCAACATTCCAATAAGAGAAAAATTGATGCTATTTAAGAACTAATATGTTTTGTTGAGTTTCTGAATATGAATAGTCAGAACACTAGATAGTGTTAAATTGTTTACTCCTCTAAATGGTAAAGTGGTATGCTTCAAAGAAACTTTTGTTTAATTCTCTGCTTTCATGTGCTTTTGTCTATAAAATGTAGAGACTCACTGAAGTTTAAGGACAGGTATATTTTGATTATTACTTTTTACTGTTTTCTTTGCTGAGAATATGCCTTTATTTGCTAGATCTTTTAAAATTGGAACATGAAGGACATTTACTTTATTAGAACATTTAAAGCACTTTCTGATCTTTATGAGGATTATTGGAGAAAAAACATCTCTGTAAATCATGCACGTTTGGGATGTTACTGTATAAAGTAGTAACAATATGTCATGGTTCCTGTGACATAAACTTTTAAGAGATTGAAGGAAAATCTGGTTGTAACTGAAAACAAACATTGTAACATTTAAAGGTGGGTTTACATAGCAACAGAATTACTCCTTATGTTTATATGTAATTAACTCATATTTATGCTTTGTTGATTTTCTCTGGCACCTTTACAGGAATTTTTTTTGGGCAGGAGGTATTGGGCTTCCCTGGTGGCTTATTGGTAAAGAATCTGCCTGCCAGTGCAGGAGACTGGTTAGATCCTTGGGTCGGGAAGATCCCCCAGAGAAGGAAATGGCAACCCACTCCAGGATTCCTGCCTGGGAAATCCCATGGTCAGAGGAGCCTGGCGGGCTGCACATAGTCCATGGGGTCGCAAAAGAGTCGGACACGACTTAGCAATTAAACAACAATTTTTAAAGTAATTATATTTAAGGGTGGTTAAGGAGTTCATCACCACCTCGATAAACATGAGTTTGAGCAAGCTCTGGGTGTTGGTGATGGACAGGGAAGCCTGGCGTGCTGCAGTCCATGGGATCACAAAGAGTTAGACACGACTGAGCAACTAAACTGAAGGACCTTTGAAAAGTATAAAAAAAATCCACAGTTATACCACTGTTAATATTCTGGTGTACATCATTTGGTCATTTTATCAACTCTTAAAAATTGTAGATTTATAATGTATATGCGATTTTCTGTTCTGCCTTTTTTTGATTTCTCCTTTGCTTTGGTTACATGTTTGTCTCCACCATTTTTTTCTTTCCTGCATAAATGACACTTTATAAATGCCAGATTTTAAATCTGGCATTATAAATGATCTTCATACAGAAATTCCCCTCATTAAGCTAGATTTCCAGAAGAGAAATTACTATGCCAAAGAGTGATTTTTAAAAATTGGGAAATAAGCAGAAAAACATAAGAGAAAGTTAAAATCTACAATAATCCCATCACCTCCAATCAAAACCTCACTTAATATTTTGTTACATTTCATACAGTTGTTTTTCTGTGCCTCTAACTGTAATTAAGATTTTAGCATATTATAGTTTTACTATATACTTCTGTACCACTGAAAATATTGTAAACACTTTCCTATATATGTAAATATTTATNTTTAAGAGATTGAAGGAAAATCTGGTTGTAACTGAAAACAAACATTGTAACATTTAAAGGTGGGTTTACATAGCAACAGAATTACTCCTTATGTTTATATGTAATTAACTCATATTTATGCTTTGTTGATTTTCTCTGGCACCTTTACAGGAATTTTTTTGGGGCAGGAGGTATTGGGCTTCCCTGGTGGCTTATTGGTAAAGAATCTGCCTGCCAGTGCAGGAGACTGGTTAGATCCTTGGGTCGGGAAGATCCCCCAGAGAAGGAAATGGCAACCCACTCCAGGATTCCTGCCTGGGAAATCCCATGGTCAGAGGAGCCTGGCGGGCTGCACATAGTCCATGGGGTCGCAAAAGAGTCGGACACGACTTAGCAATTAAACAACAATTTTTAAAGTAATTATATTTAAGGGTGGTTAAGGAGTTCATCACCACCTCGATAAACATGAGTTTGAGCAAGCTCTGGGTGTTGGTGATGGACAGGGAAGCCTGGCGTGCTGCAGTCCATGGGATCACAAAGAGTTAGACACGACTGAGCAACTAAACTGAAGGACCTTTGAAAAGTATAAAAAAAATCCACAGTTATACCACTGTTAATATTCTGGTGTACATCATTTGGTCATTTTATCAACTCTTAAAAATTGTAGATTTATAATGTATATGCGATTTTCTGTTCTGCCTTTTTTTGATTTCTCCTTTGCTTTGGTTACATGTTTGTCTCCACCATTCTTTTCTTTCCTGCATAAATGACACTTTATAAATGCCAGATTTTAAATCTGGCATTATAAATGATCTTCATACAGAAATTCCCCTCATTAAGCTAGATTTCCAGAAGAGAAATTACTATGCCAAAGAGTGATTTTTAAAAATTGGGAAATAAGCAGAAAAACATAAGAGAAAGTTAAAATCTACAATAATCCCATCACCTCCAATCAAAACCTCACTTAATATTTTGTTACATTTCATACAGTTGTTTTTCTGTGCCTCTAACTGTAATTAAGATTTTAGCATATTATAGTTTTACTATATACTTCTGTACCACTGAAAATATTGTAAACACTTTCCTATATATGTATATATATATATATATATATATTTCCTGTGCATAAATATTTTTTAAGAACATGGTTTTAAAGGCAGCCTACTGTTTTATCTGAAGATTCTATTATAGTTTATTTAAACTGAGATCTAGTCTTGGTTTCTAGCTTTCATGATTATAAATAATGTTGTGATGAACATTCTCATATGTAAATAATGGTAGGAATATGTATTTTCTTAACATAAATTCCAAGAAGTTAAATTATTTTATCAAAGAAGATGGACCTTTGGGTGGCTTTTGATACACATTGCCAAATTTCCTTTCATATAGTTTGACCAACCAAATTATACTGTATTAGTCGAATATGAGACTGTCTGTGTTTCCAACCATCATCAACACTGGTTTTATGTTTACAACTCTTTAACAATTTGCTAAGTGGTAAGTGCTATCTCATCCTAATTGGTATCTCTGCTTATAGTGGTCTTGAGAGTTTTTCATGTGATCGGTAGCCATTTCTATTGCCTTTTCCTTTTGTTTATTTTGGTAAATTGTGTCTTTTATTCATCAAGGTATTTCGTTTTTGGTTACTGATTTGAAATATTTCTTTAAATATTAAAGGTATTCTCTTTATCTTAAATGTGTCAAAACACACAGAGATACATTAAACTACATAATATCAAATTGCTACCTGTATTGATATATCAAAAATTACTTAATAGCTTTTAAAAAATCCTTTGATTTCTAATGCACTTGGTCAATTTTCTGTATATTTGTTAACTGGTATTTTCTGTAATTACTTTAAAATTCTAATCTGACTGTATCATAAATCAACAAGCTGTCAGTTGTGTGTGCCCAGAAAATGCACGTTTACTTTAGTATCTTATAAAAAGATACTGGAGGAAGCAAAAAAAAACCAGTCTATTCTGAAGCAAGCTCTGTTTTTGGGTGGGTGGAAGATAGCCTGCTTCTGTCTTGTCTTTTTGGATATCCAGGATCTTGGACCATCCCTGAAAGGCAGACCTGATATTCACTACTAAATCTGGCATTCTGACCTAATTTATAGTTGTGCAGGGGTCTAGCTGTTCCATTTGGTGAGCCAACTGGATGACTAAGATTCTTTTTCCTCTCTCTTCGCAAAATTGATTAGTTGTGGGACAGAACTGACTGAGTCAACCTGTTGTTTTGGCACCCCACGAACACCACCTGTTTCTTAGATTTCTCCCTCCAGCCTCCCACTGACCTAGCTCAGTGCTGTGTGCACAGTGGGTAGGAGATCCGTGTTGTTGCTGAAGAATGTTGCAATAAAGAAGAGTAGATTGCTTTTTCTCCCCCATGCTTGTATGTTCTTAAGGCATCCTGCTGCTTTTGACATAAGAGTTCCAGCTGAACTGCTATATGTGGCAGCTCTGTGGGTCGTAAGTGTTTGATTCAGAGTAATTTCAGGCAATATGAATGCTTTCTTAAGTATCATTGGAATTTACTGGGCTGGTTGTTTGCCAGCTATTACCATATTTAGCATGAGGAGACCTGGAGAACAAGGACATTTCTGACCAACCAAAGAAGGAAACCTCTCTGAAGGATTGCAACTTTTTTTTTCTTAAGGCATAGGTTAAGAGGTTATGTCCCCTGGTCTTTGATTTTCTGCCCCATCCACAAAATCAACTTATGGATGGGAAAAGAGGTTTGATGGTGAAGCTCTTTCTCACCTTGAAGTCTATTAATACTGTTTCTGGGAGGAAATTAGAGAATTCTTACTCATAAACTGCACTGAGAGGCTTAATCAGCAGATGAAGTTGTTGCTAAAAAACAGGTTAATGGGTATTTATTCTCATCTTTCTTCTTGAAGGCTTATTACTTTTCTGCTTTGTCATGATCTGAATTTATTTTGGCCCAATCATTTTCTCCCTCCTACTTTTGAAATTATCAGCCTTCTCTCTGTGGCTTAAAATTTCTCTGCTTCAGTTTTTCCATTTTAAAGATGAAGATAGTATTTGAAAGGACCACTCCTTACAATTAACATAAAACGACCCTAACATTTACATAGCGAGGCAGAGTTTACAGAACACTCTTACACAATTGCCTCCTTTAATCTCACAAAATCTTGGTTGAAACTGAGCCTCTGAGGGGTTAGTTGGCTTGTATATCATTGTTTAGCCCTAGATAATAAGTGACAGAGCTGGAACTTAAACTTGTGGTTTGACTTTTAAAACCTCAGCTTTTTTTTTTCTTTTTAAATGTTTAATTCTTACTATGTGTCATTCTCTTAGGGCTTTATATATATTTTCTCGTTCAATTCACATGGCTGTCCTTTGGGGTAGACGGTAATTAGCTATACTACAGGTAGGAAAATAGGAGCGTGGAGTCATAGCTTTGGATGTTGGGGCGAATAATAAGGTGGTTAAAGGATGGAGCCAGGATTCAGACCTCTAGCTCTTGGGCCTCTGTAGTCAACCATGGCACTTTATTCCCATTCATACAATCATGCCTCACAACCACCTTTGAGATGGGGAGGAGGGGAAACTGAGACTTGTAACATGCTCAGGATAATGGAATTAAGTAAGTGTCAGAGTCGGGACTGATTGAATGATTAATTTAGTCTACTTGTCTCCGTAACCCTTGCTCATTGTTTACACTCAAAATACATGTTTTTAATCATTTGTATATTGATAAGATTGTCAGCTCATTGAACAAAGGAGCCAGCTGTTAGAAATCATTGGTATATTCTGAATAAAAGGATTGATTTTAGTTGGCTAATGGTCCTGGCCTTTTCTCAGTTGATTTCTGTCATCAGGACAAACCGATTGAATTTGAGTTGAGAGGAAGGGAGTTCCAATTAAGGGGGTCTTTAAGCCAGAATGGGCCACAGCTATGAGCTCTTCAGAAGCCTGCTCTCAAGATCAGTGGCCAGCTCCTGAGGGCTCTGCTGGGGGACATTTTTGTGTGTTTTGAGAGACTTCTCTTTGAGAGGGAGTTGTGAGCTTAGAGGGAGAAAGGGTGGGGATACCCCAGGCTCTTAACTCACTGGCCCTGTGTCCCCGTTTCTTAAGCACTCTGTGCCAAGATTTCATTATTTTTAAAGTGAAGGTAATAGGAGCATGTAGTTGCTAGGGTTGTTATGAGGGTTCAGTAAGTTAGTAAGTGTTACATTCATGGCATGGTGCCTGCATATAATGACAGTGTGGTAAATAGTAGTTATGTTGGTGATGTTATTTTGTGTTGCAGTATACGCTGGCTTTTTGTCGCTTTCACTTCTTTTTAATCAAAAGTGGGTGAGTGATTCAGATCCTTGGTGAGAAATAGGAGCTTCATGTTTGCAGCGTATAGATTGTACACTGGTTTCCTGTGAGCCTATAAATATTTAGGGGTATTGTATTTGAGTCTTTTCCTTTAATGGGGTATACTTTCAATTTGGAGAATTTGTCTACCATCCAAATTGTATTGATAGGTGCTGAATCGTTTCCCCTTATTTATTAACCAGACATTTGTGGTTGGATTAGTTTAGTACAGGAACTATGATTTTTTTTTTGCCTGAGATACAGCTTTGAGGAGAATGTCAGGGTAACGCTCTTGTTCCCCCCTTTCCTATGACATGATAAACATCACCCCGTGCCATCTGGTGTCACCATGCATTCGGTGCTGTAATTACACTTATAGCACTAAAGGAACTATCTCTTTGAAATAACAGAAGTACCTCATGGTCTGTTATCACAGCTTTATGGGCTCCCGGAGATTTTGGAATCTCAGACTGGGAACCACCCCTCTAGTCCATCCTTGATTTACGGATGAGAAAAGCAAAGCCTCCAAACTCATTAGTCAAATGATGTATCTGTAGGTTGACCCTCTGTTTTTGAAATCTGAGAAGGGAACAGTGAAGCAGTGGGAAGGGTTGGGTGGGGGAAGAGTGTGGCTATGTTGAAAATGTCAGTGATAGCCGAGAAAATATTTGCCTGTGAGACCCTCCCTGTCTCTTTGGACTTCTTTGTAATGGTTAAGACAACCCAACAGGGCTGGAGTCGTTAGTGATTCAGAATTGGATTAGCCAGGACTGGTGGAGTTACTTTCTCAGAAAAGGGTTTCATATTTAAACATTTGTTTCCCATAACAGTTTGCTTATTCTCAAGTTTTGGCAGCCATGAGCAAATGGTTGTCAGGTTTTTTGTTTTGTTTTGTTTTAAGACAAAACTCCACATTTTATTTTGCCAATTTAGTAAACTGTATTCTACCTACCACTCCTTTCTGCCCCCTGTAATTATTTCTCAAACTTTGTTTTTCAGTTGTGGAAGTACTATGAAAGGTTTTCTTTTGTAATCTGAGATATTTATAATTTTGTGTAAGCACACTGTTTACAGGAAATCTAAGTGGTGCATATGTTAACTCAAATACTCTTAAAACACTTAAAATATTTTCCAATAACTTAAATTTCCCCCAAGGGTAGCTGCAGCCACTTACATTAAAAGAGAGGAGGTATATCCTAAGGGTAACAGTTATTTGAATGTAATTAATGTAGATAAATGGGAATGTTACTTTGGAGGAACTGGAGTATTTGCATCAAAGCTGAATGGGGCATAAGTTCAGTTCAGTTGCTCAGTCGTGTCCGACTCTGCGACCCCATGAACCGTAGCATGCCAGACCTCCCTGTCCATCACCAACTCCCGGAGTTCACTCAAACTCATGTCCATCGAGTCGGTGATGCCATCCAGCCATCTCATCTTCGGTCGTCCCCTTCTCCTCCGGCCCCCAATCCTTCCCAGCATCAGGGTCTTTTCCAATGAGTCAACTCTTCGCATCAGGTGGGCGAAGTATTGGAGTTTCAGCTTCAACATCAGTCCTTCCAATGAACACCCAGGACTGATCTCCTTTAGGATGGACTGGTTGGATCTCCTTGCAGTCTCAGGGACTCTCAAGGGTCTTCTCCAACACCACAGTTCAAAAGCATCAATTCTTCAGCGCTCAGCTTTCTTCACAGTCCAACTCTCACATCCATACATGACTACTGGAAAAACCATAAACTGGGGCATGCTTCTTCATTAATAGAGTAAACAAAACAAAAACTACCCTCCTGGAGCTTATAAGAAGTAATGGTAGTTTCCGTATACTGAGAGTTTATTGTGTAACAGATGCTTGGGGGGAATAGTGCTTTACCTGTTTGTCTTTAGACCGCACAGTAGGTGTTGTAATTCCTCCTTAGTGAAAGATTAAGGCATGGTCATCCACNTTTTTTTTTGCCTGAGATACAGCTTTGAGGAGAATGTCAGGGTAACGCTCTTGTTCCCCCCTTTCCTATGACATGATAAACATCACCCCGTGCCATCTGGTGTCACCATGCATTCGGTGCTGTAATTACACTTATAGCACTAAAGGAACTATCTCTTTGAAATAACAGAAGTACCTCATGGTCTGTTATCACAGCTTTATGGGCTCCCGGAGATTTTGGAATCTCAGACTGGGAACCACCCCTCTAGTCCATCCTTGATTTACGGATGAGAAAAGCAAAGCCTCCAAACTCATTAGTCAAATGATGTATCTGTAGGTTGACCCTCTGTTTTTGAAATCTGAGAAGGGAACAGTGAAGCAGTGGGAAGGGTTGGGTGGGGGAAGAGTGTGGCTATGTTGAAAATGTCAGTGATAGCCGAGAAAATATTTGCCTGTGAGACCCTCCCTGTCTCTTTGGACTTCTTTGTAATGGTTAAGACAACCCAACAGGGCTGGAGTCGTTAGTGATTCAGAATTGGATTAGCCAGGACTGGTGGAGTTACTTTCTCAGAAAAGGGTTTCATATTTAAACATTTGTTTCCCATAACAGTTTGCTTATTCTCAAGTTTTGGCAGCCATGAGCAAATGGTTGTCAGGTTTTTTGTTTTGTTTTGTTTTAAGACAAAACTCCACATTTTATTTTGCCAATTTAGTAAACTGTATTCTACCTACCACTCCTTTCTGCCCCCTGTAATTATTTCTCAAACTTTGTTTTTCAGTTGTGGAAGTACTATGAAAGGTTTTCTTTTGTAATCTGAGATATTTATAATTTTGTGTAAGCACACTGTTTACAGGAAATCTAAGTGGTGCATATGTTAACTCAAATACTCTTAAAACACTTAAAATATTTTCCAATAACTTAAATTTCCCCCAAGGGTAGCTGCAGCCACTTACATTAAAAGAGAGGAGGTATATCCTAAGGGTAACAGTTATTTGAATGTAATTAATGTAGATAAATGGGAATGTTACTTTGGAGGAACTGGAGTATTTGCATCAAAGCTGAATGGGGCATAAGTTCAGTTCAGTTGCTCAGTCGTGTCCGACTCTGCGACCCCATGAACCGTAGCATGCCAGACCTCCCTGTCCATCACCAACTCCCGGAGTTCACTCAAACTCATGTCCATCGAGTCGGTGATGCCATCCAGCCATCTCATCTTCGGTCGTCCCCTTCTCCTCCGGCCCCCAATCCTTCCCAGCATCAGGGTCTTTTCCAATGAGTCAACTCTTCGCATCAGGTGGGCGAAGTATTGGAGTTTCAGCTTCAACATCAGTCCTTCCAATGAACACCCAGGACTGATCTCCTTTAGGATGGACTGGTTGGATCTCCTTGCAGTCTCAGGGACTCTCAAGGGTCTTCTCCAACACCACAGTTCAAAAGCATCAATTCTTCAGCGCTCAGCTTTCTTCACAGTCCAACTCTCACATCCATACATGACTACTGGAAAAACCATAAACTGGGGCATGCTTCTTCATTAATAGAGTAAACAAAACAAAAACTACCCTCCTGGAGCTTATAAGAAGTAATGGTAGTTTCCGTATACTGAGAGTTTATTGTGTAACAGATGCTTGGGGGGAATAGTGCTTTACCTGTTTGTCTTTAGACCGCACAGTAGGTGTTGTAATTCCTCCTTAGTGAAAGATTAAGGCATGGTCATCCACGTTGCCTAGTTAGTGATACAGACCAGTAGGTGGTGTGGACCAGGATCGGGAACCTCCTTTACCTGACTCCAAAGCTCACACATTTACTCACTGTAAGAGATGCCATTGTCTCTTAAGTGGAATCCTGTAGCCCTACAGATAATGTAACTTTGGATTTAGTAATATTTTCTGCATTAAATTGACTTAAGTTTTGCTCTTCTTAACATCCTACCTCTGAATGGACATTTGCATACTGTGGAAACAATTTAAATGTCAAAATTCTATTCTGAGGAGTTGCAGTTCTTTCTAAATCTTTTTGAAAATGGGAAGGATAGATTTATATTTGTTGTAAACCGAGGAAAGTGGTTTAGAATTGCCCTCCTGATTACTTCTTGATCTTAAAAGAAATTCTTTAGTAGATTAAGACTAGGAGTGAATGTGTAGCTTAAAAAAAAAAAACATTTTGGAAGACTTAGAATAGCAATTCAGAGCCATATGTGTGCCAGCCTTTTAAATTGCAGATAGTTTTTTCTTGACTGGTCACTTGTATTCTTATTGTATCTTTCTGAAAGGGATATAAAAGACCATGTATTAATAAAATGATCGGAATGCCTCAGCATATGAAAGTGGACGTAAACAATTACTAAAACTGCCCAGGACTAGGCTATCTTGGCCTGGGAACTTTGAAATTAACTGTGTGTAGTGTTTCTATATATGTTATTACAGAAAAAGCACGGAGATAACCTTGGCTTTTCTTCTTTTCTGTTCCATGTTATCTCCTTTGTCATTGAAAATTGGTGGTCATCTGTAATAACAGATGAGAGAAGTATGTTGGACATCAACAGATAATCCCAGATAATGTCTTCTGTTTTAAAATGCAATCCTAAACATGAATGCTCAGACATGTGGGTCTTTTCATACTGGACTTTCTCCTTCAGATTCAACTGTGTTTAGCTGCCTGTTGAATGGTAAAGGAGAGAATGCCCAGGGATATGAAGGATAATGAGAGAATAATGACAGTAAAGATCGATTATTTATGACTTCAGATACCCTTCCACCTCCATGCTGATGTTCATTTTAGCGTGGCTGCTGAGTTTTGGAACCGAGTAGGCCTCGCTCTGAGGCTCAGCTGAGAGTGTTACGTGAGTCACCTCGCTTCTCTTAGTCTCAGTTCCCAGTTTCATGTAACAGGGATGATGATAATTAACTTGCAGGACTGTATGTATGCATTGGAAACAGCATACTTAATTGTATTGTTCTGGGTGCAAAAATCAGTGCTCAAGTGCAGGTGGCCCCAGAGTTTAAACTTGACTAGCATCTTGTCAGTTTCTCATTTGGAAGATGTAGTCTGGGAATACTTGTCTTGTTTTAATTTCTTTTAATGATTCCCTTTGCACTGCTTCATTGCCAACGCAGGATTATGGACCACCTGAAGAACAGACTAAAGCACTATCATCTAGTCATGTAAAGTTTACAGGATTGTGGTAAATTAAAAGCCTTTCTAATACTTGCGTCTTCCCAGTTTATAGCATCTTGCTCCTTTCACCTCAGAAAGAATTGGTTCATAGAAATTTAATACTTCAAGTGAAGTATTAAATGAAGTTTAATACTTCAAGTCAGAGTCAGGGAACTCTTTCAATAAGGAGGATCTACTTGGTTGGCTTATTTATTTCCATCTTTCACCCTGGAGTCTTCATGGAAATCAGGTTTGAAATGTTAGAAGCAGTTGGCTTTCAGCACTGGGAAAGCTTATCTAATCAGGCATGTGAAGTGGCCTATGTCAGATTTCTGTGCCAGAGAAGGTTAGGGGAGGTTTAGATTATCGCTTCTGCTTGTAATTCCTGAGCATTGTTGAGACACTAGGAGAGCAGTGGGGAAATATTTTTAAAAATTGTTGAAGTTGGCTACACCAGCCCATCACACATAATAGCGTCCCATCCCCATTCAGGCTGGTCTCAATATATAGGTGTATGTGATCTAATTTAACCATGTAATTTTTTTATCATTTGGGGGCTAGGTAGTAAAGCTTTTATGTTTCACAGAATTTTGGATTTACATACAATAATATTTTACATTAAATAGTGCTTCCTGGCTTATCATCACTTTTGTAAACATGATCTTATTTGAGTCATCAATGAAATCAACTAAGGAGGAAGGGCTGTTGATTTTTACAGATGAGAACAATTAAGTCTCATAGCTTAAGGGAACGTCTCTCAATCACACAGTGAGTATATGGCAGAGCCATGAATCGAACCCACGTCTAATTTCTAGGGCAGTTCTTGTTTCATTATATCACATCGCTTGCTCTGTAATGTCGCTAACTTTGAGTTCTGTCCCCCATGATTTGAAAGGATCCTCTTCCCTTCTGTTTGATTAGTTGTGTCAGTTAGAGCTTGACAGCAGTGAAGCAGAGGTTGAGGATTCTTTCCCCAGGTGGATCAGTTAGCTTTTCTTAAAGCTGTTCTGTGCCTGCAGTAACCATTTGTCTCTGTTGCCTGGAAAGGATGTTGATCCAAAGTGAAACTGGCTGGAGAGTATGGCTAACTCACCTCAACCCATCACAACTTCAATATATTCTACCAGGGAGTACATATTATTGTGTTCCTTTACATGCATTTTATGTGTTCTGGTGTCTGTTTCTTAGTATTTTTTCCTCAGCTGTTTTTAATGTCTCAAACCTTAGTTTAGTTCTCCTTGAATGGAGAACTTTGCTGTTCCTTGCGTGCTAGACGCTTTGGCTCCTCTGTCCATGGGATGCTCCAGGCATGAATACTGAAGTGGGTTCCTTGTTGTTCCTTACAGCATGGGCTACTCCTTTGTGTAAGTTTGTTTTATCGCTCTTGACATTTTCTCCTTAATCATCATAACTTTAAACAGAATGTAAGTTGTGTATACAGATAGGTGTGGCAGCCTTGCACTGTCACTTAAGTAAGTGCGTTTTAGCATTTCTTTTTTCCTTTTGATCAAAATGAGGAAATAGAAAATGTTTTGTTATGGTAGTTTTATGCATACACCCACAAGGAAATGCATAGCCAGCTTCTGTGGGAACTGTAACCGATACATTTTAGGGAAGAAAATGCATGATAGCTAAAATTTTAACTCTGCCAAATGGTCATGGGGAAAGAAAGCAAGATGATGAAACACATATTGTACTTCAGTTTAGCTTACTAATTCTGAGGCTAAAAACATATGAGTCTGTGACTTGTTTACGTATATTTGGATATGAAAGTATGCTGGGTTTTCCACAAAAATGCATTTCACAAGTTGTACTTTTCAGTCAAGGGAACCATCTCAACAATTGCTCTTTCAGGTGTACAGTGCAGGAAAGTTTACCGCCAGGAGTGGCCAGATAGTTGAAGTTTTGACATGTCAGTGTCAACAGACTGCCACATGGACCATTTTGTCTCCTCCAGCAGTCTGGTTGGATATTTGGCCGTGCCCTGTGGTCAGCTGAGAGCTTCCTCAATAAAAGCCACTGTCATCCAACCGCATGGGGGGTGCACCTCTTTCACCAGGATGGACTAGGATGGACTAGGAAGAGTTTGGCAGTTGGAAAGCTGGGATTCCCCATGCTCCATCCTCCTGAGGAGAGTGTTGATAGTAGCACTGTTTTAGTTCCTGAGGCACATAGATTATTCAAAATGCATGTCACTTGTTGGTTGAATATTGGGAATTGATTAATTTTTTAAAAAATTTATGTCATATTGAAATGAGTAAGCTTGTTATATTCACTGTAATAAAGAAATATTTATGGTTTTGGTAAAGTTTGATAACTGGAATTTTTTCCTTAAACAAACATCCCAACCTTAAGTGTGTGTGTGTATGTTGGGAGGAAGAGAGATAAACCTTGAAACTGGTTTTTTAAAAAACTGTTTTAAAATAGTGCCTAGTCTCACTTGGCACCAGAGAATAATTGTCCAGAATGCTATTCAGTTATAGTGAAAAGGTTTAGGGAAGTTGTAATGAGTTTAATAACCATCTGCACAGTGACATAGAGGGACACACCCAATTACACAAGACCCGGGTCTGAGAACTGTTGATGTGCAGTCGTCTCATCAGCGTTTGCTCATCATTATCAACAGCAATAATGGCTCAACTGTGTCTTTGAGTCGTAGCTGAGGGCAAATCAGACCTGACAAAAACATAGTCTTCCCTGACCCTTTGTCTCAAACCACCATTTTGTAAGCCTTTGAAAATTCATTTTATTTCTTGTATGGCATTAATTTTCCTTTTTAGATACTATGTCGTTCCAGTTCAAATTTTTGCTAGAATCAGAAAGGGTAATGTACTGTGGGTCATTTTTCTAACCCATTTCCTTGTGATACAGTTCATGTCAGTGGGTTCATGCTGCTTTATGTGTGTGAAAGTGTTCAGTATCTTTTCTAGTTTACACCTTTGTTACACCTGTTGTCAAACCACTTATGAACACTTTCTGAATAAATCATTTTGGGCACTGTGAGTCAGAGGGAAGGAATCAGTTCATAGGAATAAACTGGCATGTTGAGAAGATAACATCTAAATGTGCATTATATCTTTTTTTTTAATGTGCATTATATCTTTTATAAGGTCATGTGTTCATTTGTGGAGACTGAAGCAGAGACCTTGTGAGACCAAGTCCAAGGTCATACTGTAGGTACCAGGGTTAGTTGGAGAACCAAAATCCGGTCTTCTGCCTGTTCAGTGTGTAACAGGGTCATTATTTTATTGACAGAAATATGGGATCTTTCTTTTTTTAAAAAAATACCCTTTTACCGTTGGAAGGTATGTTAGCAGTTCTTTCCAGAGCAGAAAGAAAGTAGTTAATATTTTTCTGCTTTTTGATAAAAATCACTGTTTTCTCTAAATGTTTTTGTTACTAAGAGTCTTATGGCACTGCACAGCTTCTGACTAAAGGTGCCTTTTGGAAAAATGAAAGTTTTATAGAAATTAATGAGCTTTTCCATGTCTTTCTGAAGGAGTGGACTCAATCTAGTGACACAAATGTATTCTTTGACTCATCTACAGATGACAGATTTGATTTTGGTGTTCTGATGTTTGATTGACTTCTTTTTGGAGCTTGTATATCTGTGCACAAAATGCATGCTTAGTGGGTTCTCATTAATTTGGTAAGTGGTCCAACACAAGGTGAGTGTGGGTAGAGCAGCGCCGTGTGCCTTCAGTGCCGCGGCCGCTGTGTGCATACTGGCTGTGGGACCCAGCTTATCACTTCAGAGCTGATGGAGGAGACGTGGGTTCAATCCCTAGTTTGAGAAGATGCCTTGTAGTAGGAAGTGGCAGTCCACTCCAGTATCCTTGCCTGGAGAATCCCACAGACAGAGGAGCCTGCCAGGCAACAAAGAGTGAAACGTGACTGAGCCACTGGGCACACACGCACACAGTTTCAGGAAGCACTCTGAGCTCTGCTACAGAAGTCCTGATATGGGACAGTGTGAGCCTGGGGAATGTGCTTAGGTAAGAGACCATTAAGAAATAGGTTTTGCTTTGCTTCTAAGAATGAGGCCTTTGCTTCTTTGTTGAGTTTAGACTCCTGTTGGTGAGCTAAGGAGAAGCAGAAGAGGAGAAGCAATTCTTGAGAACTTCATGGAGGTTATAACTGGCTCTAAAGAGTCTTGGTTAAACTACCTGAGTAACTAGTTCCTAGGAGAGGCGACTTTTCAGGAGTCCTTTTGGTTGTACATACAGCTCCCTGGGATTGCTGTAAGTTCCAAGTCATCCCTGTTTGAAATAGTACTTGTCCAGCTTGAATGGGCATCAAGTTTTGGAGGGCACAGATTGCTGGGACCACCTCCAGAGTTTCTGATTGTGTAGGCCTGACGTGGGGAATTGATAATTTTCATTTTTGACAAGTTTCCAGGTGATGCTGTTGCTGTTTTGGGAACAACACTTTAAGAACCATTGGCTTAGAGCATCCTCAGGTGTCTGAGTTTGGGGAGCTATGCAAGTTTAGTTGGGATCTTTACATAATTCCTCCAATGTGTGGAGGTGAGCTTCCAGGTATATTAATTCATTCAGCAAGCGTGAATGTTTCAGTTGTTAGAGGATACTATGGAGAAAGCGCACAAAAATGCCTCCGTTGGTGAAACTTTTATGAGCGTAGGCAGGGATTAAACTGATAGTAGTTCCTCTGGTTATCAATGCTTGCAGGTGAGCCTATTTCTCCTCCTAGTTTCCTTCTACATATTTTATTGTCTTTTGGAATTTTCAAAGTTAGCAATAAGGACATTGATATTAATTATCACCATCACTTTTGAGTATTTGTTCTTGTCAGATACTGTGCGGCTAAGTGCTTTTCATTCATTATCCCATTTAATCTTTAGAACAATCCTGGTATTTTCATCTAGATCTAAACGATGAAGAACTTTAAAAAGGTTGGTAACTTACACAAGATTATGCATCTAGTTAATGGCGGTGTTAAGTCTATTTGACTGCGAGGCCATCCATACTCTTTACTACCAGGCTTTTAAAATTACAGATTGTGACCACTAGTGGGTCATGAAATCAGTTTGTTAGGTCTCAAACTGCACTTTTGGGGGAAAAAATTGAATAGAGTAGAAAACTGCAAGGTAGGATAAGCGTTGTTTTTTGAAATTGTTTTGGCTGAGTATATACATACGTGAGTATTGAGTTCTGACTCAAGAATATAGTTGTTATAGTAGATCACAGTAAAAATGTTTGTATGCTTCTGCCTTCTTGGCTACGGAACTCTATGTCATTTAATAATTTTTTAAAAACAGTAGAAAATTTAGGCCTTGGAAAAGTAATTTTTTCAAGAGCAGGAACATTAGTGGCAGCACAAAGACAAGATTCTGACTTTTCAGTCCCTGTGTGCATGCGCGCTCAGTCTTGTCTGACTTTTGTGACCCCGTGGACTGTAGCCCATCATGCTTCTCTGTTTATAGAATTTTCCAGGCAAGAATACTGGAGTGGGTTTCCACTCCTACTTCAGGGGATCTTCCTGACCCAGGGATCAACCCCATGTCTGCTGCATCGGTAGGTGGGTTCTTTACCGCTGAGCCACCTGGGTAGCGCATTTCAGCTCCTTGTCTACTGCTGTATTCCTCACACCGTGCTGCCTCCTTTAAAGTGCTCTGTATTACCTGGGAATTGGGGCTTATCTTTCCACGTGATAGCAAATGTGCCATGGAACCTTTCGAGATGTTGACAAAACCTGAAAAGGGAAGTTGAATCTCAGCCTGCTCTGGGTAGGTGACAATTCTGCCATGGAGCCCCCAAAGTCTACACATAAAGCTTTCACATTTCTCCTGTTATTTCTGGTATACTCAATGAAATGAGGATAATAATATTAACTAACAGTGCCAGGCTGTAAGCATGTTTCATATATTAACTCATTTCAGTAGTAATTATTTTGACAGGGTGGCCATGGCTGGGTCATGAACTTGGCTGTTTTGAGTGAGAAGGGGCATCCTACCAGCATGAGTTAACACTTCTCTATGCTGGCTGCAGTTCCTCATTTTGTTCCTGCTGAGTTCAGAGCTATTCTTCTCATAGCTGAGCTTACTGTAGAGTGATCTCAGCTTTATCTTCTTGTTTCAAATCACCTACCTTTAATAGGTGGATAATTTAGGTTCCTGTTACTTTTCCCCTTAAATTAGTGCATCACTGATTTGCATCAGGGGCAGGGCTGTGGACTGTCAGCATGAACAGGTGATGGTAGACATAGGTCCCCCATGCAGAATGCTGTCCCAACACTGCACGAAGGAGCTTACTACAGTCTCTCCAGGAGTACTGGGGGACACTTAGAAACCACTTGAGAATGCTTACAAACTCTTCCAGCAAACAATCCATGAAGGCTGAAGGAATGCAAAGTCAAGGCCAACCCTCGTAGGAAGGGGAGGCTAATACATTCCAGTTAGGAGAATGACATGTAGAAGCAAGTAAGGTTGAGGTGAAAACCTTCAATCATGAATTATAAAATTAGAACTAGAAGGAGCCTGAAAGGCCTAGAAGAGTGAAGTGAGTGGCAACTTAGATGGTAGAGAGCCAGGCATTTAACCTAGGTCTTCATTCCGTGGCCCCTTTCATCCTAAGATCCGTTTACTGGATTTGTCTTCTGAAGCACCTGATTACAGAAAAGAGTGACTCTCCTTACCCTGCTACTGCTGCTGCTGCTAAGTCGCTTCAGTTGTGTCCGACTCTGTGCGACCCCATAGACGGGGGCCCACCGTCTCTGGGATTCTCCAGGCAATAACACTGGAGTGGGTTGCCATTTCCTTCTCCAATGCATGAAAGTGAAAAGCGAAAATGAAGTCGCTCAGTTGTGTCCGACTCTTAGCGACCCTGTGGACTGCAGCCCACCAGACTCCTCCATCCATGGGATTTTCCAGGCAAGAGTACTGGAGTGGGGTGCCATTGCCTTCTCCGCTCCTTACCCTAGTGTGAATGAAATAAAGACACCAGGAACATGTACCAGGCTTATTTAGTTTCTTTGCATTTTTCCCCAAATGCTGTGATCCCCCTAGGGCTATGTGTGTCCTAGTTTGCAAAATGCTGGGGCAGAGGAACCTCCAAACTTAAAAAAAAAAGTATGCCCCAAGAAAAACTTATTTTTTGGAGTATGGACCCTCTCCTCCATGTAAGTAAATATTTATAAATTATATGCCTATACAGCTATTAAACCATATGTGCATATGTTAATCTTAGAGTTCAGTTATATGGTTTTATATTGTGATGTACACATTGTACATATTCTAAAAGTTCTTTTGGTACCACAGTGGATGGTCTTGTACCTCTTCTACCCCTGGGATATACAGATCTGATTTTGTAGATCACTGGTCCAGAGTGAAAACTGAACAGTTCAATGTCAAGATTATTGGTTCTTTCATTAGTTAGATTATTTTTGGTAATAATAATAATAATAATAATTTTTGGTAATTTGAATGTCTCTCTGCAAAACAGTTTTTGAAGTTTTGAATTAAAAAGCTATCTTTTCAGAGTAGAAGAGATAAGGATGGAGGATATATATGAATTAGGTTGAATTTCTCCTTAAGAAAGATTGCTGTTTTTGATCTAAGGAGAATGCAGAATTTTCCTTTTTATGGTCTATGTTGGTGCAAAACCCTTCTTTGATGTCATTAATTAAGCCTTCCCTCCTCACTGCTATTGTTGTTAACCTGCTTCATAGTCCATATTAGAGACTTCTTCAGGGGTGCTAGTGGTAAAGAATCCGTTGGCCAATGCTTGAGACGCAGGAGACCTGGGTTTGATCCCTGGGTCGAGAAGATCCCTTAGAGTAGGCAACGGCATTCCGCTCCAGTATTCTTGCCTGGAAGATTCAATGGGCAAAGGAGTCTAGCAGGCTCCATCCATGGGGCTGCAGAGTCCAGCACAACTGAGCACGCACACACACAGTTCATAGTAAGGCGCTCAATGTTTGCTGATTTTTTTAAACAATACTTTCAGCCTAAGCCAGTTAGAAATGACAGAGCAGTAGGATGGAGAATATACCACACTTTCCTGTGGAATGCTGTTGAATACTACTGGTTGCATGAAAGGGTTGTTGATTTGTTTTAGGCCTTCTGCAATATTACAGCAAGAAATTGAGCAAGATTTGTAATTAGAAGTAAAGAAAATAAATTAGTTCATTTCAGAGTTTGGAAGCTCAAGACTGTGAAGATTATTAAAGACAAAGCTACTTTGAGTAAATGCAGTGAGAATTAATGTTGATAATAAGAAATTTCATTTTTGTAGTAAAATAAAAAGGAATAACACTGGTCGTCGTTTGTGGAGAGATGCTGGAGAGCATATTAGAGAGAGGTATAAAAGTCACTGGCTACACAGCAGGGCTAGACAAGCTCAGGGGCATGTATTATGTACATGCAGGTATTTCCTAATATTATTTCAGTTGTGAGGATGCAAATCATTTCAAAATTAGAGCAGCTCAGTTCACTACTGTTACTGGAAAAACGAGTTAAACCAAGCACATGCCCTACTGAGGGTGAGTCAACAGTGTCATTTTAACATAAGGAGAGATGGTATATTAAGTGAGTTATTCCAAGTCCTGTGGTTTTCCTCCAGCTGAGCAAAGAGCTGGTGTTTCAGAAATAGGACTTAGATGGAAAAAATTTTTTTGCCCATTTCCTCTCTCAATTATAGCTGTTTAGTTCTCTTTTGCCTGAACCTTTCAAAAACCCCTTTTCTCGGATTTTTGTCATCAGATTTCCTGAATTTTGATGGAATACTTATTTACAGAGAATATATTTTTTTAAATTATAGACCAATTCTGGTTTAAAACTTTAATTTCTCCACCAATTTATGGACCAGGATTGGTATATGGTGTATTGGTATATGGTATCAGAGATCCTTTAAAAAATATAGTTAGAAAAACAGAAAAGTCATCTATTTTACCAAGTCATTATGTTCTACAGTTCTTTAGTGGTATGGATATGAAGTAAGTGCTATTTTATGGAACAAAATATCGAACTGTAGTAATCAAAGTTATCCTTTTGGCTTTGGAAGAGAAGAATCTTATATTTTCAGTCTTAAGGAAAAACAGTTCTCTTAGCTTTCTGAGGTTTTCTCAAGTGGGATCCAATATCACTATGGGTATGTGTCTGAATAGTTTATTTCTTGGTTTGGGAAAGTGAGTTTTTGTCCTTTTTTCCTCTCAGTGGATATCTTTAGTTAGAGAGAAGCAGACCAGATGAGGGAAATATTCTCTCTCTCAGGGATTCTTGGTTTGCCACATTAGTTATTACCCATCTTCTCTGAGTAGCAGGCCACACTTTTCCTGTTTAGTGGTTCAGTTTTTATTAACTTCACTGCTCATGTGTTCTTTGAAGGAATTTATTTCTGATCAGTTGAATTATGGGTAGCTTCATCAAATGATGATAGGTTGCCTGCTTTTAACTGGGTCATCATTTGAACGAGTAAAACTCACCAAGATAAGGTGTGATCATGCTTATGATCTGGTTCCTTAATTTCCCTTTGTTTCTGTGATGCTATTACATATTATTAAGGAGCGGCATCTGGTTACAATTTTACAAAGGGAGAACTCTGTATAATTTCACCTGTTCTTTTATAGAGCAGTTTGTTTTTGTCTTTTTCCTAAGAAATAGTACATAGTAGCATATCGAATCCTAGAGTTGGCAAGTTTACAAAAGTGGGGTTCTTTGGTTGTGGAGGTAGGAGTGATACTAATGAATAGATGTCAGTCCTTGTTAGGGCATGTGCATGAAGAGTGGCTCTGAAAGGCAGCATTCGTGGCCCCTCTTATCCTGGGAACTCAGTCTTGCCTTTGTCTTAGACAAGCCTGTGGTCATTAGCCGATCTTTGGCATGAGTGTTTTTTGTATGTGTAGCTGGTATGTGGGTGCTTATCTACATGAAAATGTTACAGTCACACATGTGCATGATAGAGGCTTGCAGGTTTTTGTGGGTATCAAGTTCTGACTGCATTGCAGCAGCTGTACTGAGTGAAAGGATGCTGAACTAGGAGGTAAAAGAATTGTATTTTAGTCTTGGTTTGGCCATCTTGTCTTGAATGACTTTGAATAAGTCCCTTGTTTCTTTGAGTTGTAGTTTCCTCTTCTGTAAAATGGTGCTAATAATGATTTGCATACTTACAAGATTGTTTTGGGGATCAAAAGAAATCATTTTTATGAAAATGTTTTGTAAAGTAGGAAGGTTCTTTTATTAATATATTATCTTTGGCCAGTTGATCTGGGTATATTCAGCCTTCTCAGGGCTGAGAAATTGAGGGCGGGAGCTGACTTTTTGTTTGGCCCCAGTGTTCACACTGGCCTTAGAGTGCTTGTAGGTTTGGGTGGGAGGACATAGGTAGAAATAAGATGAAAACTCCTGTGCTGGGATGTTAATCCTGGGTGAAGGTGTGAAGGTGTTAGTTCCTCAATTGTGTCTGACTCTTCCTGACCCTATGGACTATATATAGCTTGCCAGGCTCCTCCATTGTCCATGGAATTCTCCAGGCAAGAATACTGGAGTGGGTTGCCGTTTCCTTCTCCAGGGCATCTTCCTGACCCAGGGATCAAACCTGGATCTCCTGAATTGCAGGCAGATTCTTTACAATCTGAGCCACTAGGGAAGCCTGTGTTGCCAATCAATACCAACTCCATCTGTAAGTGCTTGTTGTTGTTGATGTTGAGTCCTGTCCGACTCTCTGATCTTGTGGACTGTAGCACAACAGTTGCTTGTTAGTCTCATTTTACTGGCAGGGGGCGGGGGGGCGGTGGCTGTGTGGGGAGGGCACTGACCAGCTATCTTATTTAGGATACAACTGGCCAGTTTCTAAAATTCACTTCTTTAGAGTTATCCTTTGAGGGGTAAGGTATTGCATCTTTGGAAGGTTGATGATTTGGGGTTATTTTCTGTGGAGGGACGTTTAAGCTCACGTGCTTAAATTTATAAACTTGTTCTCCTTAACAATTCTAAAGCCAGATTACGTTGAGGGAGAGGATACTTGACTCATTTGATGTTTTTAGTATAAAACTTAGAATATTTGAGACTGCGTGGTAACTTATATCTAGGCTTACTTCCAAAGTGATTACAAAGCCTTGGTCTTAATGTTTTCGATGAGGTAATGTGTGCTTTGGTGGGGAGGAGGAGAGATGTTATTTAATCACCAGCAAACACTAATACACTAATAACTACATTCACTAAATCTTTTGTACCTGTGCTTGAATTGAGGGTTACTTGCTTTAATGCTGGTTTTCCCGAAAGGCTTAATCCTATTAATGTGGTGAGGTGATGGTGAGAAGGGCATTTCCATTAGGCCTGGAGTGGTATAACTGGTAAAACTCCCTTTGTAATCTCTCTTGTTCACCCTGAGTGTCACTCCCATGTTCCCAAAGTGGAATGGATTTTTATTGAGGAGAGCATGTTAAGAGTGATAAACAGAGAGATTAAAATATCTCCCCTGTCAGGTCATTGTGACCTTAGAAAGCCAGAACAGCTATCATTTTGCAGATTTTAGTTTTGTCTTCTTTTGTGGGAAATTAAGGACTTGTTTATGTTCTCTTTGAGGGAGATAGAAAGCGACTGGCCTGCTCCTTCAACAATTTGGCTGGCAAAGATTTTCCAAGCATTTTCCCTGTGCCTGGCATCATAGCTGGGTTGAAGCTAGGTAGAGCAGACAAGGTTTAGGTGTTGCCCAGCCCAGAGTCTCTCTCCTTTGCTGAAACTCCCCTGGGCTGAGCGCAGCAAAGCAGATGAAATGAGTGGTAGGCTAGGGCATCTACTTAAAAAAAATTCTTCTAGGAATTTGTGACTCATTTATGAGAGTAGGGGAAGCACTGAACTCCAGAAAGTCAACACCCCTTACTGGATTTACCCCTCAAATTTTAATTTAATACATTGGAGTTTAGATCATTGCTTTTGCTTTTTCTGAGAATTCTGGACTGAAACTGGGACAAGGGGAGTCTTTCAGCCTCTTTAGAACCAAGAAAACCTTTGTTAAAGGCAGTGTCACTTTTGCCAAATCAGACGTTGCTGCAGATAGAGAAACCTAGATTTCCTTCCCTTGTTTGAAGACACAACCAAATTTTGATATGGTCACTTACGAATAAACAGATATACCTTGGAGATACTGTGAGTTCAGTACCAGACCATCCCAATAAAGCAAGTTACATGAATTTTTTGGATTCCCAGAGCATATAAAAGTTACATTTATGCTATTTTGTAGTCTACTATGTGTGTAATAGCATAATATTAAAAATATAAAAATTAATTAAATAATACTTTGTTGCTAAAAATGTTGACCACCATCTGAGAACTTCATCAAATTGTAATCTTTTTGCTGGTGAAGAGTCTTGTCTCAATATTGGTGGCTGCTGACTGATCAGGGTGGTGGTTGCTGAAGATTGGGATGGCTGTAGCAATTTCTTAAAATAAGATAATGAATTTTGCTGCATTGATTGACTTCTATTTTTATGAACAGTTTCTCTGTATATCACTCAATGCTGTTTGACAACATTTGGCCCACAGTAGAACTTTTTTCAAAATTGAAATCAGTCTTCTCAAACTCTGCTGTTGCTTTATCAATTAAGTTCAATAAAATATTCTAAATCCTATGTTGTCATTTCAACAGTATTCAAAGTATTTTCACTAGGAGTAGATTCCATCTCAGGAAACTGCTTTCTTTGCTCATCTGTAAGAAGCATATCATAATCACGGTATGATTGAGTTAAAGTTTTATCATGAAATTGATCAATATAACCACATCTTCAGGCTCTACTTCTGATGAAAGTTCTCTTGTTATATCTACCACATATGTAGTTATTTTGTCCACTGAGGTCTTTTTGTAAGATTGAAATATAGTTAATACACAATATTTTATTAGTTTCAGGTATAATACATAGAGATTTGACATCTGCATACATTATAAAATGGTCACCATGATAAGTCTAGTAACCATATGTCCCAAACAAAGTTTTTGCAGTATTATTTACCATATTCCTTATATTACATTCCTGTGCCTTATTTATTTTATAACTGGATGTTTATACCTCTGAATCCCCTTCACTTATTTTGCTTTTACCTCATCACACTCTCTCCTCCGGCAGCCATCCGTTCTCTGTATCTGTGAATCTGTTTTCATTTCGTTTTGTGTTTTCAGTTCAGTTCAGTCGCTCAGTCGTGTCCGACTCTTTGTGACTCCATGAATCTCAGCACGCCAGGCCTCCCCGTCCATCACCAACTCC
>SJYV01010714.1:747503-791285 GCA_006410875.1 Neotragus pygmaeus | reverse complement strand
CTCAGTCGTGTCCGACTCTTTGTGACTCCATGAATCTCAGCACGCCAGGCCTCCCCGTCCATCACCAACTCCCGGAGTTCACTCAGACTCACTTCCATCCAGTCAGTGATGCCATCCAGCCATCTCATCCTCTCTCGTCCCCTTCTCCTCCTGCCCCCAATCTCTCCCAGCATCAAAGTCTCTTCCAATGAGTCAACTCTTTGCATGAAGTGGCTAAAGTACTGGAGTTTCAGCTTTAGCATCATTCCTTCCAAAGAAATCCCAGGGCTGATCTCCTTCAGAATGGACTGGTTGGATCTCCTTGCAGTCCAAGGGACTCTCAAGAGTCTTCTCCAACACCGCAGTTCAAAAGCATCAATTCTTCGGTGCTCAGCCTTCTTCACAGTCCAACTCTCACATCCATACATGACCACTGGAAAAACCATAGCCTTGACTAGACGGCCTCCTTAGGTAGTTTTGTTCCTAGGTATTTTATTCTTTTTGAAGTTTTGTGTTTTAGATTCTATATATAAAGGGAGATCTTACAGTATTTTTCTCTGTCTAACATTTCACTTAGCATACTACTCTCCAGATTGATCTATGTTGTTTGCAAATGGCAAGTTTTTTTATGGCTGAGTATTATTCTGTTGTTATTATTATTCTTCTGAGTATTATTCTATTATTATTCTGGGCTTCCCTGATAGCTCAGTTGGTAAAGAATCCACCTGCAATGCAGGAGACCCCGGTTTGATTCCTGGGTTGGGAAGATCTGCTGGAGAAGGGATAGGCTACCCACTCCAATATTCTTGAGCTTCCCTTGTGGCTCAGGTGGTAAAGAATCCACCTACAACGTGGGAGACCTGGGTTCAATCCCTGGGTTGGGATGATCCCCTGGAGAAAGGAAAGGCTACCCACTCCAGTATTCTGGCCTGGAGAATTCCATGGACTGTATAGTCTGTGGGGTCCCAAAGAGCTGGACATGACTGAGCAACTTTCACTTTCATTTTCTGTTGTATGTTTATATATACCATCTCTTCTTTATCTGTTCATCTGTTGATGGACACTTACGTTGCCTCCATATCCTGGCTATTGTAAATGTTATTATGAACACTAGTGTGCATGTAACTTTTCAAATTAGTGTTTTTGTTTTCTTTGGGTGAATACCCAGAAGTGAAATTACAGGATCATATGGCAATTCTATTTTTTAGTTTTTTGAGGAGCTACCATATTATTTTCCGTAGTGGCTGTACCAATTTACACTGGTACACCAACAGTTTATGAGGGCTCCCTTTTCTACACATGCTCACCAACACTTGTTATTTGTTGTCTTTTTGATGATAGTCATTCTCACAGATGTAAGGACCTATCTCATTGTAGTTTTGATTTGTATTGCCCTAATGATCAGTCTTGTGGGCATCTTTTCATGTGTCTGTTGGCAATTTATATGTCTTTCTCTGAGAAAAATACCTATTCAGAGTCTCAGCTCAATTTTGATAGAGTTTTCTTTTTGTTTGTTTTTGATGTTGATTTATATGAGTTCTTTGTACATTGTGGATATTCACTCCTTATCAGATATATCATTTGCAAATATTTTCTCCCATTCAGTAAATTGTCACCTTTTTGTTTTGCTGATAGTTTCCTTTGCTGTGCAAAAGCTTTTTAGTTTGATACAGTCTTATTCATTTATTTTTGTTTTGTTTCCCTTGCCTGAAGAAACAAATTCGAAAAAATATTGCTGAGATCTGTGTCAGAGACCATACTACTTATGTTTTCTTCTGGGAATTTTATGGTTTCAGGTCTTAAATGTCTTTCATTCAGTTTGAATTTGTTTTGTATATTGTGTGAGAAAGTAGTCCAGTTTGATTATTTTGCAGGCAGTTGTTTCATTTTCCCAACACCATTTATTGAAGAGACTGTCTTTCCCCTATTGTATATTCTTATCTCCTTTTAATTGACTGTCTGAGCATGGGTTTACCTCTGGGCTTTCTATTTTGTTCCATTGATCAGTGTGTCTTGTTTTTGTGCCATATCATAGCACATTGCTACAGTTTGTAATATAGTTTCAGTTTGGGAACATGATATTTCCATCTTTGCTCTTTCTCAAGCTTATTTGGCTATTGAAGGTCTTTTGTGGTTCCATACAAAATTTTTAGGTTTATTCATTCTGGTTCTGTGAAAAATACCATTGATATTTTGATAGGGATTTTCTTGAGTCTGTAGATTTCTTTCTACAATTAGGACATTTAAACAGTATTGCTTCTAATCCATGAGCATGGTGTATCTCTTCATTTGTATCATCTTCAGTCCCTTTCATTAATGTCGTATAGTTTTCCCAGTACAAGTCTTTTATCTTTTAGCATTATTCCTAGGTATTTTATTCTTTTTGATGCAATTGTAAATGAGATGGTTTTCTTAATTTCTCTTTCTGATTATTATTAGTGTATAGAATTAGAACAGTTTTCTGTATTTTGTATCCTGCAACTTTACTGAGTTTATTCTAATAGGTTTTTTTTTTTTTTTTGGTAGCATCTTTGGATTTTCTACATATAGTATAATGTAACAATGATATATAGACATATAGTATCATGTGACAGTATCTGCAAACAGTGTTGGTTTTACTTCTTTTCTTATTTTAATTCCTTTTATTTATTTTTCTTATCTGATTGCTGTAGCTAGAACATCCAATACTATTTATATTGAATAAAAATGGCAAGAGTGGGCATCTTTGTCTTGTTCCTACTCGTGGAGTAAATGCTTTCACCTTTTCACCATTAAGCTGAAGGCTTGTCATATATGGCCTTTAGTATGTTGAGGTAGGTTCCTTCTGTCTTCATTTTTTGAGAATTTCTTTTATCATAAATGGATGTTGAATTTTGTCTAAAACTTTTTCTGCACCTATCAAGATAATATGATTTCTATTCTTCAGTTTCGTTTGTTGAAAAATTTTAAATTACTGATTTAGTTTAACTTCTGGTAATCAGTCTGACTATATTTTGTATTTCCTGATTTAATTTTTGAGAAATTGTACGGTTTTAGGAATTTATCCATTTTTTCTAGGTTGTCCATTTTATTGACATAATTACTTGTGGTAATGTGTTACGATTCTTTGTGTTTCTGTGCTATCTGTTGTAACTTCTTTTTCATTTTTGATTTTGGTGATTTCAGTATTTTTCTTGATGAGTCTGGCTGAAGATTTATCCATTTTATTTATTTTTTCAAAGAACCAGCTCCTAGTGTCATTGATCTTTTCTATTGTTTTTTAGTCTCGTTATTTCACTTATTTCCACTCTGATCTTTATTGTTTCTTTCCCTCCATTAACTGTAGATTTTGTACTTCTTTTTCTAGTTCCTTTCAGTATAAGGTTAGATTGTTTATTTGAAATTTTTCCTATTTTCTGAGGTAGAGTTGTATTACTGTAAACTTCCCTTTTTGAACTGCTGTTGCTGCATCTCGAAGATTTTGCTCATTGTGTTTCCATTTTCATTTGTCTCTTGGTATTTTTGTATTTTTTCTTTGATTTTTTTCAGTAACCAATTTATTGTTTAGTAGCATGTTGTTCCAGAGAAGGCAATGGCAACCCATTCCAGTATTCTTGTCTGGAGGATCCCAGGGACGGGGGAGCCTGGTGGGCTGCTGTCTATGGGGTCGCACAGAGTCAGACACGACTGAAGTAACTTAGCAGCTGCAGCAGCAGCAGCATGTTGTTTAGACACCATGTGTTTGCATGCTTTCTTAGTCTCTCTCTTTTTGTTTTTTGTAATGGATTTCTAGTTTCATACTATCATGGTTAGAAAAGATGCTTGATATGATTTCAGTTTTCTTAAATTTACTGAGACTTGTTTTGTGGCCTAGCATGTGATCTTTTTAAGAGAATGTTCTATGGGCACTTGGAATGAATTATATTCTGCTGTTTTTGAATGAAGTGTTCTATATATATCTATTAAATCCACTTGGTATAATGTGTCACTTAAGGCCAGCATTTCATTCCTGATTTCTGTCTAGTGATCTGTGTATTGATGTAAGTGGAATGTTAAAAGTCCCCAATTATTGTATTACTGTATTTTTCTCACTTTGTTTGTTAATATTTGCTAAATATATAAGGACCTAATGTGGCTCAGCTGGTAAAGAATCTGCCTGCAATGCCGGAAACCTGGGTTTGATCCCTGGGTTGGGAAGATTCCCTGGAGAAGGGAAAGGCTACCCACTCTAGTATTCTGGCCTGGAGAATTCCATGGAGTGTACAGGCCATGGGGTCACAAAGAGTTGGACACGGCTGAGTGACTTTCACTTTCAAGGACCTAATACCTACATAAGTATTTAGGTCCTCCTTTGCTAAGTGCACACATGTTTACAGTTGTCATACCTTCTTCTTAGATTGCTCCCTTTATCATTATGCAGTGTTCTAATCTGTCTCTTGTTACAGTCTTTAAAGTCTGTTTTATCTCATATAAGTATTGCTACCCCAGCTTTCTTTTCAGTTACATTTGTGTGAAATATCTTTTTCCACTCTCTCACTTTCAGTCTCGGTGTGTCTTTAGATCTGAAGTGAATCTCTTGTAGTCAGCATATATGTGGGTCTTGCTTTTGCATCCATTTAGCTACTCTGTGTCTTTTTATTAGAGTGTTTAGTCTATTTACATTTAAAGTAACTATTGATAAATATGTTTTTATTGCCATTTGTTAATTGTTTTCTGATTGTTTTTCTATTTCTTTTTATTCTTTTCCCTTTGACCACTATCTTTTGTATTGTATTTGGACTCATTTCTCTTTTGTTGTACATCTATTACAGATTTTTGATTTGTGGTTACTCTGAGGCTCATATACAACAACATAGATATCTATATATTTCACTTCTTTTGTCTTTTAACCTTTATACTAGCTTTATAAGTGGTTGATCTACTACCTTTACTGTATTTATATTTTTACCAGTGAGATTTTTACTTGCATAATTTTCATATTTTTAGTTGTGGCCTTTTCTGCTTAAGAGATGTCCATTTAACCTTATACTGTGAAGCCTGTTTGTGTGTGTTAGTTGCTCAGTTGTGTCTGACTCTTTGCCACCCCATGGACTGTAGCCCACCAGGCTCCTTTGTCCATGAAATTCTCCAGGCAAGGATACTGGAGTGGATTGTCATTTCCTTCTCCAAAAAGCCTGTTTAGTGGTGCTGAACTCTTTCAGCTTTTGCTTATATGTAAAGCTCTTTATCTCTCCTTCAAATCTGAATGACAATTTTTTGGGGTAGAGTGTTCTTTGTTGCAGGTTTTCCCCTTTCATCACTTTGAATATACTGTGGCACTCCCTTCTGGCCTGCAAAGTTTCTGATGAAAAGTCAGCTGATAGTATTATGGGAGTTTCCTTGTACTTAATTAGTTGCTTTTTTCTTCCTGCTTTTAAGATTCTGTCTTTTTTTTCTCACCATTTTAATTATGGTGTGTCTTAGTGTGAACTCTTTGAGTTCATTTTGTTTGGGGACTCTCTCTGCTTCCTATACTTGGATGTCTGTTTCTACCCTCAGTTTAGGGAAGTTTTCTGCTATCAATCTTCAGATGAGTTCTGTGCTCTTCTCTCTTCTGGGATGCCTGTAATGCAGATATCGATATCCTTGACGTTGTCTCAGAGGTCTCTTAAACTGCATTTTTAGAAGTTGTTTTTTCTTTTTCCTGTTTAGCTGCAGTGATTTCCACTACTCTGTCTTCCAGATTGCTTATCTGTTCCTTTGAATCATCTAATCCAGTGTTGATTCCTTCTATTATATTTTTTATTTCAGTTGTATTCAACTCTGCTTGGTTTTTCTTTATATTATGTAACTTTTTTGGTGAAATTCTCCTTGTGTTCATCCATTCTTCTCCTGAGCTTGTTGAGCATCTTTATGGTCATTACCTGTTATTGGGTAGATTGCTTATCTCCACTTTGTTTAATTTTTCTTCTAAGATTTTTGTCTTCTCCATCATTTGGAACATAACCCCTGTCTCCTCATTTTGCCCAGTTCTCCATGTTTATTTCTCTGTATTAGGTAGGTCAGTTATGTTTCCCGATCTTAGAGCAGTAGCCTTAAGAAATGTGCCATTGGGCCCAACAGCATGCTCCACTCTGATCCCCGCAGCTATATATCCTGGGGTGTCACCTTTGTAGGCCTTGTCCACCCTACTGTTGTATCAGGGGTACAGTGTGCAGGCTGATTAGTGGGGCTGGTCCCTGGCCTAGCTGACTGCAAGGTCATGTCTCATGCAGTAGATGTAGGCCAGCTTGAGGGCAGGTTAGGGTTCCCATGCAATTGACCATGTGACCTGGGGGCTCTGAGGCTGGCACTGGCTTGCTGGAGGGCAGGGCTTCCACTGAAGTCTTGAACCTCCCAAAGTCATCCAAGAGGGTTTGAATCAATTTATTCCAAACTCCTAAATGTTGATATTTTGACCTCTTCTCGTGAATCACAGATATTCTCAATAACATTTAAAAATGGTGAATCCTTCCTAGGTGGTTTTCACTTTCCTTGCCTAGATCCATCGAGAAATCTCCATCTAAGGCAGCTGTAGCCTTACAAAATGTATTTCTTAAATAATAAGACTTGAAAATAAAAATTACATACTGATCCATGGACTGCAGAAAGAATGTTGTGTTAGTGCCATGAAAACAACATTAATCTCATAGTACATGTCCATCAGAGCTCTAGGGTAACTTCAGATGAATTGTCAATGAGCAGTGGTATTTTGAAAGGACTTTTCATCTGAGTAGTAAGTCTCAATGGTGGGCTTAGACTATTCTGTAAGTCATATTGTAAAGAGGTATACTCTTATCCTGGCTTTGGTCCATTTATAGGGCATAGGCAGAGTAGATTTAGCATATTTCTTAATGGCCCTAGGATTTTTTGAGTGGTAAATAAGCATTGGATTCAACTTAAAGTTAGCAGCTACTGTAGCCCCTAACAGAAGAATCTGTTTTTTGAAGCTCTGAAGTCAGATATTGACTTCTCTCTAACTGTAGAAGTCGTAGAGGGCATCTTCTATATAGGGATGTTTCATCTACTTTGAAAAGCACTTTTATTAATTATCTTAGCTACATTTTCTGGAAAACTTCCTGCAGCTTCTACTTAGCACTCTGCTTTTATGTTGAGATGACTTCTTTCCTTAAACCTCATGAACCAACCTCTGCTAGCTTCAGACTTTGTTTCTGCAGCTTCATCACTTCTCTCAGGCTTCATAGAAATGAAGAGAGTTAGGGTCTTGTTCTGGATTAAGCTTTGACTTAATCAAAGCTTTGACTGGTTTGTTGTTCTTGTCCAGACCACTGAAACTTTCTCTATATCAATAAGGCAGTTTTACTTTCTTATTCCTCATGTATTCACTGGAGAAGCACTTTTAATGTCCTTCAAGAACTTTTCCTTTGCATTCACAGTTTGGCTAAGCATTTGGTGCAGGAGGCCCAGCTTTCAGCCTGTCTCAGCTTTCAACTTGCCTTCCTCACTAAGCTTAATCATTTTTAGCCTATTTATATAAAGCTAGATGTGTGACTCTTCCTTTCACTTGAACTCTTAAAGGTCATCGTAGAGTTATTAAGTGACTGTTATTAACAATGTCACTTTTGTTATGTCTCAGGGAATATAGAAACCCAAAGAGAGGGAGAAAGATAAGAGAGTGGCTGGTTAGTGAAGTAGTCAGACCACACATAATTATTGATTAAGTTCACTGTCTTATGTGGGGACAATACATGGCACTTCAAGACAATTAAAATAGTAACATCAGATCACTGATCACAGATCAGCATAACCAATACAGTGATAACGAAAAAATTTGAAATGTTGTGAGAAGGTGTGTCTCAGGGTGCAGAGATGTGAAGTGAGGAGTAGTAGCCTTTGGAAAAATGGCACTGACAGATTGGTTCCGTGCAGGGTTGCCATATACTTTCAGTTTGTAAAAGTGCAGTAAAGTGCAATGAAAGAAAATACAGTACAACAAGATAAGCCTGAGTACAGAATTTTGTGTTTGCTGTCTTTCTGGCTCTTGCAGAAACAATTATATGAGCACAAATGGACACAAGCACTTGCAGGCCAAATGGTGACTGTTAGTGTGCTGGGCTGTTTTTATTGAGATGCCTGGTGTGACTCCACAGAAATCTTAAGTAATCTTAGAGATAAATTCTTGCTTATACTCACAGTAAAGAAAGAGTATGAGTAGATGAAAGTTTTTTGGAGTTAAAGGACTAGGATTTTTCAGACAAATTGATTGAACTTTGAAATTAGCAGCTCTTCATCAAATATTTTTAAACATGCATTATTATTCTTTTCTGTTGATTGTGGAGCCACAGTTTTGTGTGAGTTGACATAGATTTGTGTTTGAAGAAACAAAAGAAGGGAGAGACTAAAAATAAAAGTAAATAAAAGTAGAAATTTGGGGCTATGTTTCATGTTTTCATTTCCCCTTGACATTTAATAAAGATTTTATATTTTCCTTCTGTTACCTGCCCCTGTTCCAAGATTGTTGCCCCAGGCATGTTCTCTGGAAATGGGAATGATACGCACTTATCATCTCCAGACTTAGATATTTTCCTTGCAGTACTGGTTTGTGGGCTTATCTGGAATATTCTGGGTATGAACCTATGGTACAGGACCTTCTGAACTCTTGGGTTTAGACAATTCTCAGTGATGTGTGAAGGAATTTTGAGCTGAATATTGTCCACAGGTGAATAGGGTTTAGTTATGGCTATAGATATAGGGCCTCTGTGAGCCAGATAATAATAGAGAAATAACCGAAATGTTAGGAATGTATCCTCTGCAAACCCTGACTTCAGAACATTTGGTGGGACTTTCTATAAGATTCGGACCTCCTATTATGCATTAGCATCATACACTGATTATAGTGTTCCAGTGATTGCTGCCAAACGATTTTTAAAAATCCTTCATGGGAGGAGGGATGCCCGTGGGGAAATCTGAAGCTCTTCTTTGGGTTTTCCCTGTTTGGTTTGGGGAAGTTTCCATAATAACATATACAGTTTAGGTTTTTTAATTTTCATTTTTGACATAATTTTGTCCCTCATTTCTTTCTTTAGGATATACCTCTAAATTAACAAACAGTAGGAATTGTCTACTCTGTTTAAAAAGCATTCTGAACAATTTAAGCTAAAAGGATGCTTTGTTTCTTCTGGGTGGGTAGCAAGAAGATTATATGTATTTATAAAATTCTTTTCCAGCAAGGGTAGTTAAAAGCATGTATTTAAAATTAAGGACTTTTTGAAAAATGAACTGTGCTTAACAAAATAGTCTTTTAAAAACTTTAAAATGGGAGTGTTTACTGAAAGTACAGGAAATTGGTGACAGGCAGAATTTGTCTGTGATAACAGAAGAGATAGAGAACATAGAACAGGAAAGATGATAGAAGATATGACAATGGAGTAATAATACCTCAACTGGCCTATTTTACCACTAAGGAATGGAAAAATATGTACTCCTTTGTGTAGAGAATAATTTTATTCCAAATATGAGATAACTTCTTACCCTCTGTTGGGTTTTATTACACCAAGATCCCGATCCTTTTGGACATGAAAACCTTGCAACTATTTTGGTCAGTGACATTTTACAAAAAGATAGCAGGTGGTGCTAGTGGGAAAGAATCCGCCTGCCAGTGCCAGACACAAGAGATGTGGTTTCAATACCTGGGTTGGGAAGATCTTCTGGACTAGGAAATGGCAACCCACTCCACCCACTCCAGTATTCTTGCCCGGAAAATTCCATGGACAGAGGAGCCTGGTGGGCTATAGTCCGTGGGGTCGCAAAAAGTTGGACATGACTGAGCAACTGAACATAGCATGCAGATACTTGCAATGAAGAAATACATTGGAGCTACTTTGGACCATATTGGTGCTTATTGTTTTGTGGATGTTTATCAGTGAATCCGGGCATCCCAGATGGCGCTAGTGGTAAAGAGCCTACCTGCCAATGCAGGAAGTGTAGGAGACAGTGGTTCGATCCCTGAGTTGGGAAGATCCCCTGGAGAAGGGCATGGCAATTCACTCTAGTATTCTTGCCTGGAGAATCCCCCATGGACAGAGGAGCCTGGCGGACTATGGTCCATAGGGTTGCAAAGAGTCACACATGACTGAAGTGACTTAGCACACGTGCAGATAAGTGAATCTACTCATGGGGGAAATGGTACTGGAAAATGGTACATGTATCTTAGCTTAGCATTCACTTGGAATTTTTTATAACTATGGTTTTCTTCATTTGCCACTTAGGTGTAAATTATTTGGCTTCCATTCAAACAGTTTAAATCAATTCTCACCGTAATACGCATGGCTTAAAATTCATGGGTGAGGGTGTATGTTCATGCAGATTTTAAGACAGGAACTTCCAAAAATATTTTAGATTTGTGAAGATCTCTCTCAATTTTTCATCCCTGTTAAAGGTCAGAAAATTTGCACCATTTTTTCCTTCTTCTTTTACTTTTCTACTCCTTACACAACATTAAGTCAGAATTAGTAAGCATGGTATCTCTACACTTATTAAAATTGGAGCTTTAGAATGTTTAAGACACATAAACCGACGATTGAGTTTTTAAATAGGTTTTGTCTGAGTTATAGTTAGTTAGTTCATTGAATATCTTATGAGTGTTACATATACCTCCTATGGTCCAGGCACTATTCTAGGTTCTGGTTATACAAAGACGAGCCAATCATGGTCACTGCCTTTAGGGAATTTGCACAGAGTTGGGAAGAGATTGGTGAGCCTATACTTATAATGCAACTGCCTAAGATGTTTAGGGGAGTACAGAGGAGGGACATATAAATTAGACTGGATGGACATGTAAATCAGACTGCAGGGTCTCTGAGGGCTTCTTAAGGAAGGTAATGGTTTATTTGTGATTTGAAATATAAGTAGGAATATTCAACATTCTTGCCAGGAATTCTCCAGGCAAGATGGAAAAGGAAGAAAGGGATGAGAAGTGTTTTCCAGGTGGAAGAATATGCATGTGTGTAAAGATAATTATTAACAAATTGGCTACATCTGAATTAAAAGTATATATGTACTTTTCATATCTTGCATTTCATATGGAAGAGTAAACTCCATTTTTTACCCGCAAACTAAGAAATTAAAATTTAACTGATAAATTAATTTTTCTGCAGTCTTAAAAAATACAGCAAAACAGAATAAAAAGGAAAAAAACACAGCGTGCAGCATATGTCATTATAGCACAGCAAGTGTTAATGAATTTGTTTTTGCAATAAATCTAATATTATAAAATAGGACAAAACTGGAATTTTTAAAGTCAAAGATTATTCAAGATTCATCAGCTCACTGGGATGAATATCTTTATAAAACAAAAATGCTATAAATAATTTAAAAAATACCCATATTTATAAATTCAATTTTTGTTGGTTATATTTTCTTAAATCAAGACATGTGAGTGTGTACATGTGCTCAGTTGTGTCTGACTCTTTGTGACTCCATGGACCACTGGGCTTCTCTATCCATGGGATTTTCCAGGCAAGAATACTAGAGCAGGTTGCCATTTCCTACTCCAAGGGATCTCCCTGACCTGGGAATTGAACCAGTAGTCTCTTGTGTCTCCTGCATTGGCAGGCAGATTCTTTACCACTGTGCCACCTGGGAAGTCAAATCATCAGTTCAGTTCAGTCACTCAGTTGTGTCCAACTCTTTGCAACCCCATGGACTGTAGCATGCCAGGCTTCCCTGTCCATCATCAATTCCCAGAGCTTGCTCAAACTCATGTCCATCGAGTGGGTGATGCCATCCAACCATTTCATCTTCTGTCATCCCCTTCTTTTCCTGCCTTCAATCTTTCCCAACATCCGTGTCTTTCCCAGTGAGTCAGTTCTTTGCATCAGGTGTCTGTTGCATCGCAAAGTCAATACTTTGCAAAATATTGGAGCTTCAGCTTCAGCATCTGTCCTTCCAATGAATATTCAGGGTTGATTTCCTTTAGGATCAAGGCATACCAGTTTTTAAAAAGTGGAAATATTTTGCTGTGAATCTTATATCTTAAGTCAATTTCTGTGGGTCTGGTATCAGTAACTCTTAAGTAGAAAACAAATGTCCTATTAGATAATACCTGTAAGGGGCAGAAAAACCCTCAAAATGCTATCAGGGAAATAAAATTAGTATCTCCCTTGTTGCATTTATGTGCCTTTTTATCAAGGCAGATTTCAAAGAGGAAGACAGATGTTTCTCCACTTTGTTTTTATTTAAATGTACTACTTGGGATTTGAAGCTTCTGCACTTCTGTTTGTTTGGATTTTTTTTTTATGGCTTGATCCCAAAAAAATGGAATGAAAAATTTAGTGAAAGCTTTGTTGTTTGAAATTGCAGGGTGCTGTGAGACTTACTGCAAATCCCTGATGTCTCCCTGTCTGCCTTCAATTCTCCTATTTTTGGTAATAATGCAAGCAGTCATTTTAGAAAACTTTGCTTTGTTCATTTTACTGAGCCTCTTCCAGACACCATGTGCCTGAAGCAATAGCAGCCAGCCACAGCCAAGGTCCTAGGGCGTAAGCTCAGACTTCATCTTTCTCAAATGCTGCCACTTGAAATTTGCATAAATGTTGAAAAGAAAATTAAAAGGGCCCTCTATACCTCCTCTTCACATATTTTAGGAACCCCAGCCATTCAAGGCACTAAAATGTCTTTTGAGTCATCTGTGGATATAAAAGCACAAATAGATACTATCCTGCAGATAGAGGGAGCAGAATATGGAGGAAAAAAATATCATGTGAGACAGACAACAGACAGAGGCTTATTTGAAGAGGCTACAAAGCAGCAAGTAATGCCAATTTAAAGCGATTACATGTTAATGCAACAAGTGAAACACATTTGAAGGCTGCTCAGATTACACTGGCTGGGGTGCAGACTTAATTACTCATGTTAGAGATTCTGAAAACAAAGGGAGGCTTTTAGCCCAGTGATACGTACCTGACATGATACTGAAAAGCCTTGGAAAAACTTAGGTAAATGCCTAGAGAAATTTTTAAGGACGATTCCAGTAAGTTGGATGCCTGAGGTCTGTCCGTAAATCGGTAAATTCCCGAAGCACTGGAACTGGTTAAAATCAATGACAGTTTATTCTGTTGTTTGCTGTATTTATATACAAGTGAGGCTGATAAACATGAATAAATTCTAGAACCTTGTCTGGACTGAGTTATACTTAGAATTAAACAACAAAGGTTTGTGTTGTATTTCTTAAAGGTTCTTTCTGGAGTGATTCTGAAATTGATATTGAGAAAAGGCCTGCCAAAGGTATACAATAAAAGCAATTTTTATTTCATTCCTATGGGCAGGTCATATTCTTTCTGTCCCTACTCCTAACTTCCCTAGACTGTGCGGGCCGTGAGGATAGGAATTGTTTTTTTTCTCCGTTTGACTTTCTTGCAGTGAGTAGTGATGGGCTGTGCTCAAGAGCAGTTGTTTAACAGATATTAACAGCACCGTATTAAAACTGAATGACATTTTTGCTTATATATAGTGTTAATTTACCTTTCATGAATCACTTCTCCTTAAGTTTGCAGTGCTATACATTTTTTTTTTTTTTAAGCAACGGGTGACTTTTTTTTTTCTTTTTTTTTGATAGTAGTTTAGTATCTCTTTTATTAGACCTTAATTGGTGACAGCTGGGAAGAATTTATTCCATTTATTTTTATTATGACCTAAATTTCTTAGGACTCTTGATTTCTCAGTTTGTTTAAAGTGGGGTCTGATTGATACAAGAAGTTCCTTTACAGCCACCATTTATCATGAAATCAATTTATAAAGAATTCAACTACCTACTATGTGAAAGGAAGTGAAGTGAAAGTCGCTCCTTGCCACCCCATGGACTATACAGTCCATGGAATTCTCCAGGCTAGAATACTGGAGCGGGTAGCCTTTCACTTCTCCAGGGGATCTTCCCAACCTAGGTATTGAACCCAGGTCTCCCACATTACCAGCTGAGCCACAAGGGAAGCCCAAGAATACTGGAGTGGGTAGCCTCTCCCTTCTCCAGGGGATCTTCCTGACCCAGGAATCAAACTTGGGTCTCCCTGCATTACAGGACTCCTACTATGTGAGCAATCCTTTTTTGAGTTCTTATTATGCATAAGACATTGTTCTAGGCTCTTTAAATGCATTAATTCAGTTAATTCTTATCAGGGCTCTGGTAAGAAATGAAAACACAAAGAGGATAAGAGATAGTAAATGGGGGAGCTAGAATTCCAGCTGAGATCCTGATTGCGGCATTTTTACTTCAGTCACTGAACTCGATTGCCTCAAGTATACAGAAGAGAAGTAGTTTCTATCCTCTAGGAACTTAGAAGTATGAAAGCCAAAAGAGTTAGAAGACAGCACAGAATTAAATGCTAAACTTTTTAGCATTAATAGTGAGTTATTAGTGTTACAAGAGTAGGGGTTGGCCTGAGAGGATAGAACTGTCCAGGGGAAGCTTTCTGGGCCAGGCAGGAGGCGAGCTGGGCTGGGAGGAAGGAGCAGAATTTAGATACTAAAGGGGAAGTAGCAACCAGAGGAAGCTGATACTAGTGGAGGCATGGAACTGAGTTCATGGTGATCTATTTGAGCTAAAGTCTGCATTCAAAGTGGTTCCTGGTAATGTTGGACCCACTGTGGGCTGTGATCTTTAAGGCACAGGTGAGGGCTTAGACTGGAAGAATTAAGAAGTGACTTGTCCCTGGAAGAAAAAGTGCCAGGCTTGGCACTGTATCCACCCAAGGAACTGCACTGACCTTTCAGCTCGTTCTTCTGAAGCCAAGCTGAGAATAACTTCTGAGAATTGAATAAGAACTGAAAGCCACTCTATGTAGATGGGCAAGTGGTGGAAGGACACGTTGCAAGTGATACTTCTGGGAGGTTAGAGGTGATTAAAATAAAATCCTTACCATTTGGGGGGAGCTGAGAAAATGGGTAGCTTCAGCCTAGTCTAAAAAGGAGTACCTTGCATAAGCTTATATCAGAAAGGAGAAAAAAAAAACCTTCATTACACTGGAGCATTGAATGGTCCTGAGTTTTTCAAACCCAGATTTGGCTGTATTATTTTCCTTGCTTAGGGCAGCCCCAGTAGTCTGTGCTTACCCCTAAAGTAGAAGCTGCAGTCTAACCCCTGCCTGCCTTCTTTGCTATCTCCTGTTAGCCTCCCCTTTGTTTAATAATTTCTAGCCTTGCAAACATGGAATACCAGTCTCATTCCATCTTCGGGCTTTTATACTTGGTTTCCTCTTTTTGGGATCACTTTTCACCTGTATCATCATGATGCTTGTTCTTACCACCTGAGAGAGGCCTTGCCTAGTCACCGTATCTAAAATAGGTCCCTATACCTCTGGCCTTCCTGGTTAGGTTGTATTCCAGAACTGGGTTCTGCTTCCAGTAGAATCTATCACTTACTACTGTGAGTTAACTTTATTTATTCACTTATTATGTCTTTGCCTAGTAGAAATAAGGTTCATGTGGACAGGGACTAATAACACATGATTTTTCTGACACCACGGGCTATATCTTACATAGTAGATACACTGTAAGTGTGTTTGTTTCTTCATTCTTCTTTCCTTCCTTTCCTTTTCTTTTTGCTTTTGTGGATTTTGGGATCTTAGTTCCCTGATCAGGGATTGAACCCATGCCTTGGGTGGTGAAAGTGCAGAGTCCTAACCACTGGACCTCCAGGAAATTCCCTCTGTGTGTTTCAGAATATTGGAAAACTAGCCCCCAAATGGAGAAAGCAATGGCACCCCACTCTAGTACTCTTACCTGGAAAATCCCATGGACAGAGGAGCCTGGTAGGCTGCAGTCCATGGGGCCGCTAAGAGTCGGACATGACTGAGCAACTTCACTTTCACCTTTCACTTTCATACATTGGAGAAGGAAATGGCAACCCACTCCAGTGTTCTTGCCTGGAGAATCCCAGGGACGGGGGAGGCTGGTGGGCTGCCGTCTATGGCGTCGCACAGAGTTGGACACAACTGAAGTGACTTAGCAGCAGCAGCAGNTCACTTTCATACATTGGAGAAGGAAATGGCAACCCACTCCAGTGTTCTTGCCTGGAGAATCCCAGGGACGGGGGAGGCTGGTGGGCTGCCGTCTATGGCGTCGCACAGAGTTGGACACAACTGAAGTGACTTAGCAGCAGCAGCAGCAGTCCCCAAATACACAGAAAATGTGGGGGTGGTCCACTGGTTGAGAATCCACCTTCCAATGTGGGGGATGTTGATTAGATCCCTGGTCAGGGTACTAAGATCCCACATGAGGCAGGGAAACTAAGGCCTTGCACTGCAACTAGAGAAAAGCCCAAGAGCCACAAAATTAAAAAAAAAAAAGAAAATGTGTGAAATTTAGCATCTAGATGTTGTGTCACATTGCCACGTGATGCAGTGGTGAAATTGGAATCTACTGCTTCTTTTTGTTTTTGCCTTTTTTGGGGTGGGGGCATGCAAATACAGATACACAGTATATGAGATTGATATTTAACAAGCAGCCCCAACCAGTAACACTGAAGAAGCTGAAGTTGAATGGCTCTATGAAAACCGACAAGACCTTTTATAACTAACACCCGAAAAAGATGTCCTTTTCATTATAGGGGACTGGAATGCAAAAGTAGGAAGTCAAGAAACACCTGGAGTAACAGGCAAATTTGGCCTTGGAATACGGAATGAAGCAGGGCAAAGGCTAGCAGTTTTGCCNTAAATTCCATATATATGTGTCAGTATGCTGTATTGGTGTTTTTCTTTCTGGCTTACTTCACTCTGTATAATAGGCTCCAGTTTCATCCATCTCATTAGAACTGATTCAAATTTATTCTTTTTAATGGCAGAGTAATACTCCATTGTGTATATATGCCACAGCTTGCTTATCTATTCATCTGTTGATGGACATCTAGGTTGTTTCCATGTCCTGGCTATTATAAACAGTGCTGCAATGAACATTAAACCCATTATATTATGATCATTTGTTGATAATATTTGTTTCTCCCACTAGAGTATGAGAGGTCCTGGTCTTGTGCATTTTCAATCTGGTATGTAGCTAGTGCCCAACAATATGTTTCTTGAATCAAAAAATGCTCAATAGGTACTATCATTCACTTGTTTATTTATTTATTTATTGAAGGAAAATTGCTTTACAGAATTTTGTTGTTTTCTGTCAAACCTCAAAATGAATCAGCCATAGGTATACATATGTCCCCTCCCTTTTGAACCTCCCTTCCATCTCCCACCCCCATCCCACCACTCTAGATTGATACAGAGCCTCTGTTTGAGTTTTCTGAGCCATACAGCAAATTCCCATTGGCTATCTATTTTACATATGGTAATGTAAGTTTCCATGTTACTCTTTCCATACATCTCACATGTTTTTAAATCTATTTGTCTTAAGTAAGTAGAGACTGGACCTTTCCTCTGAGAATTTTGTTTGCTTCATGTAGTGTTCAGGATATCAGTACCATACAGAGAGTCAATTTAGTTCTATTTAGAGATAATTCAACTTGGTGACTTATGTAGGGAGAATTTCAGATACGTTCCAAGTGTCAGCCTACATATTTGTGGTCTGACATGGGGAGAGAAGATTCTAGAGGAGACTAAACTCTGAACACATACCAGGAATGGACACTAAGGGTCATTTTGGGAGAGAAAACAGATCTGTGAGTCTCAGGCTCTCCAACCAAGGTGAGAGAGACAGGATTGCCCCCAGTTTTCGGAAGAAGCATTGCTAGGAAACAGGGTACTCACTTTGTGACTGACAGAAATGGAGCTGCCAGAATTCTGTTGCTGAATACTTGCTAATTATTGATGGCATGGATTGCTTATGGATATGGTTCTAGACATAGTTCCTAGACATCCCTCAAATGGCTTCCAATCCTGTTGTGAGGGAAACAATCTTCTAGTGAAAAGGAGAGTAAGGGGAAAAATGGGTAAGGCCATCTTCTGGGGAGACCAGTGTAGATAACAAAGCTTGTAAAAAGTGATTGTTTCTCTACTTCAGTAAAAGTAATATTAGCAACTTCAGGAGTAGAAGAATCAACATAAGTGGACACAGGAATGCAAGAACAATATCAGGGATGCCAGGTCACTTATCCACAGTGGCACCCCAGCCAACATCCACAGAATGTTAAGCAAAATTTAAATAAAAATAACATTTACTTAGCAGACCTTTCAGTATATCTTCACCACCTTTTTTTTTTCCCTAGGGAAAGAAGTTACTCCAGCTTGCTCAGTAAATATTATTTTCACAAAATGATATATGAATATTAGAACATTTAGAAGATTTATAAAAATCATATCAGATATACAGGACTTAATGACGGTCTTTTTATTCATGAGATTGCTTAGTGGATTAAGGAAAGAGAGATGAGGCCAAACTTCTTTTACTGGGGTGAGTGGGTGGGAGTTAATGGAAAATGTTTTAAAGTAGAAGGCAACTGACTGTCTCTAAAGAGCATAATGTCATTGACTTAGCTAAATTATAATGATTGTTTATGGAAATTATAGAAATCCTTGATAAGATCACGCTGACAGATGAAGACAAGTACTTTTAAAGGTTAGTTTTGTATACAGCTCAACTGTTTTTTTCTAACTGTTAACTATTCTATCAGTCTGTGATTAGATTGGGAGCTAGACAAGAAGAACCTGTGTAATCTTGCATAAAACTCAATTATTGCTCCTAAATAGTTGTTGTCAGCTCTTAATAAAGCTCTCTCTCACTACACGGAGGTAAGATATTTCATTCTCTCCCTTGTCCTACTGGGAGGTGTAAATATATAATTAAGTTTGGCTGTCATTAATCACTTTCAAGTTGTTTTCTCAGGCTTTCAAATATAAACCATTCCAAATCCCACTTTGATTAAAACTCGTGGGCAACTCAAGTTCACTAGAGTGTTGGGGGTGGGTGAGGTTACAATTTGCAAAATTCACAAAATGTGTATTTTTAAGGACACAGTATAGTTATTTAAAGTCCTTGTCTGCCAGTTTTTAACACATGGGTTGTCTTTGGGTGTGTTTCCATCAATAGCTCTTTCAGTTTCCCTTTACTTCATGTTTATAGTAGTTTTATTGATTTTTGGACATTGCAAGTGATGCGTTTTAAAATTTATCCTCTACTAAAGAGTGTTACTGGAAGATCAGCTTGATGCTGTGGAGGCTTGTATTTAGGTTCTGGTATGGCGGGTCTGTTTTGTTCTTAGTCTGATGGTGTGTCTTAGTCAAGACTTGGAGTCTGGATACAGTCCTTATCCCCAAAGTATGACCCTTCAGTGAATTCAGTGGAAAACAAGAGGTGTTTACCACATACTGGGGTGTATCTCAAGCCCCTCTAATTTGATAGGACTTGAATTCAAACCTCTGACTCCCCAAAACCATGCTCAGCTTTTCAGCCTTCCAGCTCTTGCTTTCTGTTGTGTTCCTCATATCATCTTGTTGTGGGGAGTTACATGACATGTTTTTTAACATATCTGGTTACAAAACTGGTTCTGTCTGATCCAGAATTTCTCTTACTCAGTTTTCAGCGGAATTTTGACAGTTCCAGATACCTTTGACTCATTAGCTCTTATAGGACTTCCATTGACTTGTGCTTCCTGAACTGGGGAATACCTTCAGGGAAAAAGGTATACAAGTGTAGGTTTCATATATGCAGTTTGTTTTTTCTTTTGAGGCTAATATCCCTTCTAGTTTTTGCCTGCTTTGATTGCTCTCTGGTACCTCTTAATATTTTGTCTGAAGTTTATAATAATTATAAATGAGAGAGTTGATCTAGGTTACTCTGCCATTACTTCATTGGAAGGACTTATGCTGAAGCTGAAGCTTCAGTACTTTGGCCACTTGATGTGAAGGGCTTACTCACTGGAATAGACCCTGATGCTGGGAAAGATTGAAGGGGGCAGCAGAGGATGAGATGGTTACATAGCATTACTGACTCAATTGACATGAATCTGAGCAAACTCTGGGAGATAGTGAAGGACAGGGGACCCTGGCTTGCTAGAGTCCATGGGGTTGCAAAATATCACATACGACTTAGCCACTGAACAACTCTGCCATTATTTTTAACAGTATAAAATAAAATTTTAAGAGTTTTTCAAAGTTTTCTACATATCACTTAAGAGGTAACTAGCACAGTATTTGTGAAATAATAGAAAGTCACCATGAGTTACATAGCTTTTGTGAATGGTTGATTCCTTTTGAGAATCTCTACTTTTCGCCAAAGTATTTAAGTAGAAACGTTTTAAAGTAAATTATTATAAATAAAAAATGCTATAAAACATAACTGTCACATTTCACCTAAAATTTATCTATTAATGCTAACAAACATTAAACTTAACTAACAGTTTTCCTTGCCAGGATTAGGAAGGAGTGTTGGTGGTCCAGGCCTCCGAAAGCCATCCAAGAAAACCAGAGCCATTGCCTTCTTCATCCTCTTGAGAGAAAGAAATATCAACCCACTCCAGTATTCTTGCCAGGATAATCCCACGGATAGAGGAACCTGGTGGGCTACAGTCCATGGTGTTGCAAAGAGTCAGACATGACTGAGCAACTGGGAATAGAGATACTCAAAATATTCCAGGGCCTGACTTATAGTATAGGATGCATCACCAGTGTGTTGTGGTGGTACTGCTCTAGAAAGGCATTTTCAAAAATCATGCCTGACTCGGCATTTCCCACTTTCACTCACCTTGCTGGTACACTCAGCACTGTTCAGGGGCAGTATCAGATCAAAGAAAGGCACTGGGAAAATATCAACTATTAAATTACTTTCTCTTTTCCGGCTGAAACTGGTTTTGCCAGCAAGGTTCCTTCAATCTTGATAAATAATATTTGAAGGCAATAGTTCAAAATTATGATTAAAGTATGTACATTAAAAAAAAGATGAAATCAGAACTGTTGATTTTTTTTTTTTTTTTTTGCCCCAGGCTCCTGTATGGTTAGTTTGGCACTGGTGAGTAAAGTAACATATTTAAAAGAGCCCTGTTTGGTGACATGGAAAGGACAAGTTTTCATGTCAGATCGATGTGAAGTTGAGCCCCAAGCACTGTCAGTAATTAGATCTTTGGCAAGTTAAAGAGTATTATACTAGCTAACATTTATTGAGCATTTATTGCTTACTAGCCTCTGTGCTCAGTTAAGCTCTTGACATGTATTTTTCTAGTCCTCAGGTAAGGTTGAGCATGCTCAGTCGCTCAGTTGTGTCTGACTCTGCAACCCCATAGGCTGCAGCCTCCCAGTCTTCTCTGTCCATGGAGTTCTCCAGGCAGGAATACTGGAGTGGGTTGCCATTTCGTCTTCAGGGAATCTTCGAGGCCCAGGGATTGAATCTGTGTCTCCTGTGTGTCCTGCATTGGCAGGTGGATTCTTTACCACTGAGTCACATGGGAAGCCTCCTCATGTAAGGTAGATAATTTTAATATCCCTGTTTTACCAGTGAGTATATGAAAACTCAGGTTAACTATTTTGCTCAATATCACATAACTCTCTAAGTATCTGACCTGCGGTGTGCTCTTTGAAAATGTACTGTTTCTCTGAGTCGCAGTTTGCTTATCAGTAAAATGGGACAAAATTACCTATTTTAAAGTGGCAGTTTAAACAGGATCTTCTGAAAAGGCAGTGTAGAACATTTGAAAGTGCATGAAAGATAGCTTTTCAGATCAGGATTATGATTAAAATTCTATATAGTTTCCTTTAAAGTAGAGACATAGATAGGCCTGGGTAGCTCATAATATTAGGTTGGCCAAAATTCTGTTAGGGTTTTTCTGTACCATCTTATGGAAAAACCCATGAATTTTTTTCCCAGCTGAATACATGGGCCAGGCTTGGCTAAATGCTGTGTTTCTGAGAAGTGGCCTTGACCATGAGAACTCAGTGCAGTTAATGCAGATGAAATATAAGAAGAGAGCAGTGAAGGTGGGGGTGGAAGATATTGTGTGCTAACATGCTTTTTAGTAGAAAAAAATTAAACTTAAAACCTTAAAACTTCTTCCTTTTTTCCTAATGGAAGATGAGCAAGTCCAGACAGATTTTATGCAGCTGTGAAACTGAGACAGGTTAAATGCTACCATCACAGGAATCACAAATTGTTAAACGCACAGCCTTATACTTGCAGTGTGAGTTATAGACATACAGATGTGTGTCCTGTGAGGCTTTCTTTGTTTCGAACTTTGGGTCTGGACCTTTCAACAGAACCATTTCTAAGCTGTTGTTCTTATTAATATTTATGTCTGTGAAAAAATCCTTTAACAAATATGTTGTGTCCCTGAGGAATTTTTCATGAAGTATGAAAAATTGATTAAGAGCTTCTTATCAATATATAGCAGCAGAATTCCCGTGTTCTGTTCAACTGATCTTTATTCTTTACGTTAGAAACTTTACAAACTTCAGTGTTAGGTGGAGAAGTAGAAAAAGGTGGTTCTTAGGCTCTGCTTGTATCCTTTTGCCTGTCTTGGGTCATTGCCAATAAGTTAAACCGACTAATCTTGGCCTGCAAACCTGGCACAAATAGTTAGGAGTTTAGCTAGGCTTCTTTCAACACAGTCCCCATAACACAGGTTAACCATAATCCTAAGTAAAGTTTCTTTCTCATTGTTCCATTGTGGCATGTCAGCACCATTAATTTCATGTAGTAATTCCTTTATCCCTCTTTTGTTTTGACTAAGCAAGATGAGAAATATTTCTCTTTCATGATCTGGAGTAACTTAATTAAATCCTTCATTTAAAATTTTGACTATCTGTCTTTTATCAAGGCTAGCAAGATTGAGGAAGTCAGAATGTGATAAAAAATGTAATTATCTAAAAATTTCCAAGTACTTTTTTCTCTGTTAAGCTAGCTTAAATGTGTGGGCGTGATGAAGCTTTTCATTAAGCCTCCTCAGCATCCTGAGCTAGGAATTTTGTAGGTCGGAATGGAGTTTAGTGTTTCCTCCACCCCCACCCCCTCATTGTGTGAGTGTGTGTATGTGTGTGTGTATGTTATGTGTTTTGTTATCATAGTTTTTTAGTTGTGTTTTGTTTTACATCTCAGTGTCATTTCTAGTTTCTCTGGGGCGTCCCGAAGTTTTCTATACCTTATTCACTCATCATCGGTAATCTTCACTAGCACTTCATCCTCTGTGTCTGAATATGTATTACTGACTCTCACAGTGATACCTTCAGTCTTCTCTTATTAATGCAGCTACCTTCTGTTTAAAATGTTCTTCTCCTAAACAATCTTCTACTTGGATCCAAATGAAAAGGCCTTTATGGAAAGAAAGTGAAAACAAAGACTAATAAAGGCATTATTTAAATAACAGGAGGCATTACTGAGGATACATATCCAACTGGAATGTTATATCCATTTTTTTTTTCTTTACATAAGTTTGAGGAGAAAGTAGGTGTTAATGAGAAAAAAGGCTGATTAAACCTTCTGTAGAATAGTAGCATTTAGGGCATGGAGTCTATGTGGATTCAGGCTACTTTCCAACAGGTACTATATGTATAGTCCTGTATCCTCAACACTGAAAGTCAGACTCTAAGACACTTTTTAGAATCATCACTGTCTTAGTCAACTCAGGCTGCTATATGACAAACTAACAAAGACCAGGTGGCCTAACCAACAGACATTTATTTCTCATCGTTCTGGAGGCTGGGAAGTCCACGATCAAGGTGCTGGCTTCCTCAATTCCCTGTGAGAACTTCCTGCTTTGTAGCCAGCCAGCTTCTTACTATATCCTCACATGGTGGTACTAATCCCCTCATGAGGACCCTGCCCTCTTGACTTCATCTGCTGAGTTATTTCCCAAAGTCCCCAGCTCCAAATAACATTACATTGGGGATGAGGGTTTTCATTATAAGGATTTTGAAGAGGTGCACTCAGTCCATAGCCCTCTTCAAAGGAAAGTTTAAGTTTCATCAAACGTGTTTATTGAACTGGCTACTGTGATTAAGCACTGTGCAGGGTATTGTGATCAAACATAAAGGCTGAGGAGACCTGTACTGTCTGACTTTCTTATTCAGAAGTATTTAGATCTCAGGAGTGTCTGCTAATGAGTGTTGTGTTTCTCTTGCATAAGACATGGTGGCAGTTCTCTGATGTCTTGCCATCTTATTGGGGAGATGAGGCATACACATACATATATATGTATACATATATATACACACACACATATACATACATACATATATATAATATATGTATGTATATGAACTGTGGAGATTGAGACAAGGGAACGACTGCTATGGAAGACTAAAATCAGAAAATATCTTGTGGTTCACTTATAATCTGAGAATAAATCTGAGAATATTGACTGTGTCTTAGGAAATGGATAGGCAGAGGGTTGGAAGTAGAGAGACTGAGGCAACTTTCTAGAAAAGGCTATGATTACCTGAAATAATCGTTACCAATATTGTCACTGTTTTTTCCTTAATGACATAGTTTTAAAACTTTTTTTTTTTTTTTACATCGTGGGTGTTCTCTGTCTGTACTTCAGTTTGTGTGAGGTTTTGCTCAACTAGCTTGTGGATTTTTAATCTGTTTCACAATGACAGCTAACTGATTTGAAAAATCGTTCCTTTAGCACATGTTGGCTTGAATGCCTGAGATAGGCTGTCTGGATTAAGGCCTGAGGAGGGAGACCCAAGGACAGAGAAGAGGGGGCAGCTGGGAGCAATCATCTCTCCTTCCCTCCGCCTTTTGGCCTTGACTGTTGAGTCTTGTGCTGCTTCCAGAGCAGAGTGGCCAGGTAGGCTTGTGGACATCGTTTACAGGGAAAGTCAGAATTCAAAATCTCTGAGGCAAGGAAAAAAAAAAACGGTTAGGAGGAGTGATGGAAAAACAGAGATGTCAGGAGCAGGATCAGTCTTCATATAAGGCATAGTGCATTCTTGATCTGAGGCATCCCAACCTCAGATCTCTTCTGTCTAGCATGTCATTGTCCTGATCCAGTTCATTTCAGGGATCCAGAGTAAGCAAGCATCTGTTAGACACATCTCTGGTTACCCCAAATTAGCTCGTGTCCTTTTCTGCTTGTTTGCTCTGATTATATAGTACACATCCAAACCCTCAATTATACAGAATAAACCAAGGATGCCTATTCTGTGTGGAAAACATTTAATAGTGGTTATGATTCCTTTGCCTAGACCATGCCAGTGACTTGGCCATTTAACCCCCTGTCCCTTTAAAATTTTGAAATGCTGGTGGTTATTGTGTAAGCCAGAGACATCTCCTTAAGGAATTACTGGGCAACTTGCCTCTTCTGAAATCTCACTCAGCCTGAAAAGTACCTCAGGAACCTTTTTGACTTTAATTTTCCTCTTAGCTGCATTTGTAAGTAATATTTGTGGTGTCTCATTCTCTGTCTCATGTTGTTAAAACTCATGGCCTTGAATTTCTGGGTCACTCTTAAAAAATGGACAGAACTTGGTTACTAATGAAAAGTTGACTCATTTCCTCCTAGGCAAAGGCTGACACTGACAATCAGAGTTTATAATTAGTTTTTAGAGAAGCATACTCTCTAATTATGGAACATCACCTATTCTTTCTTAAATTTTATAAAGATTAATGAAAGCATTATGAGTTGGGGAAATGAGTAAGATAGGTATTTATGCTGTGTTGAGATGATGTATAAAAATTATGTCTGGAAAATGGTCCTACATGAATTTAATTAAGTGGTTGATTCCCTGCAAGCTTATATTTGATGCATCTCTTCCCAGACACACACAGTCATTTTAGTCTGTGTGATTTGCCAGTGGATCAGAGTCCATAAAGGGAGGGACGGCAGTGTCTACCACTATTCTGTGCTGAGGAAAACAGGCTTTCATGTTGGCCACATGACTTGGGGAAGAGGCCTTTCTTTCCCTTTTAGGCTCACGGTTCCTCTTTATTCTCCATATCTTGTTTAAATATATCGCTCTTTCTCTTTTGCTTATTCTTTGCTTCCTTATGCTTCCTGCAAGGGGTTAGCTGAAAGTGTGGGTTGTGCAACAGTTCTTTATACAAGTGTGTATTGAATTGTCTGTGTGCTTAGAAGGATGAGAGTTAGGTAGCATGAAGAATGTAAAAGAAGAGACATGCACAGTTCTTGCCCCCAGGGAGTCCCTGCTTAGAGTGGGTTGATGGTCAAGACATACACAACCACTGACTCCAAGCATTACCATCAGCAAACATCATTGCATTCTCGGGCAGTATTGCTGAAGAAATTCAAAAATCAAAATTGTAGAGTCATCAAACCTAGGAGGTGGAAGGGATTTTGTCGAGCACCTTTCCCACTCATCTTGTTTTATAAGATGAGGAACCCAAGGCTTAACGTGGCCAAGTGACTTGTCCTGTATTGCATAACTGATTGGAATGTAGAGTGGTACTAAAAGCTGCTTCTCAGCCCCCATTAGGTGACCTAAAGATTCAGCACTATTTCTTTTCATTCTTGGTACCAACTCTTAAGGGACTGCTGTTCAGGGTGAAAACAGAGAAGGGGAAGAGAGAGAAAAGCAGAATTAAAAACAAACAACTTAGGGCTTTTATGAGGCAGTTTGAAAGTCCCAGAATTTTAACTCTAGCTATACATTTTATTTTTTAATATTCCATGAAACAAAACAATGTGGAAATTCTCTTGAGTTCCTCCTAAAGTAGGTCTTTAATCCTCCTAAAGGATATTAATATCCACGGGGGCTGTTAAAGGTATTATTAGAGGTTATTTGGCCTAGCATCTTGTTTTAATACATAAGGAGACTGAGGATCAGAGAAGTAAAGTGGCTTTTTCAAGGTTCACACCTAGTGGAAGAACCAGTGCTTGATATAGAGGAAAGGTCTGTGGGGAGACAATCAAAAGCTCTAAGAACATGCTCAAGTCTTTGGTGAGAGTTTTTGTAAAATAATATACTAGCTACATTTTTATTCTCATTCAGATAAGAAACAGACTCATTACATATCTATCTACCTACCTGTCTTCAAGTATGCCCTGAGTATGTCTCATCTACCAGTAGACATGGGTTTTTAAAACAGAATGATGCAGGAGAATGTAGCCACATCAGGTGTGACTTTGCCTTGCTTCCGTTTAGTAAGTGAAGTGCCCCTCAGGATGCATTTATCTTCACTTTGTGTGAACGTGAATGCATACTTTCAGGATTCTTCTTTGATATTCAGTTTCTTTGGTTTGGAAGGTCACAATCATTGTAACATCTTTAGCTTAAAAAAATTTTTTTGACCCTTTGGGCCTGATCCCATCTTTTAAGGGAAGTAGTAGTTTTTGTCTTGAGTCACCACATTAAGTTTATACACTCTAATTCTTTTCCTTAATGTCTGTTCTTTTTGTTATTATTGGTTCTAATTATGCAGAGGTATAACAATTGACAATGATGATTCTCTGATGATTGGGTTGCTTTTCTGAAATTAAACATGGTTCTTAACAAGTGCTCCTAAAGTGGCTAACTTCTAATAAACAAAAAAAAAGTTAACCTAAATTGTGAGCACATGTTTTGAAGGTGTTTTTAGCCTCAGTTCAGTTCAGTCCCTTAGTCATGTCTGACTCTGCAACCCCATGGCTGCAGCACGCCAGGTTTCCCTGTTCCATCACCAACTCCCAAAGCTTGGTCAAACTCATTGTCCATTGAGTTGGTGATGCCATCCAACCATCTCATCCTCTGTTGTCCCCTTCTCCTCCNCTGCAGCACGCCAGGTTTCCCTGTTCCATCACCAACTCCCAAAGCTTGGTCAAACTCATTGTCCATTGAGTTGGTGATGCCATCCAACCATCTCATCCTCTGTTGTCCCCTTCTCCTCCTGCCTTCAATCTTTCCCTGCATCAGGGTCTTTTCCAAGGAGTCAGTTCTTCGCATCAGATGGCCAATATATTAGAGCTTCAGCATGAGTTCTTCCAATGAATATTCAGGACTGATTTCCTTTAGGACAGACTGGGACTCTCCTGTGTACACTTTAATGCTGTCCTGGCCTTAAAGCAGGCATCAGTGAACTTTTTTCTTAAAGTGCCAGATGATAAAGGTTTTAAGCTTTGCTGGCCAAGAAGCAAATTAAGGATATGATGTACATACCTATATACCTCCTTAAAACATAACCATTAAAACATGTAAAAGCCAGTTTTAGCCCCTGGGCTGGAGGTAGAAAAACAGGTGGCCTGTAGATTTTGCCTAGGGCAGTATTTGCTGACCTTTATCTTAGAGTAGCCATTTGAAATGCTTCATGTCCTTGGATGGCATGAGATAGGGAAGAACCATTCTTTGTGCTAAGCTTTTTTTTTTTTAATATACAAAAGGAATTCTTAAAGCAGCTGTTGCTGAAATTAGAACAAGGAATTATATCTGAATCTTCCTATATCAGTTTTTAGTTGATACGAGTTTTCTAGTTGAGATGATCTATACTGGAAGTCTGCACCAAAGCCAAGATCCTTTTAAATAAAGAATGTTTTTTAAAAATAAAAAATTACATTTTTTTCTTTGACAGTAACTGTTCTCTTATTGTCATAAAAGTAATAAGTGTTGTGAGATGTTATTAACTTCATGAGTTATCTTTTGTGTGGAAAACTTTTGGGGTGATTATTGTGATGCTGATGATTTCAATAATTATCTTTGTTCTCAAAAGCTTATAATCTAGAGGAAAACAGATAACAAACCAAATCCAGTCCCAGCTGTGTAGTTGTTGATAGAGCATGTTTCCAAGTATAGACACCACTGGGCTGAGACTTTCACATGTACTACCAGCATCAGCCATGTGGTGAGGGATTGAAGGTTTAGCTGTTTTTGTTAAAGAATGCAAGAGTACATAAAATAATGATAGCATTGTATTTTTAAAAGAAATCATCTTTATGGTATCTGGATGTATGGTATATAAATCTTCTCATTGGACCGCTGTTTAGCTTTGCAAGATTTCCACTTTGTCCCTATGGAAACATAAACTTTGATTTCATACAGCAGATCAAGCATCAGTTCAGTTCAGTCATTCAGTTGTGTCCGACTCTTTGCGACCCCATGAATCGCAGCACGCCAGGCCTCACTGTCCATCACCAACTCCCGGAATTCACCCAAATTCATGTCCATCAAGTCAGTGATGCCATCTTCCCATCTCATCCTCTGTTGTCGCCTTCTCCTCCTGCCCCCAATCCCTCCCAGCATCAGAGTCTTTTCCGGTGAGTCAACTGTTTGCATGAGGTAGCCAAAGTATTGGAGTTTCAGCTTTAGCATCAGTCCTCCCAAAGAACACCCAGGACTGATCTCCTTATGATTCCAAAGCTGAGGAACAATTTTTTATAAGTCATGTGAGTTTGAATATATACAAATATAGGCAGCATTTGTAGAAAAGTTTTCTGTTTAATTCAACTAACTTTTATGAGTGTTATGTGTGCCAGATACTAAGCTAAAAATTACTTTATTTGGATATGCTATCTCAGTGTTTCTCAACCTTTTTATCTTTATCACCCCCTTGCCCCAAAGGAGCATTTTTAGAGTTTTTTCCCCTAATCTCTCTACCCCAACCCCACGCAATTTTAATACCATAGATATATTGTGTATCAGTTTATCTATTGTAGCCCTTTGGAAGACCATTATAATATCTAAGTTTTTTTTTTTTTTTACCCCCAAGAACCATTATTTTTATGCTTTGAGTCACAGCCCTATCTTTTATGGGAACTAGTGGTTTTGGTCTTGAAGTAGGATTCAAGGCACTGTTATTTATTTCCTCATGCTGTCCATTATTTTTATTACTTGTGGTTCTAGTCTAAGTAAGGCCATTTAAATGGGATTTTATAGTGTTTCGGGGCATTTTGAAATTATATTTTTCTATATATTATATATATTTCAATATATTATTCATTGAATGGTCTTGCATACCTCTACATGTGATTATTACATTTTTTGGGAGAATGATGTATTCCGAATCTACAAAGAAATACTTTTTATTTCTCTTCAAACTTATCTCTCAAAGTTAAAAAAAATGCAGGTTTTTCTCCTGCCTACTCTTGCATTCACGTTTGGTTTGATATGATTTGAGTACAGTTATTTTTCAACTAGGAATCCTTTTAGGCCAAATTATAAGCTTTTGGAACTTTCTGCCTTCAGATATTTTTTGGACTTCAGAATTTTACAGGTGGTCATTTCCTTATGTTAGAGAACAGAAAGCAAACACACTCAGTTTTTTTTCTCTGAAATTTTGTTTAATTTTTACTGCTCAGTATCTGAATAATCTAGCAGTTTATGCTACTGAGGCCACTTTGTAGGATGTTCTGTCACTCAGGATCCTGGTGGTTCATGTAGTCAGTGTTTTATTAAAGATTAATAAAACCACAAGAGAAAATGCAGACTGTGTGTGTGTGTGAGAGAGAGAGGGAGAGAGTGTTCTTATTTGAGGAGAAAGTATGATTTATAAAGTCTACTCCATATAGGTTTGGCTGACTCACTTTGAATGGTTTAGAGGTAAGTGAAGGTTAAAAAGTCCTGTATGTATCAGGAATCTTAATTAGTATTGATAGTCCTTTGGGTAAATAGCTCAACCTAGTGGTTCCCAAACTTTGAGTATAATTAAAGTCTTTTGATATTGAAAAGCAGAGACATTACTTTGCCAACAAAGGTCCATCTGGTCAAGGCTATGGTTTTTCCAGTGGTCATGTATGGATGTGAGAGTTGGACTGTGAAGAAAGCTGAGCGCTGAAGAATGATGCTTTTGAACTGTGGTGTTGGAGAAGACTCTTGAGAGTCCCTTGNTTTTTTTTTTTTTGGTTATATTTTTAGAAGATTTTTTTTTTTTTTTTTAAGATACACCTTTAGTTCAAGATGTAGGCTATTTTCCAAAAATGGTCCTGGGGTAACTTAATAGAGCTATAGATTTGTAAGGGAACTTGGATAGTAAAGTCAACTTGAGCCATCTCGAGAAGAGAGCTATTTAATCTCTTGTTTTCAGCGGAGAGTCCCAGTTCCCACTGACAGGGCATATGGTGTACTCCTATTACAATTGAACGTGGATTTGCAAAGTTGAAAGGTCTCCTGTGTTAGGAGATGGGGTACTTTATTTCTGGCCGTCTCACTTACCCATCTCTCCCTTTTCTTCCTATGTCCATAATTTCTTCCTGTGTCCATATTCACCCCTGGGCTCTGAGGGATGACCTTGAACCCCAAGATGGTTTTTTTGGTTGCCTTGCCTTGTGCTCTACCAGGCAGAGCCCCACGTGAGGTTGAGAGGGGATGTTGCAACATAGGTGGTCATGGTGTTCAAGCCCCAGGGTCTGAAGACTTGCTCTTCCCCACAAAAATATCAGTTTGAGAGAGACACAGGGAAGACCTCACCATGGCTCAATGAAGAAGAGCCGTATTGGCAGAAATAACGTAGTGTATAACATGGAGTACAACTACTGTTAGATCAGAGGTGGGCGAGATGGTTTGGAGAAAGCTTAGTAAAGGAGATAGGTTTTGAATAGATCTTTGAAACAAGGATAGAAGAAAGGAAAATAAATTAGAGACATATCAGATGGTAAAATGTGGTACCTCTCACTGGAGATGAATTAGAAGATTTTTATATAAGGAACAGTAGACCTGAGTGTGGAAATAATCCGGAGTGCTTAAGTTACGGGTCACTAAGGAGCAGGTTGGACGATAGGGGTAGGGCAGACAAATAGGCCATAAGAAGGGCTGGGCCCTGAAACTAGCTTCTGAGTAGAAAAGTGAGTGACAGCATCAAAATTATACTTGAGAAGGATTATTTTTTAAGTAGTGTGCTTACTTTCAGGGAGCAATTTTCTCCCTGAATTTAATGAAGAGGTGTAGACAGAATGCTGGTGTAATTGCGATAATAGAACTGACTGAATAGGAGCCAATCTTGGGGTAAGACTTCATAAAATACTTTCAGTTAAGTGATGCTTTATATTTTGATAAAGGCTAGGTAAAGATAGAAGTACAGTTGTAGGTGATCCAAAACTAGGGGAAATTTCTGGATTTATAGACAAACTTGTGGCAGGTCAGTTTGGTGTCCTTATCAGTACAACAGAGGTTCAGACCAATTGACTTCTGAGATTTGGTGCAGTGTTGAAATTCTGTGATGATATGAATAAAGTGTAAAGTTATCTAAATAAAGAAAACCTAGGGTAAAGATTCAGCATATTGAAAAGAAAGAAATTACAGGACCAATTATTGCATTCAAAATACATGGTGTACTAATATAGGATAGGCTGAATATGGCATAAAAGTAGTTTATGTGGAAAAAAGTGTGGACTTTTTAACCTGAATCTGGATTTTGTAATTTTTATAAAAGTGAACACAGCTTTAAGCAGCAATAGTAGGAACAATAGTGTCCAACTCTATGCTCTAGTGGTAAGAACATATGTATTATGTGGGGTTTCCCCCCCTCCATTTTGGGTCCTATCTTTTAAAGACGTTTTTGATGAACTAGAATCATCTAGTTGGGGGTAGGCAGATAGCCCAGTTTTGAAGTATGTGGGCTCTGGAATCATACCTGCATTTGAGGTCTGCCTCTAATATCTACTAGCTCTGAAATCTTCATCTTTCTAAGCTTTAAGGTCTTCACATACAGAATGGACATAACTATATAGCATAACTATTAGAGGGAGTAATAAAAACAAAATGCTTAGCAAATACATAATACATAGTAAGTTCTTCAAAAATGTTGGTCACTCATTATTATTACTATTGTTATCTGAAGCATAGGAGAGCCACTAAAATGGTGAAAAAGTCTGGAATAGTCCAAAGCATTGAATCCTGGAAAAAGAAAACAAAGAGAAAACAAAATAATTACTTGTAAATTCTTGAAGGGCCACATGTAAGAGAAGCTTGTTCCTTTTTGTTCTAGAGGACAGGCATAGCCAGAAATGGAAATTATAGGGAGGCAGAATTATTTTTTTAAATAAGATATAACTCACATACTAAAATTTTTTTAATTAAAATTTTTTATTGAAGTATATAGTTGATTTACAATGTTGTGTTAGTTTCTGATGTACAGCAAAGTGATTCAGTTATATATATATATATATATATTTTTTTTTTTATCTTGTGGTTTGTTATAGGATATTGAGTATAGTTCCTTGTGCCATACAGTAGGCCCTATTATTTATCTATTTTTATATATAGTAGTTTGTATCTACGAACTCTGTACTCTTAATTTACCCTTTCCCCACTCTCTTTCCCTTTTCGTTTTCTACATCTGTGAGTCTGTTTCTGTTTTGTAAATAAGTTCATCTGTATCATATAATAAATTCCACATATAAGTGATATCATATGGTATTTGTCTTTCTCAAACTTCACTCAGTATGACAATCTCTAGGTCCATCTATGTTGCTGCAGATGGCATTATTTCATTCTCTTTTATGCGTAACATTCCATCATGTATGTATATATACCACATCTTCTTTATCCATTCATCTGTTGGTGGACACTTAGGTTGCTTCGGTGTCTTGCTGTTGTAAATAGTGCTGCTATGAACACAGAGGTACATATATCTTTTCGAATTACAGTTTTGTCTGGATATATGCCAAGGAATAGGATTGCTGGATCATATTGCTCATCATATTGCTCTATTATTAGTGTTTTAAGGAACCTCCATACTATTTTTCATAGTGGTTGTGCCAATTTACATTCCCACCAACAGTAATTCATATACTATTAAATTGACAATTCAGTGGTTTTTAGTATATCCACAGTTAAGTGTAACTATCAGCATTATATAATTTTAAAACATTATCATTACCTTCCAGAGACTCTCCCTATACTTTAGCAGTCCCTCTCCAGTTCCCCTCTTCCCAGCTCCTGGTAACACTAACCTACTTTCTGTCTCTATAGATTTGGCTGTTCTGATCTTTCACAAAAATGAAGTTATACAATATGTGGCCTTTTGTGTCTAGCTTCTTTCACTTAGCATGATATTTTCAAGGTTTGATACATATCACAGCGTGTATCAAATCTTCATTCCTTTCTATGGCAAATAATATTTCACTGTATGGATATACCACATTTTATTTACCCATTGATGAGCTATGGATGTTTGGGTGGTTTCCACTTTTGTTATTATAAATAATGCTACTATGAACATTCTTTACAAATTTTTGCATTGATTTACATTTTATCCTTCTTGGTATATACATACCTAGGAAGAAAGGCAGAATTTGAAGACATCAGAAAGAAAGGCTGCCAGACAATGAGATCTACCCACACTGAAGATAATTCTACTGTTGAAGTAGTGAGCCAATATTTTATCTTAACAAATGCATGGCATTTACTTTGCACTAAATAACTGTTCTAAGTGCATTACAATTATTTTAAACTCTACAATGTAGGCACTGTTAACTTTATTTTACAACAAGGAGGTTTAATAACTTGCTCAAGAGCACTCTCAGAGTAAATGGGGTTGAAATCCAGGTGATATAATTCTAGTGTCTGCACTTTTAATAGTAGAAAGATAACTTCAAGTATTTATTAAATCTGTTTCTTAGACATCATACTTAATTGCTTTTATTCACATAGAGGCTCTGATCATCTTTCAGGGATATTTTAGAAAGAATTATCTCCTTGGGTAGAAATTACATTAGGATGTGTTGAATCCCATGGTTCTCTTATTATTATACAGTGATAGATGGAAGTGGGGGGAAAAGTCAGCAACAAGGTGTCTGACCTGAGCTTTTTAATTGATCAGAATTTTTACCAGAAAGGAGACGATGAGTGTCTGTGAAGAACGTAGTCATAAGTTATGTATAATGTAAAAGGATTAACCAAAAGTAACTTTTGAGATGGTGAATGGAAACCTTAGAAAAATGGAGAAATTAGTTTCATGAAAATATGACTGTACTTTTGAAATGTCTAGTTTCAGGTATTGACAGAATATGTCAGGGTAAGTAGATGACTTTTAGTAAACTGACCATATGAAACTGGCGCTTGATACACGAAGGTAGTTGCTTTAAACTAAATGAACAACAACCAAAATAACAAATGCATAAGGGAGGAAAGAGCAGTCCAACCCAGACTTAAACTTCAAGTGGTCATAAATTGATGGGGAGGAAGAAGAAGAGGATTCCAGAATCTAAATTAAGAACTTGCCCGGCTTTGAAGTACAGAGGGAGTCATAGAAGCTACGTGTAAACCGGTTATAGAGTGGTGGAGGTATGGCCTGCAATGCCTCCTCTAAGAACTTCCTTATGAGGAATCTCAGGTGAGACCACTGAACTTGACGAGGGAAAAATCATTGCTCTTAGGACATGTTTTCTGGCCAATAAGAAGAATGCAAGTTTTACTGCAAAGGAACAACTAGGATGGAAAAGGGAAAATAGCTGTGAAATTAGGCTATAGTTATAGAAGTTTGTTTGTGAAGGAAGTGTTTAGAAAGGGAAATAGGCTTAGTGAAAAATGTAGATTAAAAGAGACTTGTACATGTTTTAAGGTAAAGGAATAGGCTGATGTCTAGCTATCTAGAACATTTTAAATAAGAAAGTCTTTATTATTATATCAACAGTGAGTCTAGTTTCCCATAAAAATAAGTTGTGTTTCTATAGATGGATTTCAGGAGACTAAGTCAGTTGTACATCCTATCTTAGTATTATCTCATTTAGAGTAAGATCCTGACTCCTTCTTTGCAGTGGCCTAAAGTCTCCTCATGATCTGCCTTCTACTTGTAACTGTAATCTTTTCTGCTACTCTTTCTTAATCCCTTTGGTGGAACCACAGAGATCTTCTGGCTATTCCTCAACCGTGCTAGGACTGTTCCCTATTTAAGGGCCTTTGCATTTGCTGTGCTCTCTGCCTTTAACATGCTTTTCCTAGATACCTCCATAGCTATCTCTTGCCTCGTTTCGCTCTTGACTCAAAGGTACCTCTCAGTGAGACACTCTCTGCTTTTCCTATTTCTAACTGAAACACCTCATTTATCTACCTCCATTATCCCCAATTCATTCCTTTCCTATGCCTCTTTCTTTTTTTATTGTTTTTCATAGCACTTAACTCCACATAGCAAATTATAGATTTCATTTATTAATTTTGTTTTTGTCTTCTCCTACTAGAATTTAAACTCTCACTGTGAGTTCAAGAATTTTCCTAGCTCTAGAACAATGCTTGATACTTAATAGGCACTTAGTAACTGTTGCATGAATGAATGAGTGTAATATTCTTTGTGGGAACTGATATGAAAATATGTTCTTCTTCATCATCAACATCATTATTAATAAGCATTTTGGATGCTATATATAGAATTCTGCTGCTGCTAAGTTGTGTCCGACTCTGTGCGACCCCATAGACGGCAGCCCACCAGGCTCCCCTGTCCCTGGGATTCTCCAGGCAAGAATACTGGAGTGGGTTGCCATTTCCTTCTCCAATGCATGCATGCCTGCTAAGTCACTTCAGTCATATCTGACTCTGTGTGACCCCATGGACAGCAGCCCACCAGGCTTCTCTGTCCATGGGATTCTCCAGGCAAGAGTACTGGAGTGGGTTGCCATTTCTTTATCCAATATATAGAATTAGGCTTCATGTATTCTGTTATTCAGGAGTTGGCAAACTTTCTGTTAAGCATCAGATATAATACTTTTTGGAGCCATATGGTTTCATCACAACTACTACACCCTGTTATTATAATGCAAAAGTAGCCATAGACAATCCCTGTATGAATGAGTATGATTGTGTTCCAATAAAAGTCCATGTGTGGACACTGAAATCTCAATTTCGCATACTTTTTAGATGTCATAAAATATTATTTTCTTTTAATTTCCTCCCCAACTATTAAAAAATGTAAAAATCATTTATAGCTCTCAGGCCATAAAAAAGAACAAGGAATGGACCAAAGCAGACTCACAAGCTGTAGTTGTCACCTCTATTTTTACTGGCTTCTTAAACATATCTTAGTTGAAACATTTTTCTTTTAGTGGTAGGAATCAACAATGTAGATTAAACCTTAGTAATAGATAATTTGGGAATGCTTTTGTTTGGCTCTAGAATCTTGTCTGGTGGCTCAGATGCTAAAAAGACTACCTGCAGTGTGGGAGACCCAGGTTCGATCCCTGGGTCAGGAAGATCCCCTGGAGGAGGAAATGGCAACCCACTCCAGTATTCTTGACTGGAAAATCCCATGGACGGAGGAGCCTGGCAGGCTACAGTCCATAGGGTCGCAAAGAGTCGGACACGACTGAGCGACTTCACTTTACTTCAGAATCTTCCATATTGCTTCATTTTTGTTTTCCTGGGAACCTTATGCTTTCCTTATATTTATGAAGCTAATATTTAAGTGAATTTGTGTTCTCTGAGCAGATGCCACATGATAAGTGTTGGGGAGGTGGTGATGATGGTAGCAAAGATTGGGCAAAGCCCACCCAGGCTTAAATGTTTGTCATTATTTATAAGGTAAATAACTCCCATATGGGAGAATCAGAAATTGTCAGCCAAGCTTAATGCCCAGAGGACTGTTACCATGAATGAGAATTGTGTTGCAGTTTTAACATCATCCATAACAGATTTCTCGAATAAGTTGCAGATGCTTTTAATAATATGGTTAATTTTAGCTATACTACATTGGCAATTTTTGCTGCTTTACTTAAAAAATAATTAGAAAATAATCTATTGTATTATAAAATCAAGCTGTGATTTGAATAAAGCATTATATTTTCCTCAGTAAGTGCAAAGAGAGAAAAAAATATTTTCATTTGTAAAACTTAAAAAAAATTTATAAAGTTTTTCACATACTTTGTTCAGTTCTTACAAGAGCCTCGTGATGGAGGTAGCTTTATTAACTATTTAGAATGTGAAAGAGCTGATAGTGAAGTTATTTATTCAGGGTCACACCACCAGGACTCCAGATAGGCCTTCTGATGATAGGAGGCGGATCCTCCTCATTGGAAACTCCAGCCAGTCTTTGGTTTCAGTGCTGTGCCCTTCCCTCACTGCCTCTCATTCTCTAGCGTTACCTGTTCACAAGGGTGCGCAGAGCTCTAGCTGCTCCTGGCTCTCCTGTGCTTACTATACAGAGCTCTGGGAAAAGATTGAGGAGGCTGGGACTAGCTCCATCACCGCCACTGAAGCTACTTACTAGTGCTCTTCCCTCTCCCATCCTGTCTTAGTCCCCACATATCTGGTCCTCCTTCTTTCCTCAAAACTATGGCCTCTAAAGACCTTATGTGGTCAACCAATGGCTACTCAGCATCGTGGCCAGGTTGGCACAGACAAGAAGGAATGAACCAGAACCCCAGGGCTTCAAGTCTGAGTGGTTGGGAGAGTCAAGACACAGTGACTGAGCTTCAGAGGATGCAATAGGAGCTGATTTTGAGGGGGAGAATTTAGTTTGGTTTAAATGTATTATCTTCAAGGTAATGGTGGAACAGCCTTGTAGTTAGTTTTCTATCCTCCAAAAAGTCAAGTGGAGAAATAGATTGAACCAAGTATCGGGGGCGACAGCCAAATGGCAAAATTTATAGTTAGAATCAAAGACTTTTTGTTCCTTTTAAATGCTTCTTAGAGATCCTGTTTAAACAACCTCTTCATTATGAAAATAGTGACTTTCTTTGCCTTTTTAATGGTGTTTGGAGAAAATTGTTATAAATATTGCACAAATTTTGGGATGATTGTGCATCTTACGAAAAAGTGGTGGCATGTAAAAAGATTTCTCAACATAATATGTGGTGAAATGTTGTAGACTATTGTTCTTGAACTGTTTTCCCTTCTTCATTTTGGTGTTTGTATGGTACCTTACATATTTTTAATGTTATTTTAATGTTATGCTGTGCTTTTTTGGTTAGGAAAGCTGCTTGCTACTAATATCTATGCAGATATAATTTTCTGAAAAGTCTCTTGAATTCTTCCCCATTCCTGTACCTCCTTTTCCTTTGTCACAGTCTCAACCCCTTGAACATGATCCAGAAATCTAGATATGGGCCAACTGATGTCTCAGTGGAAATAAGAAAAATTTATTATTCCTCAGTGCTTAATTGAAGCCACCCGATATTTTACAGATTTTAAATTTGAGAGGGTAAGGGGATCAGTCCATGCATTATCATGTGTGTCTTAATTCTATCAATTGACTTAGTACAGAAGGAGAAAGTTACTGAATTTGAAGGCAAGTCTCCACGATGCTGCACAAAACAGTGCTGTTACCGCCTACCAGCCTGCGCCTACATGAAAAAGGCTATGGTTGTATTTGCCTCTGAATAAGGATCATGGTCAAAAAGACATGAGAGTATGTGGTTAAGTACTAAACACTTCGCCTAAAGTGAGACAGTCTTATAGATTGTGCCTTCAGCTTTCTCAATTCACAGTCTAGTATTTTCTTGAATGAACTGCAATATCTTGTAAGTTTGTGGACTTATAAGAAGTCAAATGTTTTCATGGACTCCTCTCTTTTCCATATAGATGTCCAGAGGGCTTCTTGGGAGAATATTGTCAGCATCGAGACCCCTGTGAGAAGAACCGTTGCCAGAATGGTGGGACGTGTGTGGCCCAGGCTATGTTGGGGAAAGCCACGTGCCGATGTGCCCTGGGCTTCACGGGCGAGGACTGCCAGCACTCGACTAGTCACCCCTGCTTTGTGTCTCACCCCTGCCTGAATGGAGGCACCTGCCACGTGCTTAGCCGGGACACCTATGAGTGCACCTGCCAAGTCGGTTTTACAGGTAACCAGTGGGACTCAGGCCCACACTTTCCTATTCTCAGCAGATACTTCCATTTAGTGTCTTACAAATACTGTCATCTGGTTCTTTAGGGTCCCCCTTTATAGTACATGTTTATCATTATGGGAAGGAACCTGAATGTTCCAGTCAACTATCCTTAACTTCCTTTTGAAAGGGGAGAAAGAGAAAGCAAAAGGGTCAAATACTGCACAGTGGTTGACTGCCTGAAGTGTATATATCAGGACTGGGGATCATAGCCACTTCCCTGTCACTGGAAGAAAAGTTGTTAGCGTTGTTAGCTTATTTCCTAAAAACTTCTCTCCCCAGACATTCAGGGCACTGGCTTTTCTGGTTTTCTAAACTGATTGTTTCTTTCGCTTCTCCGTTGTCTTGTCCTTGTCCTCATGCATTTAATTTTTGTTCTTTGGAACTCTGTTTTGCCCTCTTTTGAGCCATATGACAGCTTTCCCCAGGGAATCTCACTCTCTCCAGTTTCTTCAGCTGTCATCATCTTCATCCCCTGCTGATGACTCTCACAATCATCCATTTTGCTTCACACTGACACTGACATTCAGGCTCATATTTCTAACTATCTATTGCATATTATCCTTGGAAATTCAGCAGGCACCTGAAACTCAACATGTTGATATAACTAGTGACACCAGTGTACCCTCCAAATACCCCAAGCTAGAAACTCCCTCTCGTTTATCTGTACCCCACTTGGACTCAGGCATGCATGTTAATCTGAGTTACTTCTCACCTGTCTACCCCCTCCGTTTCCTCTTCTGCTCTGTAGTTGACGTTCGTGTCCTTTCTCACCTGGACTCCTGCAGTTGTTTCCTAATTGGTTTCCTCCCCTTTACTTTCTCCCCATCTTGTTTACCTGTCACAGTGCCACATCTTTAATTATACATGCAAATCTTCTCACAAACTTACCTGCTTATCATGCCTAGTGACTTTTCATCATCTGCAGAGTAAGCTGCTGACTCTTTACTTGGCTTTCACAGCCCTTCACAGTCTAGGCCTTGCGTCTTTTTATAGCCTCACCTCCCCACAAGCATCTCACTTTAGTGACGCCAGCGTCCTCATCATTTCCTGAAAATGTCATACTTCCTGTTGCCTCCATGCTATTGCATACCCCTTTGCTGGAATGCCCTTTTCTACATTTGGAAATTGCCTAATGTTATTGTAACCTCTCAGTGACCCTCTGATGATTCCTTTACACAGTTAGTCTCTGTGTTCTATTATTTTATGTGTCATAGTTTGTTGTAATTAATTTTTACGTTTCTCATCTGACTGTATTATGGGTTCTTCAAAGGTGGGTCTGAGCTTTATTCAAAATGAACCATAAATGTTTATTAACTTAGTTGTGAAAAGGAGAACTATTCACTGTTTTGTCCTCCAGTATATCAGCAATTCTGTAAATCTAATTAGAAAATGAAAAACACACTCAGAAAACTAGACTGATTCATTCAGTTTGGAATGCTTGTTCTATTGGTTTTTCATTAAAAGGTGTTACAGTTACATCTCCATCATGACTGTGACAGCATTGATACTGTGAGTCACTGAAGAGATTTGGTGGTTGAGAGAATAATTTTTCCTGATTGTCAGTTTCAAGTTGTTTTGCTCCACAAGGCAAGGGAGGGCATATCCACTTAAAAGATTTTAATCCTGACTAGTGGAAACGGCAGTGATACCTTCTTCATAAGTAAAATGTTACTCTGAAATAACCCTCAAATTAAAGTGGATTCCTTGCTATTAAAAAGATCTCTTCTTGGTGGTCCTCAGGGTGCTAATCATCTTGATACATCTGCCACTTTCATCGACCACTTTAGGAACCACCACAGGTCAAGCTCCCCCTTTCGGTTTTGAGATAGCTCACTACCCTACCTCATCAGACCTTATGAGGCAGAAGGTTAGTGCTTGTATAAAACATAGATGGGAAGCCAAGGTCAGCAACCTTCTTGATTCAGTTATAGGCAAATACTCTGAAATACACTGTTGGCAGAAGTAACCATTTTTATCTGTTCCCCACTGTAGGTAAGTAATCTCAGTAGAATGAAGGAAAATAGAGAGAAGGTTCCTTCACTCTGTCTTCCCTGAGGTATACATGCTGTACCTGGATTTTTTCCCCCCTTTTCCCTTTGGTTTGATATTCCTGGTAGACAGAGAGTTCTTTTGTGTACTCATGTGTCACCTCTCTCCCTTTTAGAGAACCTGTCATGGCTGTTACTTGCTTTTCTGTGGGGAGCTGGGGTCACAGATCTGGATGTTTACCTAGACAACCAATTGGAGTATTAACACATTCAGGGGATTCTCAGATCTTGAGTTCTGAAAAAACTCGAACTCATGAAAATAGAAAGCCGCGAGAATACCGAATTTACTAGTAGCATAGGAGTATTTTTTTCCCTCTCTCTCTCTCTACCTCAGAGAATGTGTTTTGATTCCTTGAGATCGAATACTGTCTTCCTGATTCTTTCTGGCACTTTCCTACCTGAGAGAGTCCACAAGAATTGCCTTTCTAGATCTTTATTCTTATGACAGCTCTAGTTTTTTTTCATGCTTAAGAAGCCACAGATTCTTCATCTTCTTCAAACACATCCAGCACTATTTTTGTCAAGACCACAATTAACAAAATGTTTCCCGGAATACGTGTGCGTGTGTGTTGTGTTTAAGGGAAGCAGAAGTCATATTGACTTGTTTTTTAGTCACAGTGTATTGTGGAAGATATCAGTACACTTTATTTTCATTCAAAAGACATGATTTGAGAGCCTACGCTAGGGATCAGAGTCCTGCTCTTGTGACAGGTGACAATAAAAGAAAACAGCAAACTTGGGGTATGTGTTTGCATGCGTAGGGGTGTGTGTGTGAGGGAAAGGGAGCGGGTGGGGGTTTGGGTACCTGAGTGGAGCATAAAGGATGACTTTATGGCAGTGGAGACTTATGAGTAGAGTTGTCAAGACAGTGGAGCCCACGGGGTGAGCAACAAGGAAAGACGGCCTTCCAAACAGGAGTATCTTAGTCAGAAACAAAGAGGTGTGAGACGCTAGGTGGATCCAGACCCTTCTGTGCTGCAGGGACTCTTGGAGCTTCCTGTGATTCTCCTACAGTTAGTCCTGGGCTCCACTGAGTCTCTGTGTTTCAGCTAAGGGCCCTGGAGAGTGCTCCTGTCCGATGAACTTGGGGAGGCTCTGATGTGGGCTCCTGTACAGTTCAGAGAGCTTAGGGATTCTCCACGCAATGGCCTCCTTAGTCGCCTGTTGGGTGGGAGATGGGTGGGATGGGGCCGACACCCATTTCTGTGGGCGGTGCTTACTTCTGTTATCTTTCCTGCAGGTAAACTGTGCCAGTGGGCTGATGCATGCATGTCCCACCCCTGTGCAAACGGAAGTACCTGTACCACTGTGGCCAACCAGTTCTCCTGCACATGCCTCGCAGGCTTCACCGGGCAGAAATGTGAGGCTGACGTCAATGAGTGTGACATCCCAGGGCAGTGCCAGCACGGCGGCACCTGCCTCAACCTCCCGGGCGCCTATCAGTGCCAGTGCCCCCAGGGCTTCACAGGCCAGCACTGCGACAGCCCCTACGTGCCCTGTGCACCCTCCCCCTGTGTCAACGGAGGTACCTGCCGGCAGGCTGGTGACTTTACCTTTGAGTGCAGCTGCCTTCCAGGTAAGGAGTCCCCCTAGTGTCCTGGCTTGGGGGATGCACCTCCAGCGGGAAGGAAGGGGATGGGGTGTGGTTCAGTGTTCCTTGAGGAAGTGTCCTTCCCCGCGGGGAAAAGGGGAAGTGAGAATGTTGTGTGGGGTGGTTTGCTGGTGAGAGAGGAGTTTTATGGGCCCAGTGTGCTCCATAAACTGAGCAGGGGGTAATTTAACATGTCAGAGTTTATGATGATGAGTGACTTGGAAATTGTTTATTGTCCTTTTTGGAGGAACAGTGAGAAATAAGAGAAACAGAGCTCTGGGAAAGGATTGATAAGTCTATAGAACGGAAAGGAACATAAGGATAATTAGACATTGAAAAATTTATATGTGCGATTAATAAAATGCTTCAAACTGAATTGATAGTAATAATAGATGATCAACTTTCTTATATGCTTTTACCTCTGATGAAATAATGGATTAGTTTACTAGTTACCTGATTGCACCACCCCTACTCTTTTATAATTTTCCTTGAAATTCTGGTCTTTAGAATCCTCTCTAACTTTGGGGTAATCCTACCAAGACTTTGGAGAAGGCAATGGCACCCCACTCCAGTGTTATTGCCTGGAGAATCCCAGGGACGGAGGA
>SJYV01010714.1:625555-747443 GCA_006410875.1 Neotragus pygmaeus | reverse complement strand
GTCGCCTGTTGGGTGGGAGATGGGTGGGATGGGGCCGACACCCATTTCTGTGGGCGGTGCTTACTTCTGTTATCTTTCCTGCAGGTAAACTGTGCCAGTGGGCTGATGCATGCATGTCCCACCCCTGTGCAAACGGAAGTACCTGTACCACTGTGGCCAACCAGTTCTCCTGCACATGCCTCGCAGGCTTCACCGGGCAGAAATGTGAGGCTGACGTCAATGAGTGTGACATCCCAGGGCAGTGCCAGCACGGCGGCACCTGCCTCAACCTCCCGGGCGCCTATCAGTGCCAGTGCCCCCAGGGCTTCACAGGCCAGCACTGCGACAGCCCCTACGTGCCCTGTGCACCCTCCCCCTGTGTCAACGGAGGTACCTGCCGGCAGGCTGGTGACTTTACCTTTGAGTGCAGCTGCCTTCCAGGTAAGGAGTCCCCCTAGTGTCCTGGCTTGGGGGATGCACCTCCAGCGGGAAGGAAGGGGATGGGGTGTGGTTCAGTGTTCCTTGAGGAAGTGTCCTTCCCCGCGGGGAAAAGGGGAAGTGAGAATGTTGTGTGGGGTGGTTTGCTGGTGAGAGAGGAGTTTTATGGGCCCAGTGTGCTCCATAAACTGAGCAGGGGGTAATTTAACATGTCAGAGTTTATGATGATGAGTGACTTGGAAATTGTTTATTGTCCTTTTTGGAGGAACAGTGAGAAATAAGAGAAACAGAGCTCTGGGAAAGGATTGATAAGTCTATAGAACGGAAAGGAACATAAGGATAATTAGACATTGAAAAATTTATATGTGCGATTAATAAAATGCTTCAAACTGAATTGATAGTAATAATAGATGATCAACTTTCTTATATGCTTTTACCTCTGATGAAATAATGGATTAGTTTACTAGTTACCTGATTGCACCACCCCTACTCTTTTATAATTTTCCTTGAAATTCTGGTCTTTAGAATCCTCTCTAACTTTGGGGTAATCCTACCAAGACTTTGGAGAAGGCAATGGCACCCCACTCCAGTGTTATTGCCTGGAGAATCCCAGGGACGGAGGAGCCTGGTGGGCTGCCGTCTATGGGGTCGCACAGAGTCGGATACGACTGAAGTGACTTAGCAGCAGCAGCAGCAGCTACCAAGACTTGAAGCTGAAGACTTTTGCAACTGGGGTGGTGGTGGTTCTCTGTTAACGAGTGAGCACTCTTTGATGAGCGCTGATAGATTATGTATGGCACAGTGACGCATTACCCAAGATAGAAGCAAAAGAGGAGTAACGTGTGGGAACTTGGGGCCCTTGTGCCGTAGGATGGAAAAAGGAGCAAGGCTGGCCAGTTCACCTGCTGGAGCAGATGAATTACTAAGCAACAAAGATTCTGTTTTTATAAAAAATCTCCTTAGTGCAAAAACAAAAGAACGAAAAACCGTAACAGGGAGTAACATGCTGAGTAAGCAGAATTGCCTCAAAAAGCTGTTCTAGCCACTCTCTTGGAGTAGGAATCTTAGATTCTGGTGTTGTGGATATGGGTCACATGTAATTGGATCGTGTGTTTTCTCTTTTGGGGATTAAAGGTCATATGTTGGTCTTCAGGATAAAAGCAAATGGTAATTTATTCATTTCATTCAGTTAAAATTGTTTGGCTGCCAGCTATGTTCTAGGCACCATCCTGTGTACTTGGAATACACAGTACAAGACACTGCCACATAATAGAAAAAGATACCACTTAACCATAAGCCACAAAAACAAGCTGTTTAATTGCCTTGCTTTCAGTTTCTCTTTCAGTGAAGAATAGATACTGCTGTCATTTTAGAGACGAAATATTTATTTACCTAATATTACTGTCATCCACATTATCTTGTAGAAGGAATAACTAAAAGGTATCTTTCTCCACTCCTGCTTTTGTTTGCATTTTAAGGGTTAAAAGAAGGAAACAGAAATGTAAACAATTTAATTTTGTGAATATTCTAATAGTCTGTTATTCTAATAGCCTAAGTGGCTAGTAATTGAGGTTAGTGCAATTTATTCCTGACCACTAAACGTGTCTTTTAGTTTCAAGAAAATTAGTTTTAATAGTTGCCTAGGACAGGAGGTTGATTTGGCAGCAAAGTACTAATGGGAAGTTAGAGAAGTCAATAAAGGAAGTTTTTAGCTGGGAGAGAGTGATTATTCACTCCCATAGCCTCTGCATTGTTATCCATTAGCCACGATAAGAACCTTAGGGAATTCTGAGAGTGTGTCCAGGAAAGGATCTGTCAAACCAGAATAGTATCTCCTCCTTGAGAAAGGAAATAACCAGGGATTCCACAGCTAGAGGCTGCCAGGGCTGGTGGGATGGAGTAAGGATGTCTTGGCTGTCTCTTATACTGCACTTATAGGTTAAAGCAAGACTTTTTTTTTCTTTAATATACTGATGAAGTGTGTGTATGTGTGTGTGTTTGGGATTGGGATGGGGGTGCAAGGCTGGGGACAGAAGATTTGGCAAAGAGCAAACTAACATTCATTTAATGCCTTTTATAAGTCAGGCACTGTGCCAGGTACTTCTGCTGCCACTAGCTCTAGTACACAGAATCCTTGGGGATAGGTATTATTGTTCAAGTTTTCCCAGGTGAAACAACTCAAGTTTTGAGATGTGAAGCAATTTACTCAAAGTTGTACAGGTGACATGTGGTTATGCCGAGTCCTGAAATCCAGGCAGGTTATTTCCAAATGTTAACTGCTTGTCTGCCCCTGAAGGTGCTTTGAAATGTCTTAAGACTTTCTGTTAAATGTTTAGGGATGTATGGGTTAAAAAAAGTAGGTTCATGTTAAAATAAAAAGGAGATACTTCTAATTATGATCAATAGTATTTGTTATATACCAGCCTGTATATGGGCTTCCCAGGTAGCACAATAGTACAGAATTTGCCTGCAAATAAAGAAGACACAAGAGATGCGGGTTTGATCCTCTGGAGTAGGAAGTGGCAACCTGTTCCAGCATTCTTGCCTGGAAAATTGCATGGACAGGGGAGCCTAGTGGGCTACAGTCTATGAGGTTGCAAAGAGTCAGATATGACTGAATGACTGAGCACATGCCTACAGGCTGCGTATGGCATTATGCAAATATCTAAAAATAGTAAAGTAGGCTAGTTGCTGCCTTTCAGGGTCTCATGATCTGAAACAGATGATGTCAGCTTGGACAATATATAGAAGGAAATTAAAAAAAGAATTAAAAACAATAGACGATGCAATAACACTGTGAATAAATATATATTTATACAATGTGTAAGATTTTATGCTCATTGTTTTTATGTCCCAGGTGGAGTTTGCAAAGTATTAACTTTATTTCCACATAGGGAAATAATGTCTGGAGATGATTTTCTTTTACAGAGTCCTTTTTATAATGAAATACTATTCTCTTGTCCCTACTGCATTGCCCCCAACACTAGTCAAGAGACGAAAATGTTACTTAAAAGAGCAATCACTATCTCAGTGTAAACAGAACTCTTATTTGAAGACAATCATTATTTCCATTCTAAAGATAGGGAAACCAAGCCAGTGACAGGTAAAGTCACTTTTGTCCAGCTTCTGCAACTCTCAGATGGCTGCTTCCCACCACATTTCAAATCTTGGCAGTTTTAACTGAGGCCTGCCCTGATCACTCTATTTCAGATGGTAACCTTTCCCTTCCGCCTTCACCTCCAGCCTTGGTGTACCTTTTCTTTTCTTTTTTGGTAATGCTTGTCATCATCTTACTGTGTAATTTTCACTATATAATGTACCTCATTATGCCTATTGTTTATTGTCTGTCTTTCCAAATTCTTCTGCCTCTTCTCCTCTCCAGAGCAAAAGCTAGGATCTCTGTTTTTGTTTGGTGATGTATCACAAGCACCTGGAAACCGTGGCAGGTATATAATAGACATACGCCTTCTGAATTTACAGTCCAAGTTTAGTATAGTACGGTAATACTGAGAGCATAACTTTGGTCTTATTTTCTTCCTGATAACATACCTGCTAGACTTAGTCTAGCTTCTCCTTCTGTACTGCTTTACACTAGTGCCGAGTAAAAAGAATTGGAATTCTTTTCAACTCTAAAACTCAGTGAACCCCACATAAGTTAGTGATTATATTTGAATGGTTATGATGTAGTTCTTTTCCTGCAAAGGGCACTATAGTTACTGAGATGATTTTAGTATTAAGATTGATGGGGGAATTAAAACTGTAAATATGACTCATCCTGAATAATAAAAAAAGCAATGTTTCTCAATAGAGGGAAGAAAAAAGGAATATATTCAAAAGGGAGCTGATAGAATGAAACCAAGGAACTGTATTTCATCTTTTCCTTGGTTCAGCAACTGTTAATAACCCAGATCTTCCATTAGGTAAAGCTTTTAGCAGAAACTGTAAGGAGGAGTACTCAGCTAGAATAATTTTAGCTAAAGAACAAAATAGAAGATACATACTTGAATCGGTGACTCCCAGTGTTTTGGGGTTTATGAGTTAAGCTGGTTGTATGCCTCTGGGTATTTTAAGAAGTAGCAGTGTGCTATTTGCATCTCCTGGCTTTGCCTGCGAGTTCACAGTGGGACTGGACAATCCCAGATGGGCTTTCCCTTTTTCTTTCTCTCCTGTACCTCCTTATTCCTTTATGATTTTTAAACTTCATAAAAAGCTGCCCAATCTGTTCTCTCCAAACAAAGAAGGTTTATCCTTTGTAAATCACCCCTATACTTTACAGGCTTGATTATATGTAATATCCCTATATCATTAAAATAAAGCTTAGCCACATTCTGTGGCTTTTGTGTCTGCTCTGCAGTTGCTGAGCTTAAAAACTCTTAGAAATAATTCCCTCTTGCATTCTCATATGCACAAGGCATGTGATGTTCTCTGGGGTATTATACTAATCATATTCTGACAGATTTCTCTGGAGCAGATGCAGAAATGATCATACCGTTTTGCAGGGCGCATTCTTTTAGCCCATTTAGTTTGGGCCCTGAGTCCAGTTTTTCTTGATGTTCCTTCAAGTTTTTCCTATCCTCCCATGCTTGACAGTTTTGCCCCTGCTATCTCCTAAGCCTTCTATCACTCACCTCCCCCTCACACCCTGCCTTTTTGTATAGAATTTATTCCTTGTGATGTGCCAAAGGCATCTATTTCACTGAAATGCCTTTTGTATTCCCCACCCCTGGGGGGACTAGAGACTCTCTTAAGATCTTTCACAACCTATGTACCTCTAGCACAACACTTATTAAACTGCCTGTTCATCCTTTCTAGTAGACATTCTCATCTTAACTACCTGCCCCCAGTATCTAACCTCGTGCCTGGCACAAATTGAGACTCAGTGAATATTTGACCAATGAATGAATTGGATGTGATAGAGAAGAGCATTCCTATATTCTGTAGTTTAAAAAAGAAGTTTAGAAGTTATTTCTTTTGAATCCCTTTACTCATTTCTCTGACTTCTTAGGAAGTAAAGTTAGAAAGGAAAGTAGAGCTCATTTGGGAGATACAGAGGGAGGTGGGTAGGAACAGCAGCCTGGGTGGGTGATGGGGCTAAAATTCATGGGCCACCCATGGGGTCAGTGAGCTCACTGGGGCCCATTCAGAGGATGGATGAAGTGTGCCAAGGAAACCAGTGGGATGGAAATAGGACCAATTTGCTCTTTTAACAGGTTTCTTTCCAGAGGGCAGGGAGAAAAGGTAGCCTGTAGCTGTTTACCTTTGGTGCCTTTGTCCAGTTTCAGGTATCCCTGCGTTTTCTTCACTCACTTATCCCTGTGCACAGAAGCTCTTCCTCAGGACCTTCAGCCTGGCCTGGGAGAATCCCAGTTGTGTCATCTCAGCTTCCCCCTTTCTGCTCTCCTCTTTGAGCCTCTGCACCAAGTCTTTCCACGGTCACACTTCCAAGGGGCTAAAAATGAAAAGATATGGAAGCACTCTTGAGAGATGCTGGTATCTGTGTGGGATGACAAGTTCAAAAGACACTTTTCTGCTCCCCACCCTCCCTGTCATCGTTTATCAGTTACGTGGCCCATGGTTTTATAACAGCACAGTCTTAAAAATGTTCCTTCTGAGTTTAATTTCTTTCCTTTTGGCCTTTTAAGGATGTGAGTTGGCTTCGAGCAGCAAACTCCTTTTAGTACAGTCATGTCCTTTCCATAAGTCGGCTACACCCATCCCACCCACAGGTCTGGAGACTTGTCTGCTTCCCTTTCCCTGAAAACATTTTAAAGAAGTGATTGCACTGTAACTTATTCGTTTAAGCCACATCCATCCTCTGCACCCCCTTACCCCTACGTTGGGTAGACTTTTTATAAGAATTTGCTAGTTGTTTCCAAAAAGAGCCCTGTATCTCTGTTTTTAAAGCATAAATCCTGTCTTAATTTTCAAGGAGAACTGATTTGGCCAGAGTTTTCTCAGTTATGGGAACTTTTGACCCAAGGTCAGTTTTTCAGATTTTTGGAAGAGAACTTTGGGGTCCCAGAGACCATACTGACCAAATCTAGGTAAAGTTTCTGGTTTAGGACTGACTCCTGCCTCCTAGCCATGTACAGTAAGTCAGCCATGTGGCCCTTCTTCATCTGTAACATGAAAGGATTAGAGCAGATAATCTCTAAGAGATGCTTTGATCCCGTTGATGTATAATAGTATTAGCTAATATGTATAAAACACAGTGCATCAGGCATTGTTTTAAGTGCTTTTCCTTCTAATATAACAGTTTTATTGAAATACAGTTTTCATACCATGTAATTTTCTTTTAAAGCACACTATTCAGTGGTTTTGAGTATATTTACAGATATGTGTAACCATTACCACAATAAATTTTAGCTCATTTTTATATGACTTCAAAAGAAACTTTGTTCCCGTTAGCAGTCACTCCCTAACCTGTCCCGCACCAAGTCCCTCCCAGTACTAGGCAGTTACTCATCTACTCTCTCCATAGAGCTGTCTATTCTGGACATTTCATATAAATGGGAACACATAGTATGCTTCTTGTTTATGCATTATATTCCATTATATGGATTTACCACTTTGTATTTATCCATTCATCACGAAATAGACATTTGGGCTGCTTCTGGGTTTTTTTTTGACAATTAAGAATAATGTTGCTGTGAACATTCTTGTACAAGTTTTTGAATGGGCATACATTGTCATTTCTTTTTGGTTTTACTTATGAGAGGAATTGCTGGGTGGTATGGTAACCCTATTTACTCTTTTCAGGACTGCCAGACTATATCCCATAGTGGCTGCACTATTTTATTAATACATTCCAACCAGCAGTGTATATGCTATGCTATGCTAAGTCACTTCAGTCGTGTCCGACTCTGTGAGACCCCATAGATGGCAGCCCACCAGGCTTCCCCACCCCTGAGATTCTTCAGTCAAGAACACTGGAGTGGGTTGGCGTTTCCTTCTCCAATGCATGAAAATGAAAAGTGAAAGTGAAGTCGCTCAGTCGTGTCCGACTCTTAGCGACCCCATGGACTGCAGCCTACCAGGCTCCTCCGTCCATGGGATTTTCCAGGCAAGAGTACTAGAGTGGGGTGCCATTGCCTTCTCTGAGCAGTGTGTAAGGATTCCCAATTTCTCTATTACCTCACCAGCACTTGTTGCTATCTGTCTTTAAAATTATAGCCATTCTAGTGGGTGTGAAGTGATAGCTTATTGTGGTCAGGATTTGCATTTTCCTGATGGCTGATGCTGAGCACCTTTTCATGTGCTTATTGGCCTTTTGTATATCTTCCTTGGAGAAATGTCTATTTAACTCCTTTACCCATTTTATAACTGGATTATTTGTATTATTATGGATATTGTATCTTAATTTTGTTGTAAGAATTCTTTGTATCTCCTAGATATATGATTTGCAAATATTTTCTCCCTTTCTGTGGACTGTCTTTTTACTTTCTTGATTGGTGTTCTTTGAAACCCAGGTGGTTTCAGTTTTGATTAATTCCAGACTGTCAGTTTTTCCTTTGGTGACTTGTGCTTTTTTGATCATGTGTAAGACATCTCTCTCTAGCCCGAGTCTCATTTCCTCCTATTTTATCCTAAGAATCTTATCATTTTAACTCATTCATTTTTATTTATGTGATGAGGAAGGAATCCAACTTTATTCTTTTGCATCTTGATATTCAGTTGTTCCAGCACAGTTTATTAATTTTTTTTTCCTGTCTAACTCATTTAATCATTAAAACAACCTTTCAGGTAGGTCCTGTTAATTAGTCCAGAGAGGAAAGAAAGTTTAACTATTAAGCATATATAGTATCTTGCCCATGTTCACTCAGCTACTGCATGGAAAGTGTGAGAATTGAATCTAGGCAGTTTAACCCAGAGGCCATACTTCAACCATGAATTAACTCTTTCACCTATTTGCCTTTCTGCCTAAATAACTACATAGTGACAGGTAAGAACTATCTCAAAAATAGTGATGAAAAGAAAACATTTTATTTCTTATATGTTATGGTTATATTGAAATGTTTCTGCTTTCTTAATTTGTCTGTGGTTGGTGAATTCTGTTCATTGTAACACTGGCTAAGATAAATTCAAATAGTTTGGCTACAAAGGCTTCATCACCTCCTTGACACCTTAGCCAACCATATTTAGCCTTGGTCACCAGGGAGATCAAGTTGGGATGGCCAGTATCAGTTCTGGGACACCACCAAACCACACGGGTTTCTAACAGTGGTGGGCCAGGACCCCTTATTTCTCTCCCACATTCTGAAAGTATCCAACTTTTCCAAAGAATGTTTCCGTTTAAGAGCACTAGACTAGAAACAGGGACTTCAGTTGTTGTTCAGGGACAGTACTTTGCAGATCTAAGATTTGCTCTCACTTTATCATAATTTTGGATGGGCTTAAGCAGTTCAGCATTTACTGACTCAATCCATTTGTAAGACTGTCATATGATTAAACAGATATGAGTGCATGCTAAGTCACTTCATTCATGTCCGACTGTTTGTGACCCTGTTGACTGTAACCTGTGAGGCTTCTCTGTCCGTGGGACTTTTCGGGCAGGAATACTGGAGTGGGTTGCCATTTCCTTCTCCAGGTGATCTTTCCAACCCAGGGATCAAACCCTCATCTCTTATGTCTCCTGCATTGGCAGGCGGGTACTTTACCACTAACACCACCTGGGAAGCCCAGAAGATATTTGAGTAATATGATCAATTTTTTAAAAATCTGAGTCTATACATTTTTTCATAGTCTTTCTCAAGCTGACTTAATGACTCACCTGCTTGCATGGACTTTTTACCAAATACCTGGAGAAATAGAATTCTCTTCAGTCAAGCGTCCAATTATCTCCATCTTCTACAAAGTGATTTCCTTTGGTCTCTGGGTAATTTTTTTGGTTACTTGGTTCATACTCATGTACATGACTGCGACTGTATTTAGAGAAACCAGCTATGTTCCAGTGTAACAGAGCAGATGTAGAACACCATAGTAGCTTGTACTAAGGAATGAAGAAAGCAAAGCGTGATTGATGTCTGCCCACTCACCAGACTGCAGTGTCCTGAAAGCAGGAACTCTTTCTTTTACTTAACTATACCAGTGCCAGTATAAGACCCAATATGTGTTTTGAGTAAAAGAGAGAAACTTAAGGGGCATTCTGAAGAGCCCAAATACTTAGTCATATGTATTTCAAATAAGGGAATGTTCAGTAAACTTCCTCTCTTGTCTTAAAGTTGATAGTCTTCCATTTTAATAGTTAAGAGATTTGGTAGCAAGGAAAAAGAAGGAAAAAAGCCCAATATATAAATTATATAGGACTTCCCTGGTGGCTCAGATGGTAAAGCATCTGTCTACAATGTGGGAGACCCAGGTTCAGTCGCTGGGTGGGAAGATCTCTTGGAGAAGGATATGGCAACCCACTCCAGTATTCTTGCCTGGAAAATCCCATGGACAGAGAGGCTACAGTCCATGGGTCACAAAGAATCAGACACGACTAAATGACTTCACTCAATCATAAATTATATAGGGGAACATGCTATGGGCAATTAGGGTGAAGTTTGATGTGCTAGTTTCATTTTTCATAAACGGGAAAAATCAAGAGGAAGGAAGCAGTGCTATAAGTGTGAAAAGGAGGATGAACAATAAGAGTTGGCAAGTTTGGTTAGTAATAATGCTACCCCACATTCAGATGGCTTTTTGTATTTATACTGTGTTGTCCTTACAATGTGGCACTTATAACAGCCTCAAAAGACAGGCTGGGCAGGTGCAACCAGACTTATTTTACAGATGAGGAAGCTACTTTAGAGGTCGTAATTACCAAGTATTAAATGGCTTATAAGCAGCGAGGTTAGAACTTGACCCTTATCTTCAGACTTTCAGTTCAGTGTTTTTTTATTTCTCCCTATTCTCCCCCATGATTTTCCCAAGAAAAAAACCAAAAGGAATTTAAATTTAATTAGGTAATCTTTTATTTGTTCTTCCCATTAATCTAGCATGGAGCTGGGGAGACTCTAATACCATTTTCTTTAGAACCAGCTGTCCTGAGTAGACATTTATCTTCACTGGGATTTTATTTCATGCAAACACTTTGAAATACTTGTGAGGTAACTATGAAGCTATGTCACTGGCATAATGATTCGTTTTAACTGTCTATGCCTGAGGCAAGAGAAGACAGAAGATTGGGGGATTTTTATATGGTGAGTCTGTTGAACTGCAATAACGAAGTCAGTCTGTTCTGGTGACCATGTCCTGTGGAGAAGAGCAGATCGCATCATCTCTATGCGAATTTATCGTTTCTTTTAACCCTTCTCTTCCTAGGTTTTGAAGGAGTCACCTGTGAGCGGAATGTAGATGACTGTCCTGACCACAAGTGTCGGAATGGAGGGGTTTGTGTGGATGGGGTCAATACCTACAACTGCCGCTGTCCCCCTCAGTGGACAGGTATGTGTGGTGTGGCAAACCATTCAGAGTGGGGCATGGGTCAGTAAGCAGAGGCAGGTTGTTACTGAAGTGGGCCCCTTTCACAAGAGTGTCAGTGGTATGTCACTGGGTATAGTGCTAACCGCATATGTCCCCCTATGTTCACTTAAAGAAATATTCTCATGGACATTAATTGGGCAGATGTTCTGAACTCAGTACCACTAAGTGCTGTAGGACAGCTGTCCCTAACCTTTTTGGCACCAGAGACTGGAAGATCTCTGGTGGAAGTTTATTCCATGAACCAGAAGTGGGAGAAGGATGGTCTGGGGATGATTCAAGCGTATTAAATTTATTGCGCACTTTATTTCTGTTGTTATTACATCAACTCCACCTCACATTTTCAGATATTAGATTTTGGAGGTTGGGGACCCTACTGTAGAAAATAGGAGAAAGAGCATTACTGAAAGACTCTGAAGTTATTATCTGGCAAAGCAGCACATTGCCTGGAACACAGTAGATGCTTATTAAATATCTGAAAGGAAAAGAACATAGTTAAATGCAAAAATCTAAATATTCTTACCATATACAAACAAAAAAGATTAACTGTGTGAGATAATAGATGTGTTAAGTGATCTTATTTGGTGATCATTTCATATTAAATATGTCTATCAAATCATCATGTATATACTGCTTAAACTTATACATATATTATATATTAAATATAGCTCAATAAGGCTGGAAAAGGAAAAGAAATTACAACTCATCAAGTTTTAGTGTAGTATCAATGAATATTCTAAATTATATGAAAAGATTATTAGAATACTCTTCCTTCTGCTCTTCTGTTATCAAGCTAAAAAAAAAAAACCCTGAAAGTAAGTTGTACAGACTGGGAGAGTTTAGAGCTTATTGTCTGTACACAGAAATCTATCTCATCTTATTGTTATGACATAATTATGCAGAAGGTTGGGCAGGTCCTCTTGAAGACATTATTTTTATGAACACCTGTCTATATTTCTGTATTTCTTTTTTTTTTGTATCCTTTTTTTGCACATAGATTCTTCTGCCTCTGACATTAGAAGAGTAAATTTGCTTAAACTGACAATCATTTGGAAGTTTATAATGTTGTCTTCTTTTCTTATTTTTGAAATTGAGTCTGTATAGACATTTAGTTCCAATTTCTATTTGTATGTATTTATCTAACTGAAAATGGAGACAAGTAAGAACTGATTAAGCAAGTAAGAACTGGGCCTTTTGGAGAGAAGTTGTTTGATTTAATATGGAAACCCAAGAACAAGCTAATGTTATTAGGAAGAAGCTATAGTACCAGCAAAGGATTGTGTCCAGCAAAGAAGTCCAGATCTTGTATTGCTGTTGTTACTACCTGATATTCTTCAGCATCTCCAAATTGCCCTCCCTCATCTGCACCAGCTAATTATTTAGAGTACTCTTTAGAGCTGTAGCCTATGAATAGAAAAAGACTAAAAGGATTTAGAACTCTAGTAACATGATTTCCTGGAAGGGCTTTTCTGCTTTTAATCCCCAAACTGTCTGTTTAAAAAAATACTTTCCCACTGGGTTTCCCTAAAGTTGGACTTCCCCTAGAATTTCTTCTTGGTATCTTGATCCTAGGACTTCACTCCCAACACTCTGGTTTTGCTATTATATCTCTCTTCTCTTCAGATTTTGCCATTTCTGTGGTGTTTCTCCCCCCCCCCCACATAGGCCATTTTTTTTCAACTTAAAAAGATTACTCTGTGATGACCTAATGGGAGGGAAATCCAAAAGAGAGGGGTTTATATATATCTATATCTATATCTATCTGATTCACTTTGCTGTAGGGCAGAAACTAATGTACTATACTCCAATAAAAATTAATTAAAAAATAAATAGAAAAGATTACTGTAAAGTTAATTATGTGACAAATAGTAACTGGAAATATTTAATTTTTCTCTTTTTAATGATCCTCCCAGAAGTATTAGGCAGGATGAGATACATGTTAGGAACTTGACCTCATTCTAAGTCTCTCCCTTGCCCTGTGGGAGAGAGTTGCTCTGTGTGGTACCAAGGCTCCTGATGCCAATGAAGATTAAATGATCATTGTGATTTCATTGTTGATTTTTCTTTGATACCACAAATACCCTTTGAGTTCTTGCTTTGATATTAATTAGGAAAGCTCAATCTTGGGGAAAGGTTTCCCAGTGAAATTATATTTTACCAAAATTTCTTCCTCCAGGTTTTTTAATAGATACCTTTTTTCCCTATGAAAGTCCTTAAAAGATGTTTCTTGTTTCATGTATTTTTGTATTGTTTTTTCTAGAGGGGATGGCAGAAATGATAAATATGTTTGGTGTGTCAGTATTTATCTCTTTTGACCTGCTGTCATATAAGGTACACTTAGTCTTTGGTTTCCTACCAGTTTCCTTCCTCTTTTCACTGATGCCAATCTTTGATTTCCAGTTGACAACCTTGTTTTTTTGTTCGTACCACATCCTATGTCTCCGTTCGTACCGTTTCCTTTTTAATATTTATTTATTTCTCCACTTTTGCCTGGGCCGGGTCTCTGCTGCTGCATGGGCCTCTCTCTGGTTGCGACGAGCGGATCTACTCCTCAGCTACAGTGCACGGGCTTTTCGTTGCAGTGCTTTCTCTTGTTATGGAGCACAGACTTTAGGCGTGTGGGCTCAATAGCTGCAACTCCCAGGCTCTGGAGCACTGGCTCAATAGTTGTGGCACACGGGCTTAGTTGCTCTGTGGCATGTGGGATCTTCCCGGACCAGGGATCGAAACTGTGTCTCCTGCACTGGCAAACAGATTCTTTACCAGTGAGCCACCAGGGAAGCCCACACCACTTCATATCTCTAGATTTCCTTCTCCACTCCTTTCCCTATAGTCCTCACCAGTTTTGCCTGCCAGGAGCAGATCAAATGGTTACCTTCTTCAGGAAGCCCCCCATGCCCTATCTCTAGGCTAAGCTAAGTGTTACCTCCTGGGCTCCCTTACTACCCCATACGTTTCTCTGTGATAATGCTCACTGCCTTAATATTGGCATTATTCTAGGCTTGAGGTAATGGAATGGGGTCATTGAACTGTTGATGACAGCAGATACTAGAGCTCTTTACAGATCTTTGCTGTCAGTAGCATATAGCTGAGCTCCTCATTATCCCAGCCCCAACATCATTCTGAGAAGAGTAGAAAAATTGGGGATTGTAGGGTTCCTATTTATATTGGTATTAGAGCTATAAATAAATTCACATAAGTATTTTCTGCTTTGTCAAAATTAAAGAAATTAATGTGGCTGGGGGGCTGAGAGTTAACTAGTGCTTATTAGCACCTAAATAATGTGCTGATTTGGAGAAGGTGATGGCACCCCACTCCAGTAGTCTTGCCTGGAAAATCTGTGGATGGAGGAGCCTGGTAGGCTGCAGTCCATGAGGTCGCTAAGGGTCAGACACGACTGAGCGACTTCACTTTCACTTTTCACTTACATGCATTGGAGAAGGAAATGGCAACCCTCGCCAGTGTTCTTGCCTGGAGAATCCCAAGGACAGGGGAGCCTGGTGGGGCACCATCTATGGGGTCGCACAGAGTCGGACACGACTGAAGCGACTTAGCAGCAGCAGTAGCAGCACTGTGCTCATTACAATATTGTATTTTGTATAACCTTTGCAATAACTGTATGAAGGGTGGAGTTTTAGCTATTCTTTTTACAGATGATAATAGATATTTAGAAGGGTTAAACAATTTACTCATGGCTCATAGTGGTTGAATTAGGGTTTGAATCTAGGCTTGTTGAACTCCCAAGTCTGTGCTCAAATCTATAGTCTTTTTTTTTTTTTTAAACTACAGATTGACTCTATGATTTATCTTTAAAAATATTAAGGGTTTTGAGTCTTTTTTAATGAATTGGACATTTAATTTATAGTTTTATTATTCTAGGTAGGATATTCTGATTTGTTCTTTCTGTGTGTGTTCCTGGTTACTTAGAGATTTGAAGTTAATATTAAGTAGATGTTTTATATTCAGTCTGGTGGTTTTTTCATTATATTTCAAAGGCTTACTGCAACTTTGTTCAGAATTCTTTTTATAGTTTTCAGCTGCAGAGTTGAAGTATGAACTGTTTGTCTGGCTTTTGACAAAATTGAGAAGGAAGGGCTGGAGCCAGCTAAGAGAGGAAATTTAGTTGCCAACTATATGAAAAAAAAAAAAAAAGGATGGAATTGTGTAGTTAAAAAAACTTAGGTATCAGTTTGAAGTAAATGGAGATTTGAGAATTGGCCACATTTTAAATGAGAAGAACCTGATAGGTACCATGTTGTTTTTATAAGTTCACCTACAAAGGCAGCTTTGATCTTTTGTAGGAAGTTCTAGACTTCAAGATGACCTAAAATTTTTTCCAAGTCGACTCATGGTTTGATTTGGAATAAATGAGTCATGTTGCCTTTCTTCAGAAGCTTTTATTTACTGTTCACAGAACTGCTATCTCTTAGTTTCTTATTGAGGTATTGGGAAAATAAATGTTTCAAGCTTTTCATTTATTTAGCAGACAGTTATCATGTAAGACATTTCAGGTCCATGCTGTTTGATATGGTAGCCACTAGCCACATCTTGGCATTGAGTATCTGAAATATGACTGGTCCAGACTGAGAAGTACCTCAACTGTAAAACACTTGATTTTGAAGACTCAGTATGAAAAGTAAAATGTCTCACTAATAATGTTTTAAATATTGATTAGATGCTAAAATGATAATGTTTCAAATACATTGAGTTAGATAAAATATAATATTTAATTTTACCTTGTTTTCCTTTATTTAAGTTCTACCAGAAAAATTTAAACGACATCTGTATCTCTAGGGATAGTTCTAGTTGACAGCATTCCTTTGATGCAGAGAGGTTCTATGTAGAAGCATCCTCTTTGATCCTGAATGGCAGAGGGATGGACATGAAACTATCCTCAAGGGGCCCTTGTATTGGCCTCACTATGGGGAAAGTATGTTGGTTTCCATGTCAGGTGTGGACAGAACTGTGTCCAAGCTCTGTCCAGAGTGCTTTTACCTGACATGTTGTCTAAAATAGTACTAATTTGTACCTACAAAGGTTACCACTGTTCCAGACAAACTAAAGTCCAGGTGGAAGAAAGAAATTGATGTTGGGAGTTGGGCAAATGGTAAAATAAAATAAAGTAAAAAAATAAATAATTAAAATAAAATAGGAATCTTGTTATAGAGGTAAGTCAGTAGTTAGATGTTTCTTTAGGAAGTAGAAGTTTACCTAAGAATTTGATGAAGCCTGAGCACCAATATCTATACTGTTACCGTATCTAGCTCCAAGCCATCTTACGAGAGCAGTTCTGCTCTGGCAGATATCCATTTAAGAAAATATAAAAGGCCCCCAAATTAATCGAAGCAATGTAGACTAATGTTTTGTCTACATAGGTTGTTATTTGAATTTTCCTTTAAAGGTTCATTTCCTTCAGAATTAAAGTTGACTCTAAACTCAACTCACGAATTCCTCTCTGGCAGCTCTTGGTTTTGGGTTCACTCCTAGGGCAGACGTGATTTATTTTCCTGTGCTTGTTATTAACCCAGAAATGTAATTTCAACTTGGGCTTGGAATCGTGCTTTGGGACACTAAGCAGAAGTGAACAATGGAAGTTAGGTGGACACGAGTCAAATAAAACCGACCACATTTTCTCTCGGCTCTCCTTTATGGCCTGATGAGCCTAAAGTGTTGGTTAAGATTCCCTTTGCTGTCAGTTGCTCCAACTTCAGCAAAAAGTTTTTGGCATGAATCAGAAAGTATACATACTGCCAGAGATGGTGTCTGGGAATGGAATCTTTTCATGGTATATTTTTATTTAGAAATCAGGGCTCCAAAGCTGTTCTCCAGAATAAGGCTTTTCTCCAAACTAGTTTTCTATGTTTTTAATACTATAGAAATGGAGCTTTTTGGTTGAGAGTGGAAACTAAGTATACTGGGGACTGCAGACATTTTTTTCATTTGTAATCTGCATGGAGGAATGAAAAAATGCATCTCCCATTACAATTTATCTGCTGTCAACTTGATTGTGGGGACTTGAAATTAAGCCTGGTTTCTGGAATTCTGCTTCCCCTCCCAATTTCAGTGTGCTATCAGTTGGGCAGACTGCCAAGAGTGCTAACCTGGGGCACTTTGATCCCAGAGGTCTCAGAGCTGATTAACAGGCATGTTAGTGGGAACAGGGCTGAGTAGTTACTATGACCGAACACAAAATGCAGGGGGTGAGATGGAGGGATCTTTTCTGTCTTCATGTCCATGACTCACTGTCTGACTTTTGCTTGATCCCAGAAAAGATCCAGTTTTTACTTCATGACTTTAAAGCTTGTGGTTGTAAGGTAGCTTCAATAACAGATATTTGTTGAATAACTAACAGTTATATCCAATACACTATGCTAGATGCTATAAGAGACACAAAGAAGAAATAAATCAGTTCCTCTCTTTGGTAAATGGTCACATTCACTAGAAAGAAATAAGAAAGTGTACACATAGCCACAAGAGAAGTTAATAAGTAGGAGTGATCATGAGTTTGAAAGAAGCATGGATAGGATTTGTGGACCATCTAAGTACTTGGTTGGGTTAGGGGGAAGATTGAGAAGAGCTAACATCTATTTTTAAATGTGAGTAATGGGAGAATATGGAGACCTTTGACAGAGATAAGGAAATAGGCTAGAGATGATGATGAGTTTGAGGTGAGTTTTCCAAGTGAAAATGTTCAGCAGTAAGACCTAGGCAATCAAAACAGAGATGGGGGTTAGAGATTCACACTTTGAGTCTTATTTTTGGTTGCCTGGGAAGTCTGCAAGGAAAGTATGTGGGCTGAGAAGGCCAGAGGGTTTCGACCTGTTTGGATCTTAAGTCTACACTTCAGAAATGAGGAAAAGGATCTAAAGAAGGAAGGTGAGAGAAGGGAGGACTGAGAGTTCAGAAGAAGCTCTGCCATTATAGCATCACTGAGTCAGGAGTGCATTTTAAGACTATGCCTTTGACTCAACTCTATATGCCTCTGTGATAGCACCTGCAGTGTTATACTAATCTTACTTGTTTATATACTTACCTCACATGATACACTCAGCCTCTAGAGAATTAGGAACCTGTCTTACTTATTTTGGTATTTCCAAGACCAATTTTAACAAATGATGATAATTGAAAGAATGGCAACCAGGAGACTCAAATATTAATGTTAATTGCAGAGAGTTAGTCAGAATTTTTGAGGTCTTTAGAAATCTTCTAAAATGGAGTTTCTCTGTAAAGGAGAGAAGAAAGCCAGATTGCAAGAGGTTAGAGAGAAACGTGGGTGTTGAGGGAGGATTAAAGGGCGAAGTGGAATAGATCACTTATTCAAGATTTTGTAGAGGTAAAAAAGGGGAGAGGGAGGGAGAAAGAGAGAGAGGAGTACTGGGCAGTAGCTTCAGGAGCCAGAAACTTCATTCATGTGACCAACCCTAGAACCTTGGCTAGACTAAGAGTTAAGGCAGCTAGGAGGGGTTGGTTAATGAAGTGGGTTATTTAGGAGTGCTTTACTCTTTCCAGGGGTCTCCTAGTGGCTCAGACAGTAAAGAATCCACTTGCAATGCAGGAGACCCTGGGTTCAATCCCTGGGTCAGGAAGAGCCCCTGGAGAAGGGGATGGCTACCCACTGCAGTATTCCTGCCTGGAAAATCCCACTGACAGAGGAGCCTGCTGGGCTGCAGTCCATGGGGTCACAAAAAGTCAGACATGACCGAGGAACTAACACTTTCACTTTTCATTTTACTCTTTCAAGTTTTAGTGGGAAAAATTAGGTGAACTGGTTGTTGGGAATGGGAAAGAAGGGTGATTGAACGTTATAGTCAGAGAGAGGAAGTACCAATTTGGGATCTTGGAGTTGGAAGAATGAGTATCTTCTAATGAGATCTGGAACATGAGTCTGTCTGTGATAATGAGTAGATGTGGAGGTCTGTAGAGTTGAGGAAAGAGAGAACTCTTGGCTTAGGTGACCGTATTGGTCCTCAACCCAGATGTTCATTTCATGGGAGATGGGAGAGCAAAGAATGAGAAGATAAACCATGTGTTTAAGTAACTCAAGGAAGTAGAAATTAGTCCATGAAGACAGTAGAGATGAAATGATTTGAATTATATGTCATGTTTACTCAGTTGCTTCAGTCTTGTGACCCTATGGACTGTAGCCTACCAGGCTCATCTGTCTGTGGGTTCTCCAGGAAGAATACCGGAATGGGTTGCCATGCCCCTTCCAGGGGATCTTCCCAACCCGGGGATTGAACTCACGATGCATCTTCTGCGTCCCCTGCATTGCAGGTGGCTTCTTTACCCACTGAGCTACCTGGGAAGCCCATATAATGTTTAGTGCTTTTTAGATTTTAAAAGGTATACATGTTTAGAATAATTTGGATTTGAATCCATCTTTCTGCTTTTCTCTATCCAAAATGAAACTATATCCTCTTTTGTAAGGTAAGGAATGAGCATACTTTTACTTCTTTTAATCTTCTCTTAACTCTCCAGATTTTGTTATAGGATCTGGGATTTTAAAATTTATATTATGGTATTATTATTACTCAAAGTCTTACTCATGTTCTTTAACATTACTGATATTCATAGTTTTAAAATTCAGTTTATAAGACTTAGTTATATGTGTAATTTGTTCTTTGTTAATTAGTAGTGCATTTATATCACAACCTTCTTACAGAGCTCATGAATATTTGAAAAATATTTTTTAACTTAGTTGCCTTCATACACAAATGGCATCATGTATAGATATTGAACTCTTGGGTCACAAATTATATTCTTATGAAGTTCCTAGACACTATTCCTTTGCTTCTTGTAGTGAGTATTATAGAGAAGTCCAATGTCTTCTGAGTTATTCTCTGTCTCCCTCTCTTTCTATCTCTCCTCCTCCTTTAAAATCAGAACTTTAACCAATATTGGTATAGGCATGTTTCCTGTCATTTTTTCCCTAGTCTTTTTTTGAGTTCTTTGGCTCTGCAAACTTAGGTTCAGTCTCATCTCAGAAAAGATTGTTTCTCATTTGTTTTTTGTGTCTGTAGGAATACCTTTACACCGGGTCTTCATTCTTCCCCAGAGCTAAAATCTTTTTTCTCGATATTTTAATTTTTTTTCCTTTGCATTTCATAAGAGCTTCTTAAGCTTTTTTTTTTTTTTTGCATAACTGATTTTTCTTCTTTGTCAATTCTGTTGTTTATACTTGCCAATTCTGATTTGTATTTGAACTGCATTCTTATTTACTGATAATATTTACTCATTCTGTCTAGGTCCTCTCTATTTCTGCCTTTCTCTCAGCCTGCCCCATTTTATCAGAGTATCTTGATTTCTTTTGAAAGATTGTATAAATTGTACACATACACTGCATGTGTATAAAATTTTTGAGAATATAGAACCAATTCTTTCTATAATGTACTTGTTTCAGGAAGTGTGTATTTTTCACTTGTATACTTTTCATCTACATTTCACATGGTATATCTACGTCTTTTATGTTGCAGATATTCTAATGAACACCGGGTTGTTGTTTGTTTGGCTTACTCATTCTGCTCATTAGTAATGCCTTGCCATAAATAGAGTAGTTTGATTTTCTTTGGAATCCCTGGTATAGTTAGTTTCTGCTTCCAGGGAGGTGAGGGCCTCTTTCTGTAAACTGTTAACAGCCCAGGAGCCCAGAGAGGTAGGAGAGAGCCAGAGTGTGTGTCTCTCCTCCTAGCAGGAATGCAGAAGCCTGGTACCATTTTTTTCTCTGGGTAGAGAAGCTTCTGTGCCAGGGTGTCAGTTCTCCATACAGTGGCTGAGCCTGGTTGCTCTTTGGTGCTGTTGCATCTGGAATTTGCTCCAAAAACACCACAGACTTTTTTGATGCTAATAGAGACCACAGGAACCCTGGGACTCCTCAGTGCTTTAAACTGCTATTGAACTGGAATGGTGGGATGGAGTTCAGTCCATTCTTCCTACAGGAGCAGGGTGGGCTTTCTGAAACACAAATTGGATCGTGTTATTTCTTTGCTTTAAATGATTCAGTGGGTCCCCCTTGTCTTTGGATAGAGTTCCAGGGCTCTGCACATAACTGCTTGTCCACCCTTATCTCCACTGGTATGGAACTGATCCGTGCCATATAATTAAACCACGGTGGGGTTTTCATTGCCTCAGGTGAGCCGTATTTCACCTTCTATTCCAACTTGTACACATACACTTCCTTCTGCCTAAAGTGCCCCACACCATTCTCCTACGCTCCTACACAAACTGGTTAACATGTAGAGTCTTTGTCTCTCTCTCTCTTTCAACAGTAATTTACAGTTTATTCAGCTGTAATATACTTACTCTGACTTTAAGGTGGCATCACATGGCATACTTTTGGGTCCATTCCAGAGATTCCTGAGGTCACTCTTGTATTTATCTCTGTCAATTTATAGATTTGTGCAGTCCCTGGCACTCGGGAGTCATCTGGGTTTGGAAGACATAGCCTTGAACCAATGGATAAAAAAAGAACTTCAGAAACAGTTGAAGCAGGAGGACATTGTGATCTTAGAATATCAATACATATGCTGCTATTACTGTTAATATTTGGATGATAAATTCTTGTAAATGCAACTTTAGGTGGTTTTAAGGTGGAATCTGTAGGAATATGAATTTTCAAAACACGTACAAAAATACTGCCTTGATGCAGGCTGCCATTAGGCCATAATCTTGGCTTAATCATCCCCCTCTTGACCTGTAGGACATAGTTCTTCTGTGTTCTCTTGCTCTGTGGTCCTAAGGCAACATGTATGTATTATTGCATTTCTCACCCTCTGTTATAATTATTTGATTGGTTGTAAAACCCTCTTTTGTCTGTATATTCTGGGTAGAATCCACAACTGCTTGTTTACAAGTTTCTATAGATCGGGCCTGGCACATAATTTGTACATTTTGTTGAATGAATGAATGGAGCATTAAATTTTCTCATTGTTCTGGCCCAACACCATGCCTCCAAATTCAGGGCTATCACTGGGTCCTGTCAGGGTCTCTTCTCCTTACTTCCCTGAGATATATTAGTATCTTTCTTCATCATGGACCAGGTCTGTGCTATCTGTAAATCTGGACTAATTTTGTATGAGAGGATTACATTTGACTATCATTGTAAGCACTCATCACGGTGTCTAGTACCTAGAAATAACTGAATAAGTCTATTTTTACTATTTGAAGTCAGTAACACCACTAGGAAATAAAAGAGTAGCTCTTTGCCTGTTTACTTTCATGCAGATGGAGGCAACTGGAAGAGGAGGGTTGCTTGCCTACTGGGATGGAGTCTTTAGGGAAATCTTAGTTTCAGTTGAAGAAGTAAGGTACTCCAACAATGTAGAGTCACCTCAAGACATAGTTGAAGGATTAAGGTCAGAAGGCCAGATAAATTTGGTGTGGTATAAATATGATGGAGTTTAGCAGCTAAGGAAGAGAGTGGAATGAGAGACATGTATATTGATGGGGAGATGTAGATAAGGGGATGATGAAAATTTTGGCAGTATGAGTAGAATAGAGACACCCTGTTCTACTAGGAATAGGAGTCGAAAGATGACTATTGAGTTTAGAATGATTTGAGTGAGGGGGAAAAGAGCAAATAAAATTTGTTTAAACAAATATTTTGATTACTTCTCAAGAAATACTATTAGCAAGGCACTATGCTAAGTGCTAAGGGTTCACTGATGAAGTAAATGGTACCACCCATTTCTCCATGGAACTTGGAGCATGTGTCTAGCATATGTTTACTGAGGAACACAGGCATAAAGCATGTAATTATCTATAAGATTTTGAACTGTAATGAATATCTAGTGGGAAAAGTAGAGGTTATTTGGAGAACATATTAACAGGCAGAACTATCAGAGTTTGGAGTCAGCATGTACTGTCTTTCAGCTGTGGCCAGTGGGTATGAATTATTAGGGGATCATTGAGCCTAAAATGCTCCAGGTGCAGGGTCCTGGGCAAAGACCCATAGTGGGAAAAGATTGTGATCATGTTGAGATATTATGAAAAGAAAAAGCCAGAGTGCCCAGCACTAGTCATATTTCAAGGGGAAAGACTGGAGTGATAGACAGAAAATGTAGAAAAGATTTAGAATTGTATCCCAAGGGTAATGGCTTGCCTCAGAGGGTTTGAACAGGCAAATGGCACAATCCATTATCCATGGTGAAGTCAAGCTGGTGATTCTTTAGATACTGTATTGATCATGATGCAGGGAAACCAGGCTTTTGAGGAGTCTGGCAAAGATGATGGTGTCTAGGGTTAGCAGAAACATTCACCGAGATTCTTGCATTTATCTGCATGTGTATCTCCTATGCCTGCTATGCCTACAGGATCTTGTTAGACGCTTGTTACCCCACCCTCACAGGCACACAGTCCTTCATCAGGCAGACCCTGTAGACTCCAGTGTTTGTACAAATGTTTCAACCATGTTTAGCCCTGGGAAGCTGAAGAATAGTCAAGCTTGTCTTCTGTCCTTTCACTTCAGGAGAGGAATAGAAAATCTCCTGTGTGTAGAGGAGAAGGTTTGTAGGACAGAGGTTAAAAGAATGCCCTGCTATGATAGGAAGAGATAAAACTCCACACCTCAGGACCCTGGGTGACTGCTGGCTGGGAGGATATATTGGAGACCAGACTCTTGATTTAACCAAAGAAGAGGAGGTAGAGGGTCAGGGCAAGGGTCAACCAAGCTCTTTTTTTACATGTTGTTCATATGGTGACTGTTGCAAATGAGAACTGACCCTTAAAAGGGCCACTGATGTGGTAAAAGTTTTTCCCACACACTTCACACTTGAGAGATGACTAGGAAGGGCCAGGGCTTCTTCCAGAAGTGCTAAGGCTCAGTGACCATTTCTTTTCTTTCCTTTCCGCCCTTCCTCCTCTTGTTTCCCAGTCACTTGTAACTCAAGTCAGATTGATGTTTTGTTTGTGGTGTCTTGAGAAAACCATAGTGAGCTGTCTGTATCCTCATGTGTTGCAGCTCATAAAACGGTGTCGTGTGTAGTGATCCTCAGTTCATATGGCCAGAACTTGATGCTAGTGAGGCTCAGGTCAGTTTCTACTTCAGCACAGTCCTGTTGGGTTCACTCTATTTTCTGCCACACATGCTGCTCATAATCTCACTCATTCATCCTTTGCTTTTAAGACCATAGATGGCGGCAGTAAGAAAAGATCATTATGAAACTGACCCCACTCCTACAAAATCAATATAGTGTACTCTTTTTTCTTGTTTTCCTTTTATAAAATAAATTTATTTTTTGATTGAAGTATAGTACATTTACAATTTCGTGTTAATTTCTGCTGTGCAGCAAAGTGTTACATGTATATATGCATATATGTATACATTCTTTTCTAAATTCTTTCTCATTATGGTTTTCATAGGATAATTGAATACAGTCCCTGTATTATAGTAGAACCTTGTTTTTTATCCATCCTGTGTATAATAGTTTGCATCTGTTAACCCCAGACTCCCTTCCCCACCTGCCTTTCCTTTGCCAATCACAAGTCTGTTCTCTGTGTCTGCGAGTCTGTTTCTGTTTTGTAGGTAGGTTGATTTGTGTCTTATTTATAATTGAAGTGTAGCTGACCTACAATATCATTTTGGTTTCAGGTGTAGAGCACAGCAATTCAGTTATATATTTGTGTATATACACACACACACACACACACACACACACACACACACACGTATGTACATATTCCTCTTCAGATTCTCTTCCCTTATAGGTTATTACAAAATATTGAGTGCAGTTCTTTGTGCCATACAGTAGGTCCTTGACATCACTAATTATTAGAGAAAAGCAAGTCAGGACTATAGTGAGGTACCACTTCACACCAGTCAGAATAGCCATCATGAAAAGTCCACAAATAATAAATGCTGGGGAGGGTATGGAGGAAAAGGAACCTCCCATACTGTTGGTAGGAATGTAAATTGGTACAGCTGCTGTGGAGGAGAGTCTGGAGGTTCCTTAAAGAACTGAAACTAGAGCTACCATATGATCCAGCAGTCCCACTCCTGGCCATATATTCAGAGAAACCATAATTTGAAAAGATACATGCACCCCAGTGCTCATTGCAGAACTATTTAATATACCCAAGACATGGAAGCAGCTTAAATGTCCATCAGCAGAGGAATGGATAAAGAAGATGTGGCACATGTATCCAGTGGGTTATTACTCAGCCATAAGGAAGAGTGAAGTAATGCCATGTGCAGCAACACAGGTGGACCTGGAGATTGTCATAGTCAGCCAGACAGTTGTTGTTCAGTCAGTCGCTTGGTCTTGTCTGACTCTTTGCGACCCCATGGACTGCAGCACGCCAGGCTTCCCTGTCCCTCACCGTCTCCCGGAGCTTGCTCAAACTCATGTCCATGGAGTTGGTGATGCCATCCAGTTGTCTCATCCTCTGATGGTCGCTTCTCTTCCTCCCCGCAATCTTTCCCAGCATCAGGGTCTTTTCCAGTAAGTTGGCTCTTCATGTCAGGTGGCCAAAGAAAGGCAAATATATATATCAAGTATATGTAGAATCTAAAAAAGTATGAATGAACTTATTTGTAGAACAGAACTTATTTGTAAAACAAACTTATGGTTACCAAAAGGGAAAGGGGGATGGGGGAGATATAAATTAGCAGGTTGAGATTAACATACACACACTCCTATATACAGAATAGCATGCTTGTTTTCCTAATGGTGGGTTAGTAGTATTGTCTGTAGTTGAAGTACTGCTTAGATGTTTTGCTCTTCCTATACATTTCTCAATCCTGTTCTTCCCTCAAGATAGTTTTGAAGGCTAACTTGAAATGTTGTGATCACACACCCCAGTGTTCCTTTTCAGCTCTTGATTTCCAATTTTAAGCTTGTCTGTTTCTTTTTATAAAAAAGTTATTTATCTGCTTTTGACTGTGCTTGGTCTTGGTTGCTGCGCTGGTTTTTCTCTAGTTGCCGCGTGCGGGCTTCTCATCGTCCTGGCTTCTCTTGTTCAGAGCACAGATTCTAGGGCACGTGGGCTTCCGTAGTTGTGGCCGGTGAACTCAGTAGTTGTGGTTTCCAGTCTCTAGAGCACGTGTCCGGTAGTTGTGGTGCACAGGCTTAGTTGCTCTACAGCACGTGGGATCCTCCCGGACCAGAGGTTGAACCTCTGTCTCCTACGTCGGCAGGTGGATTCTTTACCACTGAGCCATCAGGGAAGCCCAAGTTTGTCCATTTCTAATTCTTTTTCTAACTAGCTGTGTAAACGTGGATAAGTCACTACACCTCACTGGTCCTAGTTTTGTTTGTAAAATGAGCACATTAGATTGAATCTAAGGTCTGTTTCATCACTGATGCCAAGTGTCTGGTACAGTGGCTGATATATAAACTGAGGTGAATGACCAACAGAATTCGTGCTTTCATGGAACTTTTAGTCTAACAGAGACTGTAAAATATAAATGAATATAAAATTACACCATGGGATAAATGACAAGATGGACTGAACAGAGTAGATGCAATGAAGGAGAAAAAAGAGGAAATGTGAACTTGAAGATCTACCTAAATTATGAAGAAGGTCAAGGTGGTGGTGGTGGTTCCGTCACAAAGTAGTGTCTGACTCTTGCAACTCCATGGACTGTAGCCCGCTAGGCTTCTCTGTCCATGGGATTCTCCAGCAAGGATACTGGAGTGGGTTGCCATTTCCTTCTCCAGGGGATATTCCCGACCCAGGAATTGAACCTGGGTCTCCTGCATTGCAGGCAGATGATTTATCAACTGAGCTTTGAGGGAAGGCTGAAGGTCAAGGTATGAGAAGTTAATTAACCATATAAGTAAGAGGAAGAAGAATATTCAAGGTGGAGAGGACAGGCTATGCAGAGGCTCTGAGGTAGGAAAGAACTTGTTTAAGGAACCAACAGTAAGCCATGTGGCTAGAATAAAATATATGAAGGAAAGATAGAGACTTGAGATACATTTAGGAGGCAAAAGCTATCACCCAGAGAGTTATCAGTATATACTAGTGGCTCTGAGTGTTTAAGGTGGCGCTAACAGTAAAGAACCCACCTACCAATTCAGGAGACATAAGAGATGAGGGTTTAAGGGACACAGGTTCAATCTGGGTCAGGAATATCCCCTGGAGGAGGAAAGGGCAACCCACTCCAGTACTCCTTGCCTGGAAAAATCCCATGGACAGAGGAGTCTGGTGGGCTACAGTCCGTGAAGTTGCAAAGAGTTGGATACGACTGAGTGACTTAGCATGCTAAGTGTTTAAGATGTCAGCCTTCATACCAAGTTAGTCCAGGTTTACATGGCATTAGAGAAAGTAGTTTCTAGAAACAAGTTATTTTCTTTCTAGTAGGAGATGGTTAAAACCTAATAGCCCACTGCCTCAATCCCAATGTTAGATACCAGTAGCCTGCAATAACTGGCAGGTGAAATTAGTAAGAGGGATAATTGATGCCCTCACAAGCTTGCCCAACCGAGCTTTGTGCAGCATATTTGGGAAGTTCACCAGCAAGGTTTGTGTGCTGGCACAATGATGGTACATGCTGAGACTTGTTTGGATTGAAGGTGTAGTAGCTAGGTAGGGCATGGAAAGAACGCAGCTCTGTCTTTTCACCAGGGGCTTTTATATGCTAGGTAGCTAGCTCCTAACTTAGTGCTTTCTCCTTTTCTCCCAACTAACACTAAGTCATTTGCTTTTAGTTCACGCTATATTCTACTGGCAGACTAACATTCATATGCAGATTTGATCATACCTTCCCTCAACTGTGAGCCTGCAATAATTCTCCTTTATCATATCAAGTTCAAAATTCATATAAGAATTCAGAGCCTCAAATGATCTCCAGCCTTTTCTTGTTTTAAACCCTCTCAAGAATATACTCCAGTCCCTTTGATATGTTCAAGATCTAACCCCACAAACCTGAGTGAACCTTCTTCCTCCAGCCCAGGCTGATGCTTTTTTGCCAGGGAGTAGTGGGAAAAGCTGAATGCACCCAACCTCTCTAGAATATCACCAAGAAACTTTACTGTTTCAATATTTAGTGACTTTTTTTCTTTGTCAGTTTCTACCAACGGTCTTCTTTTCTTGACTCCTGCTTCCATCCCTTTTAGGTGTGCTTTAAGACCCTAGAATCAGGGACTTAGTCTGTAGGTCTTATTGATCAGACCCAGAGTTGGATAGTTAACCCTGCTGTGGTGGTAGGAACAGTGGTCTTAGAGTTAAACTGATCTGGGTTCGAATGACAGTGCCTCTGACTTAGCAGTTTATGACTCTGGGCAGGGGTGGTAGGGTTGGTGGTTACTTAACCTTTCTGAGCCTCATGTTTCTTATTTTTAGGCTTTTGCATTGGTTTTCTCCTTTGCCAAGAGGGAGGTGACATGAAAGAAGTGCAGTATGTTAGTAGACTTTCCATTGGGAATTTTGGAACAAGCAATTTTGTGGTACCCTGGTCACTGTTCTAACATTCCAAATGTAATAACTGGTTGCTGGAATTGGAATGAGGAAAAAATTCTGGCATAAATATGCCTGGGAGGGGTTTTGTTTTGTTCTGGAGAAATATGCCTGAACCTTGGAGGAAAATGGTCCATTCTATGAAAGATTACGTATAAGCCAGGGTTCTTCTGACTCTCCCGATCTGATTCCTCTAACAGTATCTGACACCAACACAAAACGCCTTAGGTATTTGACCTTCAAAAATCTATCTCATTGGAAAAATAGTCAGCTGTACTCAAAAAATACATTTGACTTTTGGATAGTAATTTGAAGTCATAAGTTTTCCCACTAATCCGATCATATGAGTCATGATTTTAATCCTCCCCTCCCCCTTCCTGTCTCCTTCCCCAAGCCTCTGTATGCTTGGGAAGACTGAGATGCAGAGAGGTGGTTTGGATGTGGTGAGATTCACACCTTAAGTCTTTGTCAAGGATTTCAGAGTCAGCAGCTCTAGTTCAAATCCCAGCCCTCCTGTACCCCATGCCTCATGACAGGTGAGTTATGTCACCTCTCTGAGCACGTTTCCTCAATGAGACAGTGATCGCAACACCTCAAGCCCAATACGTGGTTCACAGTAAGCCATTAGTGACTCTTGATTTCCTTTCCCAAGAGTACAAAATTTTTATTCCAAACATTATTTCGTTAACCTAGTCTGTCTCACTATAATATTTAAGTGTCTGGGTGTTATATGATGTATATGAAATATATATGAGATTTTTAAAATACACAGTGTCTTGTACTCAGAATTATCATGGAACCAATAAGAAAAACAACTTCCAAATTTCTCACAAGCAGCAAGTCACTTAAGTTTGATGGTAGCATAGGTATTTTGAGTTAGCATTAGTGTAAGAGACAAGACTCTGAGGAATTCCCAGGTTGCAGAAACTCTTCACCTGCTTCTTGGTTATGTTTTCATTTCTATATCCCACCTGCATCTTAATGACACATCTGCCATTACTCTGAGGTAGCATTTCTGCCAGAAAAGTAAGGGATCAAAACTTTCTACACTGACATCATCTACCCTGGGGGAAATGATTGCTCCTGCACTTCCTCCCTTCCTCTGTACTGGTAAATGCTGTCAGATGCAACAGAGAGATCCCCATCTCAAATTAGGGAAGCCTGCTGGAAGGGACATCGCTCAGACTGGCTGTGCTCGTAAATAGGCTTAGGAATAGCCGGTCTTTGTGAGCAGCTGAAGCTAGTAACTTGAATGTCCCCAGATTCTGTTTTTCTTTTCTGTGCACTTCTGATTCACTAGTATCACACCATGTGTAGACTGGTCACATTTTTCTTTTAGTCCATTTGGCAAAGGGTCCCTAGTCCAAAAGTTTGGGAGAGAGGCACAGTAACATAGCTTGTATCAGATGCCCATCCTGGATCAGAAAGGTGTGATCATGTAAATGCGTGGTCGCTCCTTCAGGCATTACATGGATGAAGTGGAGAGAGAAGAGCAGCACAGAAGGAGGGGCCCTGAGCACAGAGTTCCAGAGTTGCCCACACTGCCATCCTGGGCACTGGGATCTTAGCTGGGAATACAAAAAATGCTCCTGAACCGAGTTTGCTTGCAGCCCAGTGATGGGAGATGGATGTACAATCAAAGTGCAGTAGAATGATGTTGGTTCTATAATAATGGATGCATTGGTTAAATAGGAGTAAAGAACAGGTGGTCATTTAGGTTGGCTCAGACACAGAAGCCCCTGTTGGCAATGAAGGCTGCACAATTGGGCACTTTGAGGACTCTGAAAGTCCTTGAGCCAGCTGACTTATTATCTGGGGACTAGGTATAGCCCTGGCGTTTTCTAAGTATGAAGGCCTTGTGCTTTGTCGTTAAGAGGCCTCTGCATCAGTGCCTCTTTGAATTATTCAGTGAGTTTTTTCAAAGAAAGAATTAAGGATATCTTGAGGGTTTTGTCATATTCTGTTTTAGAGAGTTCATATGATCTGAATATTCATTCCCTTTGGTAGCTTCTTAAACCTATTAAAAGACAACTTATTATAAGACAGATTCATCAACTTGTTTTACAACTCAGGTAACCTGGCACTTAACTGCTGGTCAGTTACAAATCCCTTGCTTTTAAGTAGCTTATAAATAACTCCTATTCCCTGTCATGAGGCCCGAGAGTGTTTGCCACAGTCCCTATCCTTTGCTGTTGTGGTGACCTGTGGTATATCCATTGGTGGTCTCATGTTTATCATCCTTTAGTTTGCCTCCTCAGGCAGAACAAACTGATCCTTTTCCATCTTCTGCTGCGTGAGGTCAACTTTCTACATTTTATTCCACTGCTACATCTTTGGCTCCAGTCTCTTCATCTTGGCTTTGCGTTTCACATTTATATTTTACCAAGACTTTTATTGTCCTTAACTGCTTGATTTCTCTCTCTGCCCTTTCTTGCTCTTGCATGTATTTTTAAATTAAACCTTCTATTTTGAGATAATTGTGGTTTTGCAGAAAGTTATGAGTATTAACAGAGAAATACTATTTACCTTTAACGAAGTCTTCCCCAATGGTAACATCATCACCTTGCAAGACTACTATCTAATATCATAATCAGAATATTGACATTGATATAGTCAAGATACATAATGGTAGCCTTAACATTTTGATTTTTAAGGTTGCTTCTCATCCTTACTCATCTCTTAGACCCTTGTCCCCTTGCTGTTTCACATTCATTGTCCCGGGGATTTAACCAAATCTGATTTAAGGCTCTTACAAGACTCAATTTTCTCTCTGGTAGGCTGGCTAGACTTCATGCTGTCAGAGTTTCTAGGGATAGAACTTGCCTTCCCTAAATTATCTGCCTAGAATTTGGATGTCTCTCTCTGCTCTGCTAAGTCACTTCAGTCGGGTCCAACTCTGTGTGACCCCATAGATGGCAGCCCACCAGGCTCCCCCGTCCCTGGGATTCTCCAGGCAAGGACACTGGAGTGGGTTGCCATTTCCTTCTCTAGTGCATGAAAGTGAAAAGTGAAAGGGAAGTCACTCAGTCATGTCTGACTCTTCGCAACCCCATGGACTGCAGCCTACCAGGCTCCTCTGTCCATGGGATTTTCCAGCCAAGAGTGCTGGAGTGGGGTGCCATTGCCTTCTTCATTGAATGTCTCTAGGTGGCCTTAAAAGTCATGTGAGAACCGGGTTTGTCTGTGAGTTAATTTTGCCGTAAGTTCACGCAGGTCACATGAGAGTGAAGAACGTGTGGGGGTGGGTTTGGTACTAATCCTCTGAGACTCAGAGCCCTAAACAAAGACACTTTTCCCCCCAAAGGACAGTTTTGCACAGAGGATGTGGATGAGTGCCTGCTGCAACCCAACGCCTGTCAGAATGGGGGCACCTGTACCAACCGCAACGGGGGCTACGGCTGTGTATGTGTGAACGGCTGGAGTGGGGACGACTGCAGCGAGAATATCGATGACTGTGCCTTCGCCTCCTGCACCCCGGGCTCCACCTGCATCGATCGTGTGGCCTCCTTCTCTTGTATGTGCCCAGAAGGAAAGGCAGGTAAGGCTGGCAGAAGAACAGAGCTGGAAAGGGCGAAAGGGCTGGTGAGCATTCAGGACTTCTGCCGGCGTCTCTTTCTTCCTTTTTAGGGTATGTCCTTTTAAGTTTCATCTTTTGGAACATGGCACCCAAAGCTGTTCTGGAAATGTAATTGGTAGGCAAAGTGCTGTGAAGTCAGTCTTCTCCCTTAGGACTTTTAGCTCTCAACTCCACATACCTCAGTGTTCCATCCCCCCAAAATGAAAGTAACTCTTGCCTTGGAAACATTTGTTACCTCCTTAAGATTTTAAGCTAAAAGACAGCTCAGAAATTAAGGTAAATTTCTCAGAAATTAAGACAAAATTACTCACAAATGGAGGTAGGTACTTAATTTTAAGAAGAAATAATCCATTTACTCAGAAACGGTTAGCAAGAGGGAAACAATGAAGTGTATTCCAGCTCTCAGTATTGCCCTGTAGGGGAATACTGCAAAGTTAACGTTACTCCAGCCTCTCAGTTTAACAGTTCTGGGTCTAGAAATAGAGCAGTGAGAGGAGGAATGTTATAGAAGGAGATTGCTTAGCGATAGAACTTTGCGCCCAGCAGTTTTGAAATGTTCCTGTATCTATGCCTTTTCAAAAGCCCCGCCTCCAGCTTTGTAGAAGAAGCCTTAGTCACCTCTTCTTAAGCTAATTGCAGACTGGAAAATCCAGTTCCCATGTGAACTATGCAGAACATGGGGCCTAGTCATGTCTTCAGAGTCCTGAGGGCACTTGAGCCAGGAATGTTGACACCATTAAAAAGCTGCCCAAGTATAGGCTGATGATGTTCAGCTGGCTTTTTTTTTTTTTTCCTGAGGCTAATAAAATGCAGGTGGCCCCAGATCATCAGGTAGCATGGTCTTGGGAAAGTGGGTTGCCAGTTAAAATATAGGATGCATGTAATATTTGGGACAGAGAGTAAATAATTATTTGTGTTTATCTGGAATTCAGATTGAACTGAGCAGCCTTCATTTTGTATGTGTTAGACGTGACAGCCCAGTGGGAAGGGTATCTCCTGACTCCAGCATCTAACCATCTCACAAATCCCTCACATTATCTACCCTTGAGGAGGGGTCTAGCTGAAGGCTCAGATTCAGAGTATAGAGAGAGGTGTCTACAGAAGCCTCTTGCTTTGCAGTTAGCTGCAGCATGTCCCTAAGGCAGGATCAGGCAAAGGGGAAATTGCCCCTAAGTCTTCACATTGGATTCTGATGTGCTAGTCCTACGGTGTTCAATCCTCCATGAAAGAGAAACTCATTCCCCAGGTAAGGGACGTTTTCTCTTTCTTCTCCTTTCCCCACCCCTGTGACAGGTCTCTTATGTCATCTGGATGACGCGTGCATCAGCAACCCCTGCCACAAGGGGGCGCTATGTGATACCAACCCTCTGAATGGACAGTATATTTGCACCTGCCCGCAAGGCTACAAAGGGAGTGACTGTACAGAAGATGTGGATGAGTGTGCCATGGGTGAGTACACAGAACCCTTCCTATTCCTGTCAGTCGAGCTCAGCAGACATTTCAGCTGAAGCACGTTTCACTCTGCATGCATGTTTCATCCAAACCTCAGACCTCTTATATGCCCTCTGTTTACAGCTGACCTTTCAGTATAACCATATAGTCTATCCTGGGAATTTAAATATATAGAAGGTTTATGCTTGACTCTTTGTGCTTGACACGGATCCCTACCTTAGTGACTGTTTGGGTATAAGAATAGCAGAGACACACGAGAGTTGAGACTGCCCTCGTTTGTCTTTCTTTCCCTATTTCCTTCCTTCTTCATTTAATTATTTACTTACTTTCTGTTGATTGATTGATTAGAATGACATAAGAAATTGAGAATCAGATTATTAAAGGACTGGCCCTAATGCAACTAATCTGACCCACTTCTGTAGTCCGCATTTGTGGAAGCTCCATCGAGTGCTTTGATCTTGGTTATGGGTGCTTGTGTCTTCCAGCCAACAGCAATCCTTGTGAGCACGCAGGAAAATGTGTGAACACAGATGGTGCCTTCCACTGTGAGTGTCTGAAGGGCTATGCAGGACCTCGTTGTGAGATGGACATCAATGAGTGCCACTCAGACCCCTGCAAGAATGATGCCACCTGTTTGGATAAGATTGGAGGCTTCACATGTCTGTGCATGCCAGGTACAAGGGCCATCGGTGTGTGGGGTCTAGACCAGAGACCTTGCACTGTGCTTCTCTTGAGCAGAGCACTCAGCACAGTGTGGCGTTTCCGTAAGCTCTGTTGGCATTTAATCCCCAGCCACGGGACCCTTAGGGCTTCCCTGGTGGCTCAGTGGTAAAGAATCTGCCTGCAGTACAGGAGCTGCTGGAGGCATCAGTTCGATCCCTGGGTTGGAAAGATCCCCTGGAGGCGGGCATGGCAACCCACTCTAGTATTCTTGCCTGGAGAATCCCGTGGACAGAGGAGCTTGTTGGGTCATAATCCACTGGGTCGCAAAGAGTCAAGCATGACTGGAGCGACTTAGCACATATGCAAGGGGACCCTCAGGGCCTGAGGCCCATGTCAAAATTCTCAGAACCGTGGAGAACAGTCCCGTCATGTCAGAACCCAGATACTTGTGAGAGACACATCCGGGAGACTTTTAGAATGCGAGTATACTTTGATTTAATAAAGTATTTATCATAAAAATTCTTTAAATAGCAAGGTTTCCTTATCCCCTGATATATTACAAATAGCATACCACTTCATTTATAGAAAATAACATTACCCATAATTGTATAGGAACTTGCTGTTTATCTCATGGTGAGATACACATGCTGTGTTATATCTTGGAACTCTTCTGCAGAGACCTCTGCTTGAATCCTTAGAGAGCACAGCTGAACTTTAGCTTAAAATGACAGCTGTCAGGGGCTGCTTGGCCTGATTACGGGTGCTAACCGCTCTAGCCTTGGCAGGGCCTCCTGACTTTGACTTACACCCTGAGTACAAGAGCATCTCTGATTCATTCAGCTGGTCCTTAGGACCGGGGACCCTGTGGGCCTGGCACTGTCCTGAAAGCAGTGTCTGGACTGATCCGAGAATGTAGTTCAGTCTTTGTTGGCATGCTAGGTCTTACCAAGGTCTTTGGAGGTAACCTCTTCTCCATCTCCACAGTGACATGGATATCCCAGAATATGCCCGTGTCTGACTGATGCTCCCAGTGAGTGTTTTCAATCACGGCATAGTCCTCTTTTCCCTCTGCAGAAGTGTTCATACACATAGAGGATGTAGTCAGCTTTATGAATTTGTGCTTTCTTGGCTAGAATATGCCTTTGTCTTTTTCTAAGCCGCTTGTGTGGTCCATTTCGTTCAGGTTTCAAAGGTGTGCATTGTGAGTTGGAGATAAATGAATGTCAGAGCAACCCTTGTGTGAACAACGGACAGTGTGTGGATAAAGTCAATCGCTTCCAGTGTCTCTGTCCGCCTGGTAAGTGCCCACCACCTGCCCCTGTTTTCTTTGAAAGCACAAAGCCGACTGACTGCAGGGGAGAGAGGAGGGAGAGAATGTGTGTGGGCTCTACATGAGGAAGTCATTAAAGTGAGCGCTTTGGGATAGGAATGTGTGTGTACAGAAGTGGGGGATTTGCTGCAGCTAGTATATCTTCCAAATCCTTTGTGGCCAGAAGTCCAAGTCTATTCTGAACGGCCCATGACCTTGCCGTCTGTGTCTACATTTCAGAAAGTTCATACCTCACGGAAGCCCTTAGTTCTAGGTTATTCAGGATTTTATTTTTTCCTGTGAGTCATGTTCTTGAAACCTTTCTCTGAGATGATTATTTTTAGTCATTTCACCCATGGGTACATTAATAGCACAAGTCAGTTCTTTCCAAAGAATGCCGTGTCTCTCCTTTTGCCCCCCTCAGCCACTGTGGAAGGAAGACATGCTGAATTTTCTGCCTTAGGCTATAGCCTCTCACGTTGTTTCTTCAGAGAGAAGGTCCCAGTTCCTGTGCAGCTACATTCACTTGTTAGGGGGTTCTGTCTGTATGCATTCAGTTCTACTTTAAGTTGAAGTGAAATCTGTACTGGGAAGAAAAAGAGGTGAGAAAAACACTGGTGCCTCTGATGCCCTGAGCCTCACCCGTTATCCCAGGTGCCTGGTCAGGAGAAAAATTCTCCATGTGCTGATCCAGGGGTATAAGCCTGCCAATAACAGCCCAGCTCTTCCTGGGCATCACTCTGATAGTGAGGAAAACATAAGATCATCCTTTGACATGTGTCATCATGTGCCCTTTTAAGGATTCACGGGGCCAGTTTGCCAGATCGATATTGACGACTGTTCTAGTACTCCGTGTCTGAATGGGGCAAAGTGTATAGATCACCCGAATGGCTATGAGTGCCAGTGTGCCACAGGTAAGACTTTTCCACTTCTTATTCCCCTGGTAGGTCCACCTGCACTAAATAGGAGACTGTCCTCTTCTCACTGCCGTGCCAGGCCAGTCTACTAATGGGCTGTTCTGTGTTTAGAAGGGGCTTCTTCCAGCCTCTTTCTTGCTGCTCTCCCTGTTTCCTTCTACAACACCTGCTTCCTTCACCACAATGATGGCCTGGCCTGGACATTTCCATTTGGTGTCCCCGTCTTTCTAGGACAGATTTTGGCAATGGCCAGTTTCCAGCTGGCTTTGCCTCATTCCTCTGCAAAAGGGAAGAATTCCAGCTGAAAACTATTTGTCATTGGGGCTTCTCAGCAGGAGGCCTGCCTCTGTGTTTCTTGAGGCAAGGGATCGAACAAAGGCTCAGAAATGCAGTGGTGGGCAAGTGCAGGGATTTTCTGCATAAATATGACTGATGCTTTGAGAGTCAAATGTGTATCTGGACAGGGGAGAGAGCTCTATCTGGGAAAGTTTGAGTCCTCTTTCCTGACTCCTGCTACTGGAATCAAAAAGAATGTTTACAAATATTCTACATTTCTGATCTGTGGCGACATTTCTAATTTGGGAATGGATTTGAGTAAGCCAGACATTTATTGTTACACATTTGCTTCTGCACAGACCATTATTGTATAGAGAAGGATTAGAAATTATTAGAAAAGATAATTTTCCAGTTTCTTTTTTATCTGACTGTTTAAGAAAGAAGTTATGAATATAATTCAGGACATTTTTTTCTTATTTAAAAAAATGGATTCTTTAAAAGATTTTAAGCATCATGTGCATGCTTTTTTTTGTGATCACAGAAAAGCAAACTAAGTCATAAAAATAAACAGAGAATGACTATTTCAGTAGTATTAGAGGATTACCACTTAGTAGGCCTTCTCAGAGTAGGCCCTGTCAGATGATCCACTCAACTTTCTTTCCTTTTCACAAACTCTGGTCTCTGCTGGAAAAGTTTCAGGTTAGGTCTTCTTATGGCTAGATTATGCTTATGGAGTATGACCTTCACTGGAGAGAATTTAAACTTTGAACTCATGTCTAAAAGGGAGGAGAGTCCTTCCAAAGTCTCTTAAAAAGATTTAAGGTTGGAAAAAGGAACTCTTATTTGCCCCTTTTAACTGTCTTAACTTGGTCATTTTATTTAACAAGTATTGGTTAAAAACTTACTATATTTGCATAGATTCCTGGGAGGTTGGGAGGAATAAAGAAAAGTTCTCTGTCCTCTCAGGTCAGAATTGAAAAGATAAGGTACATGAAGTCATTAATTTAGTACCTATATATGCAGACTGGTTTGAGAGGAAAGGCATATAGAGATAAATATATTAAGGAAAATTATAGAGAGCTATTCCTCACTGAAGTCCAATATGCAATTAAGATCTAGTTAAAATGTCTCTGCAGTGAAGTTATTGATCATTTAGAAAAAGCTATTTGAATTCTACAGATCTGACTTGAGCAACTTCGTTTTAAACAAAACTCTCTAGGCTTGCCTTATAAATAGTGCAGATAGTCAGTTCCAATTGCTTATGGCCCACAGTATGAATTGTTTATGATATGGGATGTGTAGGATTAAGAGGATGCTGGAGCTACACGTATGCTCAGGTGTGGAATGTGTACCTTGGGTTTTAAGTATCTTGGGTACAATTCCTTCTAAGGATTCACTGGTGTGCTGTGTGAGGAGAACATTGACAACTGTGACCCTGATCCTTGCCACCACGGCCAGTGTCAGGATGGCATTGATTCCTACACCTGCGTCTGCAACCCGGGCTACATGGGCGCCATCTGCAGTGACCAGATAGATGAATGCTACAGCAGCCCTTGCCTGAACGAGGGTCGCTGCATCGACCTGGTGAATGGTTACCAGTGCAACTGCCAGCCAGGCACGTCAGGTAAGCCCACTCTTCACTGCCTTTGGAGTTTTCACCGTTTCTCTAAAACAGTTTACACCGATGTCTCAGACTTTCTCAGCACATGCTAAGGTGCCAAAAATATACTCTTGATTCTGAGAAGCACAGCCGAAGCACAGCCAGAAACCTCTCAGGGGCAGATGGCTCCAGGCAGGAGGGAAGTCAGAAACAGTAGCTTCACAGAGGTGATGATTCTGGGCATGTGTTTTTTTTATCAAAAGGAGGCATACCACTTCAAAAATTGAAATTATTATTGAAAATTGAAAACCTTCTCACTTTTGTGGCTCAATTGGATTGTCTTTTTTAACTTCCACCTTACTCAGATTAATGAAGTTGGTCCTTCCATCTCCGTCCCTCCTGTTCTTCCAGTAGTTTTTCCTTCCTTTTAGAGTCCAGTATCTTTAATGGAGAAGGAAATGGCAACCCACTCCAATATGCTTGCCTGGAGAATTCCACGGACAGAGGAGCCTGGCAGGCTATAGTCCAGGGGGTCACAGAGTCAGACATGACTGAGCAACTAACGCAGTATCTTTAACGGGTCGTCTTTCTTCTGCTGTTTTCCTCTGCTGGACTTTGGGCATTTGGGGGACTCAGCGGGAGAGGAGAGACGCTGCAGCCTGTCTGGGTTATTGTCAATTAGAATGCAGACCTGTCGTTTCCCATCCCCAGTTCATGGCTGTTTCCTGCCTCCAGTTGAATGACGGCTTGTTAGTCGTGAGGGCATGCTACTCCTTGCTGGGGAAACGTTGAGCTGTTTTCTCAGGCAGCAGCATTTCACAGATTTCAGTGGATTCCGTTTTACTTATTCGAGGAATAATTATGGTCACAATTGTGGTTAATGGACAGAGAAGTTCTGTGTCTCAGATCAAAAGAAAATGTATTAGTGGAAGATTAACTAGTGTGTGCCTTTGTTAGAAGGGAACCTGCCAATACAAGGCGTGATTTATTGAGAACTCATTCTCCATTTAAGGAAAATGGCCTGTGTAGGGAGCAAAGGTGGGGGAGGCGGTTAGCTGCCCTCATTTTATTTTGTTATTTCCAAATCCATTTCTTCAAACTTGTCAAAGGCCCTGGTCTTCATCCAGGAACTCGTACATGCCAAGTTTGAAAACAAAGTCCTTTTTGAGTTGCTCAAGCATACGAAAAACATCCCATGCCTTCCCAGTTGAAAATGCCTTCCCCCTCCCCACGTTTAGATAACTCTCTAAAAGAGCTGAATAGATCTTTGTGAAACCTTCCAAAAGCAATTTGCTTCCGGGCTGGTCCCCAGACATGAGAAATTGCAGTACGAAAAGAAATTTGAGAGATTTACAAGCAATTGAATGGATGCCTTTAGAATGGTGGGGCTGTTTTAGGCTTTGCTATCGTTCCCATTATAAAAAATGTACTGGAAACCTGGGTGAGTGGTGGGCTGGCAAGTATTTTGTTTTCTTTGGGATTATATTATTATGCCAGGATGGATCAGGTGTGTTCCCTGGGGAGTACAGAGGAGTCAAGGTGGAAGTAGCTGTCAGTGAGAAAGGCAGGTAGTAAATATCAGTGCTGTGCAGGCAGCATAAAGAAGGAAGGCACAGGTTCTTTCAGAAAAGTGCCAGATTCATTCCTGTGACTGTTTGGAGAATTCACGCAAAGAGATGCAGACCACATAAAGAGATCTTGGTCTGTAATGTTTGCAGAAGGACCTGCAAACATGTACAGGGAGCCTGGGTGAAAGGAGTCACTCAATTAACCATTATGAATAGACTCTTGAGTTGCACTCTAAGAATCCTCAACCCATTCATAACATAGTCTGAGTTGGTAGCTTGGGGTTGGATGAGTATATGGATAGAAGGGATACTTTACAATCTGCAGGTTATAATTGTAGTTTCTCACACACTAAGTACTTAAAGCGCAATACACCACCCAGAATCACTACTAATGCCTTTTTTCACCTGTGATCTTAAGTAAGTTTGGGGGAAGTTTCAAGTTATAGAAACTGCATTGACTAGCTAAAAGAATCATCAGCAAACAACAAATACAAAACAGACAAGCAGAAGGAATTCTGTAAAAGCACACAGAAGCATCTTACAGATTCCAAGTGAGAATTGAATAATGAGGCTTTGGGGGGATTAGCGGGAAGTAGGGCCACATGCAGACCATAGGTCACCCAGTTCATGTTCCAACGTTCCAATGAGATAATTTCATTGGCCCAGCTTGAGCTGAGTGTCTGTTCCTGCTAGAATACAACATGGATTTGGGGGCAGTCCCATTAAACCGCATGGCTTCCTGGGGCCTGCCTTGGTCTGTTGTGTATTAATTGGGATTGTCAGTCAAGGGCTAGACACATCTCCTAAAGGTATCCATTTGTAATTAAGGAGTATTGAAACCTTTGCCTCATCTGTGGCTAGCAAGGCAGCATAGTCGCATTAATCACAGTGACCAGTGTGGTGTGGTGAAGTGTATAGAATCCAGAAAGCTGGGTTCACATCCTAGCTGTGCTGATGTAATTGTACAAGTGCATGATAAAATGGGTGTAACACAAATTGGTTTGGCACTGAAGTGAGAAAATAAAGTTATATCAAGTGGGAAGCAGAGTATTTTGCTCACAATAATGACTCGATACATTTTTAATGTAGTAATTATTAATAAATGTTCACATAAAGTTTGAGTGAATAAATATTAGGCATTTTGTTGTGGAAATTTCATTTGTTAGTTTATATCCTAATTATCAGGCTTAATTTTTAGACTTTTTAAACTGCCAAGATATTCTTTTATGATATCCAAATTCATCACTAAATTCATGTTAAGTATTTTTACAGAATAGGGGTAACAGTAGGGATTGGTATATCTCTACTATTTAGTTACCTGTATCTATAATTAAACCTTCCTGAACATAGTCAAACTCTGCCATTCATCTGGAGAATATACCAGGAGGAAGGCAACATACCCCAGGAGAAAGCTATGACTCTGTAAGATTTGTCCTGAACTGTAGCCCTCAATAGTAACAGTCAGTATCAAGCTTATAGTGGTAGATACAAGTCCCAAAATTCTAATGAAGGCTTAAATTTTACCTCTGGAGCACAGTATTGTCATAGTTGTTTTCCTTGAAATGGTCGGCTTCTTTCACTTAACTCTTTGCTAAAGTACTTAGGTCTGAATAGTCCTGGTTTGTCTGTCAGTTGCTCTTTCAATTAAAATGGGATTCTGTGAAAAAAGTTGCAGTTTCAGTTCAGTACTCAGTCATACAACTGATTTTCCTGGAGACTGCTCTGTATGATGGCATGCCACAGAATAGCTTTATGTGTATTTTCTATCTCATCACACAAAACAATAGAGGTATACTCAAGGGTCAAGGTATAATCAAATCATAAAGTTAATACTTTTGGCAGCTTCATCAAAGTCATTCTTAAGTGAAACTATCTTTTTTGTATTGTCTTAACCGAGTACATGGAGGTGAAGAATAAAAACACTAGTACAGTACAGTTTGGCACTTTCTGATTCCTGCTCAGGTACCAGCAGTCGTACCTTCATTGCTCTTTGTTTTTTCAGTAAGATATTTATTGTAATCTAAAGCCATAGCTTCATCATCAAAATGGAAATATGGGAACTGGGTAATAATTTGGTTGGGTACAGTCTGATATTCTAAAGCAATCGTGTCCATGGAGATCAATTAATAAGACCTACATAAGCAGTCAATGTTTTAAATCCAAAGATCCAAAATCAGGATTTTTATCTTCCAACACCAACTCCTCTTCCTCATTCATGACATCCGTCAAGAGTATTATATTTTCCTAGACATCCAGGTATGGTAACTCTGAATTGCCGTGACTTCTCCCTTATTCTCTTCATTGACAGTTTCCGAGTGATAAAGACTATAACTCTTATGACCTCTCACATTCATCCTTTTGCTTTCATTCCTATTGGCACGTCCTTGGCCTTGGGCACCGTTTCTTTAAACCAACTCCGTGTCATGGCCTGCCCAGTGTTCTTCTCACATTAATCCAACCCATACCCTTCACATTGACCTTTCATGCCACTCCAGATCATTGGCTTGCTCACCAGGGCCCCTTCAGTGGGGTCCTTCATTTATGATTCTCATCTCACCATTTGCCTGTGTGTCCCACCCCTGGGGTTAAACTAAGTACAGCTCTTACTGTGCCTCCTACTGGCTGTCAGCTGCCTTGCAGATTTCTTCAATGCTGAGCTACACTTAAAAAAAAATTTTTTTTTAATCTTCAACATTTCTGAAATTAGGAAGCACCTTATATTCAAGGTCATAGAAAACTGTCAGCCTCAGAATTAAGGCAGAAGTGATGACAGGCTCCTTGTTGCCTGTGACTGAGAATTGTTCAGTGTGTAAAAGGGATCAGTTCATCTAATTGTCATTGCAGCTGTATATTAACTTTGGATCCCTAATTTGTACTTAAAATGAGGCAACATATGCTATAAACTGCTCTGGATACTTGAGGCAAAAGAGATAAAAACCTCTGCCTTGATGGCGCATACATCATGAAGAACTGTTGCCAGGTTCTGAAGACTCTGTCACTGGGTCTGGTGGACTTTTTTTTTTTTAATTGCCTCCATTGCTTTTGTAACATTAGTGCAAATGCCAACACAATAAAAAAGACAAATAGTGGCTTAGTGTGATTAATATAATCATTTGACCTCATGATACCTTTGACAAGGTTTAGAGGACTGATCTTTCAGAAATGCTACTTTCCTGTATTCAGGGTTGGCTAGATACTCATGAGATCTCCTAACACCCAGCATCACAAACAAAGATCATTGGTATTTCTGTACTAATATTGCACGGTTTCTCTTTGCTTTCATCTTTGCAGGTGTTAATTGTGAAATCAATTTTGATGACTGTGCAAGTAACCCATGTGTCCATGGAGTCTGTATGGATGGTGTTAATCGTTACAGCTGTGTCTGCTCACCAGGATTCACAGGTAATGGTCCTTTTTGTTGGGAGACTCCTTCTTCAGCCCCCTCACTTTGGGAAAAGGGCATCTAAAGGTTAGTTACTTTCAAATATATCTGACTTCTTTGTCTCTTGGAAGGTTAGAAGGTTGTTTCTGTGCTTCTCTGGCCCAGTTTTCTACTTACAGGCCTTCCCTGAACTGTAACATGAAACTTTTCATTAGTTAGGGTTTTTAGGCCATGTGTTTATAGCTACTTAAAAAGAGTTTCTTTTCAGACCATGAGTTTCCATCACTGAGCTTAAGTTATATAGCTTTCATATTTCTCTATACTTAGTAGTGAATGCCTTCTATAAAGGCATGGCCAAGGTAAAATTCTATGAACACCTTACATGATTTTTTTCTGAGTACTCCCTCTTATAAGTACTTGGCTAAGGTCAAAACTTAGTAAAGCAATCTATTTTTGACTAGCATAAAGTGACTAAAGTAAAACTGGTTATAATCCTTCTTAACTTCTTCTTAATTAAACCCCCCAGCTAGAACATTTATATATGCACCATGTGTGTACACACACAAACTCACATACATCTTTTCTCTTATCTTCTTTAGTTGCTAATAAGATTACCTTTACCTTTTACCTTCCTGATCAAAAAGTACTAGGAGCTACTGAGGAAATATGAAGCCACTTTCTGATACATGTTTGTCAAAGGCACCATCAGAGGGCGTGTAATGTGCCAATCCCATTCTTGCTAGACAGTGCCAGCACAATAAGGCACTTACATAATGATGTTACCATTGCATAAATACCATGTGGTCATTTGCAACCAATGTGAGAAACTTCCCACAGAGCTTTTTAAACTATAATGTCAAAAAGCCAAGAGATGCCTCTTTCTTGCTGGGAATTTAACTCTCTCTGTATTTCAAAATCCTTTGCACTGCTTGGTGTGGTTGTGGACATGAGAGAGGAACGTTTGTGGCCTACGTGGTCACCATAATCTCTTTTCTGTGGAATATCACTCAGAAGACCAGGATGATGAGAGTTCTTATATCTAGTACCCAGCACTGCTGGTGTGGAGCCAGATGTACTCCTGTATCCTGAAATATGTTACTCTAACATTCAGTGACAGTCAACTGAATTTCTTTCAGACAGAATGGCATATGTACTTGTTTACATAGGTCATAAGAGAATAGCTGCCATTTATTAAGGCCTTGTTTTGAGGTAGGCATTAAATCAAGTGCCTGATCTCCTTTAATTGTCACTACTATTACTATTTCTACAGTATTGATGAGAAACCCTGAATTCAGAGAGCTTAAGTAACAGTACCAGTGCACGAGGGCCAGCATTCTGCCCCGGGGGGTTCTATTATAGAGTTCATACTCACTGCCACTTGATTGGACTGCATAAGTGGGTGCCTGCTGTGGTTTCTTTTTAGATATATAAGCCTTAGACTCAACTTAAATTTTTTGGAAATGTCAGTGAATCATATGTTCTCTCTTTTTAACATTTAGCAAATCAGAAGGTCATGGAGGGAGGACATAGGCTAAAAATATTCTAAAATAAACTTAAGGTGTAGCATGAAACTGCATAACCAAGGAATGGAATGTTTTGGTTACTGGGTGGTACCCTGTTCTTGGAACTGTTTTCTACGTCTGTTTTTTTAATTTGTTTTTTCAAGTCAGTTGCTGAAAATATCAGAGGCAACTGTGTTATATACTCATGATCCATAAATATAAGGTGTTTTAGTCTTGCCTTTATTTTAATACTGTTAACTTTTTATTACAATTTTAATAACAGCTTGAACAGATTTAAGGGAATATATTTTCAGACAAAATTCTCTGTTCTCCACAGACCACTTTATACTTACTGATTAAATAGGAAAAGTAAGAAATCATGTGTCACTTCAGTAGACTACTTTTCAGTTGTATAAACTGCTTTTTCAGTTTCACATTCATGTCCATTATTTTGCTGACTTCTCAGAACAGTCCATAAAAGTAGATAGGTTGTAAGTGAAACTAAAAGCACAAGTAACAAAAACTAAAATGAACTTCTGGGGGGCAAAAAAACAATATGTATTCAGGATTGGGAGCTTGTGTACACCTGTGGTGGATTCATGTTGATGTATGGCAAAGCCAATAGAGTATTGTAAAATAAAATTAAAAAAATAAATAAACTTTAAAAAAAAAAGAAAAGCTAACCTACAGAGACGGATAAAAATATATGCAAAATATGTGTCTAACAAAAAGTTAATATCCAAAATATATAAAGAATCATACAACTCAATAGTAAAGAAGCAAATAATTCAATTAAAAATTGGACAAATAACAAAAAAATTCAGTATAGTGACAGATGTTAACTAGACTTATTGTTGTGATCATTTTTCAGTATACACAAATATCACATCATTATGCTGTACACCTGAAATTGATAATGTTACATGTCAATTATACAGCCTAATCCAGTACTCTTGCCTGGGAAATCCCATGGACAGAGGAGCCTGGCAGGCTACAGTCCATGGGGTCGCAAAGAGTCGGACACAACTGAGCGACTAACACTTTAAAAATGAAAACACATTAGTCAGGAGTCGGAAACCCAATTTTAGAAAATATGGCTGGAAAATTCCCAATAATTTCCAGATATAAGACACTGGTAATGTTCACTCTAGTTCTCAGAGCTACATGATTTAACCACATTCTGATATTTTTAGGCTGTAAATCATTATTTATATTTTGAAATCCAGTATCAACTGAAACAGGTAAAGTTTTAAAAGCTTTACAATCTATGATGAGTAGCTAGCAATATAGCTGATCCTCATCACAGTATCATTATGCAGCTGTATAAAATCACCAAATTCAATGAAAAAATGATAGATTTGAGGTTTGCAATCTCGTCTTTCTTTCAGTCTCTTATGGGATTTTCTAATCAGAAGTAAAGGGAATAAATATTTATAAATTATAAATTTCTAAATGTTGAACACACAGTTGTTTTTGGTCCTCCAGCCATTAGTGAAGGCACACTGCCAAGCACAGAGGAGCACGGGGTTATGGGAAAAGTGGTAGACAATGAGTTCATGCCTTTAAAAGGATTTAAGGTATGATCAGGAACCCAGACTGCATACATCAGAAAATGACTAAAGACTAGGGAAGTAGTTAAAAGCAAGGTATATACATTCAAAAAAGTACAAGCGGTGAAGGAAAACAAATGTTTAGAATCAGGGGGAAAAATGGGCAAAGGACATTCTTTTTCCAAAGAAAACATATAGATGGCCAACAGGTACAGGAAAAGATGCTCAGCATCACTAATGATTGGGAAAATGAAAATCAAAACCATAGTGAAATATCACGTCACACCTGAAAGATTGGTTGTTATCAAAAAGATAAGAGATAACAAATGTTTGTGAGGGTATGGGAAAAGGGAAACTCTCATGCACTGTTGATCTGAATGTAAAATGTTACAGTTACTAGGGAAAACAATATGGCAGTTGTCAAAAAATTAAAAATTGAACTACCATAAGGTCCAGGAATTCTACACTTGTGTATCTAAAGGAATTGAAATCAATATTTCAAAGAGGTATTTGCACATACCCATGTTCATAGCAGCATTATTCACAATAGTCAACATATCAAAACAACCAGAGTGTCCATCAAATGGATGAATGAGTAAAGGAGATACCTTCTATGTATACAATGAAATATTATTCAGCCATGAGAGAAGGGGAAATCCTGACATTTGTGACAACATGAAAGGAACTTGAGGACATTAAGTGAGATAAATCAGGCAGTGAAAGACAAATACTGTATGGTGTCACTTAATGCAGAATATTAAAAAGCCAAACTCATGAAAGCAGAGAATAGAATGGTGTCTATCAGGGTCTAGGCTGGGAGGGTAGGGGATTGGGGAGATATTGTTTAAGGGTACAAATTTGCAACTACTAGATAAATAAGTTCTGATTGAATGCATAGCATAGTGATTATAGTCAGCAATACTGCATTATAAACTTTCAAATTGCTGAGAGAGTAGATCTTAATTGTTTTTACCACAAAAAGAAGTGATGGTTATGTGACATGATAGAAGTGTTAACTAACTGTGGAGGTAATCATATTGCAATATATAAAATATATCAAACCAACACATCATATACCTTTAAGCTTACACAATGTTATATGTCAATCATGTCTTAATTTTAAAATTAACAAAAAAACATAGGGAATTTTTATTATCCTCATTTAACAAATAAGACAACTGAGAGAGCTTAATGTGTCCATGGTCTTAGCTAGTGAGTCTCACTGTTAGGACTGCGAGTTCCCAGAAGGCAGGCACCTCCCTAATTGTCTTTTTAGCCAGCATTTTCTAAAACCGTGTAGCACTCAGGGAGCACTTGGAAAATACTGCTGAATGAATGACCAGCACTCACATATGGAACCTCTGACATCCAACACTAGACTCTTGAGTCTGCACTGTCCCATGCTTTCATTCATTAAATACTAATTTGTTAGGCATCTACCTACACGAGAAGCAACATTGGCGGATTTCTCATTCAGTAGTTACTGAGCCCAACAAGGTACATAGCCTTGTGCTGGGAGTTCATGAAATGCTGGGATTTCCGATGCCACTTAAAGGATGAGAATTGGCTAGTGAAGCAGCTGCAGTCCAGGTAGACTCCACAAAGAGGCACTTAACCCTCTCAGCTGAAGACAACTTGAAAATTGATTCTGCTGAGAGCTTTAAAAGCAAATAAAGAAAATGTGAGAAGTGTGACTTCTGAGAATATTTTTCTCAAGAAAAGACAGAATTGAAAAAGCTTTTTCATCTCATTCTCCACGGGATTTCAGACAGAGCATAGTGCTGTAGTTGAAGACTTATGGCTCTTATCTCGGTGCCAGTGGCAAACATTTTAAAAAAAAAAAAAATCAGAAGTTGAAGCTAAGAAAGTAGTATTGTAGAATTGGTTATTAATAAAATACTTAAAAGGAAAACAGCAACTACTATCAGATTATGGCTTTTTTACCACACGAACCACCAATAATGGTTTAGAGAGTAGTAGAGAGTGAAAAAATGTTAATACCCATACTTTAAAAGGGTGTGTATCTATTTCCTTTGGAATTTCCTGTTCTAATTGTAGGGTTACTCTTTCTTAAATAAAAATGCCTGGTTTTATATGAATCAGAAAATTGTATTCTTTGAAATTTATAATTCCTTCATAGCAGTTGCTTGTCACCACTCATTTACAGAATTATGGGTTATTTTAAAATTTTATATCATTTGGGAATATATAGTTAAATCTCATTTATTCAAAACTTAACAAAGCAAAACTCATACGTAACTGGCATACTTTATTCCACTTTATAGCAGACATCTTTTCAAAGTCCAATCTTGGTATGTTTTAGAGGAAGAACATATTCATTTCAATTTCATATATTCTGAACGTTTACATTATAACTTGATGAAATAATAATTGTGTACATCAGAATTTCTCAAAATGTAGTATCTGAAACACCTACATTATTTAAAATGTTACTTTGAAGCAGTAAGGATCTTCTTTAAAAACAAGTACTTTTAGCAATCCTTGCACATTAAAATTTGAGAACCACTGATCTATATTGAGAGACCCTGAGTTGTTTTCTCAATGATCAGAGAACAATAAAATTATATTTAGGTTTCTCTTCTTCCTGAGCCAGAAAATAGATTAATACAACTATAAAAGTTAAAACAAATGGCTTTTCTTTTTAAGCAGCTTTATCATTAAAGTGATTCAATGTTAATCACTGAACATTCCTGTTAATTGAGATTTACCCTATATAGAAATGTGAAAGATTGACTAACTCTTACGAGAATGAAGGCAGTAAACCAGCTGACAACAGTGATAAGAAAAGCTTGGGAGTTCTCCGAACAGCAGCAAGAGGAGCAGCCAACAGTGATCGCATTTGATGTTCTCTTTTTGAATATTTGGTGTAAAGTTTCCCCATTTCTAAACTGGAGTGAAGAAACACATGTCGAAACACTACAACACCGTTCCAGTATTTTGTTAACTTTGTTAAATTATCAAAGTACAGTGCTTTCTGCTCCTTCCTTGCATGGCACTAAGTGCTATTGGATGTCTTATTCCTTAAGTCTTGACATTTGGTGCCCACAGCATTTTATAGTCTAGGCAGGTAAAGGTATCTGCACAATAGATCTCATGGTCCTAGGTCTGTTCTCTAAGCATTTTGGATTTGACAGAAACTGTCCCCCTTCTCTACAGGGCAGAGATGTAACACCGACATTGACGAGTGTGCCTCCAATCCCTGTCGCAAGGGTGCAACGTGCATCAATGATGTGAACGGTTTCCGCTGTATCTGCCCTGAGGGGCCCCACCATCCCAGCTGCTACTCACAGGTGAACGAGTGCCTGAGCAATCCCTGTGTCCACGGAAACTGTACTGGGGGCCTCACGGGGTGAGTCGCTGTTGTGTATTCATCGTTTCTTATTCCTCGGTGTCGAGCCAGTTGAGTTTTAGTACTGGCCGTACCCTGTAGCAGTTAGGCCTTGAGCTGAGGTGAGGCTGAAGAGGTCAGTAATCCATATCATAGTCTTCCAAGCCACCACTTCTTCCCTGCCTTCTATGACTGAGGAGATGGAAAGTAAGAGGAATGTTTCATTCCTCGTGCGGGTAGTCAGCACATGGGAAGAGTCCAGGGTTATTTTCTGAGTCTTTAGTTGGTGTGCTTTTAGTACTAACTGCAAGGTTGCGTTCTGAGGGATATTCTGTTTGACTTAACCTCCTGCTGAAAGAAAACCCAACTCTGTTTCATAATGATACCAGTGGGTACCACTGAAGTAGAGCTGGTCTCAGCTAGCTAGAGTCTTGGCCCTGATGAAGTGTTCACAGCTGGCAAGCCCCTGAGAGTTGTGTAATGTGTTGGCAAGTAATTTTCTAGAATCAGAGAGTGCGATGTTTGGTTCCATGAGATAGTCCTGTGCTCTTGCTATGCTTGCCAGAGGACGGGACTTTGGCCAAGATTTAGCATTTGCCATGCTTACAACATGTGAAAGAATGAAGAGTCCATTTAGAGGTAAATGGGAAGTTAAGTGATTTCTAAGATGAATTAACTCAGTATTCCTGTTTCAGAGTATAGCAGCCTTCAAAGCATCCCAACCCATTTTTTTTAAAAAAAGAATCACCAGATAAGGAGGCTGTTATCTCCCGATATTACATTCTAAGTGCTAATGGTGTTCAAATTGTGAACAACATGCATACATTTCAGATACCTTCATTTTTGTTCCATTTCCTGCTCAGTACCCTTGGTGCTTTCTCGGGGCAGGGTTTCAGGTCAGAACAAACCATGTCTCAGAAGTCAGACATCCCTGGAGCTCTTCGGGGTCACTCATAGTCTCTGTCTGATACTACCCTGCTTTCTGAGTATCTGTTTTACACCAGAAACAAGTGGTCTAAGGTTTCTTTACATTTACTTAGCAGAAAAGAAACTGCAAATTTATCAGTGTCAATGTGTCTTTCAGATTGTCCCAATTTGTTGTACCAACCACTCTTTACATATGAAAGCCCACTATACTTACTTAATTTTTCCAGCATTTTTGTGGGCCAGGAAGCTGTGTTTACTAAATACTCCAGATGGGCCCACATGATTCACAAGGTAACCCAAGTATAGGTTTGAAGAGGAACAGAAATGAGATTAGCCCACCCAGGAGCTCCTTGATCCTTTATTTCTTCAGAATTTTGTATTTCAACTGTGACTTAATTGTACATTCATACCACAACTGTAACTTATTTCTGTCTTCTTTCAGATACAAGTGCCTCTGTGATGCAGGCTGGGTTGGCATCAATTGTGAAGTGGACAAAAATGAATGTCTTTCTAATCCATGCCAGAACGGGGGAACTTGTGACAATCTGGTGAATGGATACAGGTGCACTTGCAAGAAGGGCTTTAAAGGTGATGCAGAAGGGCATATTTTTATGTCCTTTCTCTGCCTTTTTGTTGGTACATACAGCTTGACTCACTTCTTTCTCTCCCCTTTTCCTACTCATTCATATAGCAACCTTAATTTGAGCACTCATTATTTATAGGGCAGTTGGAGAATAAAAACATAAATAAATTTAAACATGGATTCTATTTTCAGACTAGCAGAGAGGTGAGCTATTGAAACAGCACCATTTAAGGTGAGCAACTAGAGCTCCACTCATACAACTTTGGACATTCTAATTGGGTATTCTAATTGTAAGCTCCAGTGTAGGCTTGATTCCGTGATGATTCAAGAGAGACACTGGTAGAAGAATGAAAATCTTGTTTTACTGTAATTGTAGCAATGATATCATGGGAGAATCCATGTATTTAAAACCTTTCCAACAAGTTCTCTTAAACATGGAGATATTCTTAGATGACACAGTCACCTATGACCTTCTGGAAAAATGCATAGTAGTGAGTATTGTGTAAAATCACTTTTTGAGTTGTCTCTGTTATAGTTCTGTCAGTTTTTTCTTTAACCCTTGAGAGAGAAACCTGTGCGTAAGTCATGCATATTTGTACTCCTTGATCCATATAGTCATATATTTCACAACTCAGAGTTGTGCCAGGCTACTGTGATAGGTCAGTATATTTCTGTGTCACTTTATTTGATAACTTGACATTTTTCTAAGATCATATTTTAGTCATTAACTTTTTGACATTCAGATGTATAACATCTGTAAAGAAACTTACAGATTTAAAAGCACTTTTGTTCCTTTGTCTCTTTTGTGACTTGCTGATTGACAAATATCAAAATAGTTCACAATCATATGTCTAGTGATTAACAGAGTACAGTTTGAACTCAGATCTCTATACTCCTAGACCATTGTTTTCTTTTTATACATGGCTATAGTTGCTGAGTTTGAAGACTCTGTGTCAGGCCCTATTGCAGGTATAAAGGTGGTGGGATTTGGTAATATCCTGTCCCCATGAATGCTTCCTTACTTTTCTCTTTTTTCATAGTGGGAGTAGATTTTGTGTCTTGGATCAGGGGGAAGAGCTTTGTGACTTCAGAAAACACCACCACATTGATGGTAGATACTGTGCATTTGAAAAAGTGGGCATAAATCAAGAAGCTTTGATTAACTGTTCAAATATTTTATCCCTTGATAATTTCTAGCCTATTTTTAAGCCCTGACCAGATACTTTGTATAGAAGCCTCTATTTAGATATAGCAGTAGCTTTTTACCCTAGTGAACTTCTTGGTCCATTATAGAGAAATTACTTGTATTTGGACATTCATTAAATTTGCAAGCTATTAGAATATATTGTTCTTCCATTCATTTTTTGATGAAGCAGCTTTACTGACTGACTGTATATCAGGGACCTTATACTGAAATGAATGAACAGGTGTTTCAGTGGCCTGAAGAAATTAATGCAGTTTCTGAGGTGTTTAATGTTTACCCCTGAGAGCATTGCTTAGTAATTGAGATACTGAGGAGGCTTACAGAAAGTTTCACTGTCTTTGATTTTCCCCCCTTTTTGTGTGCAGGCTATAACTGCCAGGTGAATATTGATGAATGTGCTTCGAATCCATGTCTGAACCAAGGAACCTGCTTTGATGACATAAGCGGTTATACTTGCCACTGTGTGCTGCCGTACACAGGTGAGTCCTGGGGTCCAGGGGCCGGAAGGGATGCTCGGTCTTGTCTTGTCATTCCAAACCTCGGAGTCTCAGAGATGGGGTCTGTGGGGGCAGTGATGCTGCCCTGAGGAATCACTCCCTGATCACCTTTCCTGCCCTCACTGTCTAGGTCGTCCACTCTGAGAAAACACTGTGGCCTCTCTAGAGGCACATGGTGGGGATACTTGTTTGCCTTTATTTTTTAGGTTTTGAAAAAAATTGTTTAATTATACGTGTCCTGAATTGATACATAGCTGATGGTTTAGTCATTATCTGAATGGACTATATGGCCCGTCCTCTTGGTCTTTGTTTTGCCAACGCAACAGCTGCCACTTATCAGTCATTTACTAAATGCCAGACACTTTATATATTTTGGAGTATTTGCTCCAGTGCTCACAGTAATTCTATAGAGTAGAGGTTCCTATTCCTGTCACCATTTTATACATGAGGAAGCTGAAGCAAAGAGAGGTTACTTGCTGAAGGTCACATAGGTAAGTAGTAAATCTAGGATTTGTCCCTAAGTCTTTGAATCCAAAGCTTGTCCTCTTAACTGTCATTCCTCTCCTCACATTGATTGCCACCACGTCCTCTGCAGAGAGGCACTACCCCTTGGATGGCGATCACACACAGAAGGCATGGATGTGACTTCATTCCGTATCAGGTGACTTTGTTTCAGGTGGTGTTACAGGAGTGTGCTTGGACGTTTCCCTGTGTTCTCCTGCCTCATTACTGCCGTCTTGTGACTGGTTGTGTTTGTGTGGCTCGCTCGCCTCATGCCATTCATTTAATGGCCTTGCATGTTTCTCCAGTGCCTTGCATGCAGGCAGGAGCATGGCTGAGTTCTCACTCCCCCAGAGTCTTGGCCTGTTGATAGTAGCTGTTGCTAGTGACTCTAGGCTATTTAGAGTGGCTAGATGCATGACTCCTTTTCCTGAAAGACTTGATACTACATTGCTATCTCTGTCACCTCTTTAGAAGAAACATTCATGCAGACAAACTGCATTTAGCCATCCTGATTGAAAAAATCAAAGTCATTGGAGATCCATAGCTATCCCCAGACAGTCTAAATAATGTCATTCCATAGCAATAGCAAGCATGTTTGTTGGAACTGAGCAGATCATGTCATTTACCACCATAAAGACTGAGAATTGATGGTAGTAGGGAGATATAAGCAGGTGTCATTATGCTTAGACACATTCGAGGCTTATCTGAATGTGACTAAGGTACATAGCTCATTGGGAAAATACTTGCCTTCTTGCTATTCAACACTGTAAGAATATCTGACAATATGCTGACTGTTGGTTTTTCTACATATTAGGATCTTATTAAAAGAATTTACTATGTGTGACCTCTGGGAAATTATATTAGATATTACAGATTAAAATTTCAGTGCTGAGTGTCGCTAAGGGTTCTGAGTGTCATTGAATTTGGGCAGCGTGAAGGGAGCTAAGCAACGTTTCCTTTCCTTGTGAACCACTGTTCTGAGCAGACACATTAATAACTTGTTAGGGGAATTTCCCTGGTGATCCAGTGGTTAAAACTGCATATTCCAGTGCAGCGGAAACAGGCTTGATCCCTGGTTGGGAGCTAAGATCCCACTGCCTCGTGGCTAAAAAGCCAAAACATAAAACAAGCAATTTTGTAACAAATTCAGTAAAGACTTTAAAAATGGTCCGCATTGGACTTCCCTGGTGGTCCAGCAGTTAAGAATCCATTTGCCAATACGGGGGACATGAGTTCGATCCTTGGTCCAGGAAAATCTCACATGCCTCGAGGCAACCAAGCCTGTATGCCACAACTTCTAAAGCCCATACGCCTAGAGCCCATGCTCCCCAACAGGAGAAGCCCTGCAATGAAAAGCCTACTACCCATTGCAACTAGAGAGTAGCCCCTACTTGCCACAAGGCCCGTGTGCAGCAACAAAGACCCAATGCAGCTAGAAATAAATTAATTCTAAAAGTGGTCCTGGGACTTCCCAGGTGGTGCCAGTGGTAAAGAACTCGCCTGCCAGTGCAGGAGACGTAAGAAACACAGGTTTGATCCCTGCATGGAGAAGATCCCTGAAGAAGGGAAAGGCAACCCACTCCAGTATTCTTTCCTGGAGAATCCCATGAACAGAGGAGCTACAGTCCATGGAGCTGCAAAGAGCTGGACGCAACTGAAGCAGCACAAAAAATGGTCCACATCAAAAAAAACCTTTTAAGAAAAGAAAAAGTGGTTAGGGACATTGATGAAAATTTGTGGTAGTATTTTTAAATTTTTGAATGCAAAGTTTTAAGATAAAATTTTAAATTGGGTTAGTTGTAACTTGACCTTATTTATTTTGTTGCAACGTTGTATTAGTTTCAGGTGTACAGTATAGTGATTCAAATATTTAAAGTTTATACTCCATTTAAAGTTACTATGAATCCACCACGGGTGTACACGAGCTCCCAATCCTGAGAGTGTACACTGGTGGTGGATTCATGTCAATGTATGGCAAAGCCAATAGAGTATTGTAAAGTAAAATAAAGTAAAAAAAATAAATAAAATAAAAATTAAAAAGAAATAATTACATTTGCAAATATCAAAGAAAAAGCTGCAACTTATCACCAGTAAAACTTACATTCAGATAAATTTATCTTCACTTGAATAAAAATGCACCTATTAATTTCAAAAAAAAATAAAGTTACTATGAAATAATAGCTGTATTCCCTGTTCTGTATCCATGTGGATCATTTATTTTATGCCTAGTAGTTTCTCTCTCTTAATCCCCCACCTCTACCTTGGCCCTCCCCCTTCCTTCTCCCGCTAGTAACCACGGTTTGTTCTCTGTACCTGTGAGGCTGTTTCTATTTTATTATATTCATTTGTCTTGTTTTTTAGGCTCCGTAGTTAAGTAATAACATACAGTATTTGTCTTTTCTGTCTGACTTGTTTCACTAATCATAATACCCTCTAAGTCCATCCATGATGCAGATGGCAGAATTTCATTCTTTTTTATTTCTGAGTAATATTCTTGTGTGTGTGTGTGTGTGTGAGAGAGAGAGAGAGAGAGAGTGAGTCACAAATCACATCTTCTTTATCCCTTCATTTGTTGATGGATACTTGGGTTGCTTCCATAGCTTGGCTATTATAAATAACCTAATGCTGATTTGAACATTGAGGTGCATATATCTTTTTGAATTAGTGTTTTCATTTTCTTCAGATGTATACCAAAGAGTGCAATTGCTGGATCATATTTTAGTTCTGTTTTTAGCTTGAGTGACATCCATACTGTTCACTATGATGGCTGTACTAGTTTACATTCCAACCAATAGCATCAAGAGTTTCCTTTTCTTCACATCTTTACCAGCATACTTTATTTGTATACTTTTTTGATGATAAACATTATGACAATAGTGAGTTGTAATGTGACTTCCAAAACAACTTAATCTCCCTTTAAAAAAAAGTTTTTATTGGAATATAGTTGATTTACAATGTGTTAGTTTGAGGTGTAGAGCAAAGTGAACTGTTTGTTTTTGAACTCTTTTTTTAGATTCTTTTTCCATATAGACCATTACAGATTATTGAATAGAATTCCCTGTGCTATATAATAGGGCCTTATTGGTTATCTATTTTATATACAGCAGTGTGTAGTCTCTAATTCATCCCTCCCCTCCCCTTGGTAACCATAGGGTTGATTTCTACATCCGTAACTCTGTTTCTGTTTTGTAACTAAGTTCATTTGTATGCTTTTTTAGATGCTAGCTATAGTGATAGCATGTGGTGTTTGTCTTTGTCTGACATACTTTACTCTGTACGACAATCTCTAGGTCCATCTATGTTGCTACAAGTGGCAAATGGCTTTATTTCATTCATCTTTAAGGCTGAATCATATTCCACTGCATATATATACCACATCTTTTTTATCCATTCCTCTGTTGATGGGCATTTAAGTTGCTTCAACGTTTTAGCTATTCCAAATACTGATGCGATAAACACTGGGGTACATGTATCTTTTAGAATTATGATTTTCTATGGTTATATGCCCACGAGTGAAATTGCTGGATCATATGGTAGCTCTGTTTTTACATTTTTAAGGAGCCTCCATATTGTTCTCAATAGTGGCTGTACCATCTTACATTCTCACCAACAGTGTTGGAGTGTTCCATTTCTCCATACCCTCTCCAGCATTTATTGTTTGTAGATTTTTTGATGATAGCCTTTCTGACAGGTATGAGGTGATGCCACATTATAGTTTTGATTTGTATTTCTCAATAATTAGTGATGTTGAGCATCTTTCAATGTGCTTTTTTAGCCATCTATATGTCTTTAGAGAAATGTCTCTTTAGATCCTCTGCCCATTTTTTAATTGCAGTGGGTTTGTTTTTTGTTTTTTTTTGATTGAGATGCATAAGCTGTTTGTATGTTTTGGAAATTTGCCCTTGTCAGTTGCTTCATTTGCAAATATTTTTTCCCATTACGAGGGTTGTCTTTTCATTTTGTTCACTGCTTTCCTTTGCTGTGCAAAAGCTTTTAAGTTTAGTTATGTCCCATTTGGTTTTGCTTTCAGTTTCATTACTCTGGGAAAGTGAAAGTGAAAGTCGATCAGTCGTGTCTGACTTTTTGTGACCCCATAGACTATACAGTCCATGGAATTCTCCAGGCCAGAATACTGGAGTGGGTAGCCTTTCTCTTCTTCAGGGGATCTTCCCAACCCAGGGATGGAACCCAGGTCTCCCACATTGCAGGTGGATTCTTTACCAGCTGAGCCACAAGGGAAACCCAAGAATACTGAAGTGGGTAGCCTATTCCTTCTCCATCAGATCTTCCTGACCCAGAACTTGAACCAGGGTCTCTTGCATTGCAGGCGGATTCTTTACCAACTGAGCTATCAGGGAAGCCTTATTCTAGGAGGTGGATCAAAAAAATCTTTCTGTGATTTATGTCAAAGAGGGTTCTTCCTGTGTTTTCCTCTAAGAGTTTTATAGTATCCGGCCTTACACTTAGGTCTTTAATCCATGTTGAATTTATTTTTATGTATAATGCTGGGAGTGTTCTAATTTCTTTTGTTTATATATAGCTGTCCAGTTTTCACAGCACCATGTATTGACGAGACTGTCTTTTCGCCATTGTATATTCTTGCCTCCTTTGTCATAGATTTGGTGACAGTAGTGTGTGGGTTTATTTCTGGGCTTTCTATCCTGTTCCATTGATCTATATTTCTGGTTTTGTGCCAGTACCATACTGTTTTGATAACTGTAGCTTTGTAGTATAGTCTGAAGTCAGGGAACCTGATTCCTCCAGTTCCATTTTTCATTCTCAGGATTGCTTTGGCTGTTTGTGGTGTTTTGTGTTTCCATGCAAATTGTAAATTTTTTGGTTCTAATTCTGTGAAAAATGCCATGGGTAATTTGATAGGGATTGCATTGAATTTGTTGATTGCCTTGGTAAAATAGTAATTTCCCAATCAAAGAACAATGTATATCTCTCCATCTGTTTGTGTCATCTTTGATTCCTTTCATCAATATTTATAGTTTTCTGCATAGAAGCGTTTTGCCTCCTTAGACAGATTTATTCCTAGGTACTTTACTCTTTCTAATATAATGGTAGATGGGATTGTTTCCTTGATAATGTTTCTGAGCTTTCTTATTAGTGTCTAGAAACACATATTTCTGTGTATTAATTTTGTATCCTATAACTTTACCAGATTCATTGATGAGCTATAATAGTTTTCTGATAGTGTCTTTAGGGTTTCTTTATGTATCATATCATATTACCTACAAACAGTGACAGTTTTACTTCTTTTTTTTCACTTTTGATTCCTTTTATTTCTTCTCTGATTGCTGTGGCTAGAACTTCCAAAACTATGTTGAATAAAAATGGCGAGAGGACATCCTTGCCTTATTCCTGATTTTAGAGGAGATGCTTTCAGTTTTTCACCATTGAGAATGATTTTTGCTGCGGGTTTGGTGTATATGGCTTTTATTATGTTGAGGTGGATTCCCGTTATGCCCACTTTCTGGAAAGTTTTTGTCAAAGGAATGTTGAATTTTGTCAGAAGCTTTTTCTGCAGCTATTGAGATAATCTTATGGCTTTTATTCTTCAATTTGTTGATGTGGAGTATCACATTGATTTGCAGATATTGAAAAATCCTTGCATCCCTGGGATAAATCCCATCTGGCCCTGGAGTTTTGTTTGTTGAAAGATTTTTAATCACAGTTTCAATTTCAGTTCTTGTGATTGGTCTGTTTATATTTTCTGTTTCTCCTTGGTTCATTCTTGGAAGTGTGTACCTTTTTATGAATTTATGCCTTTGTTTTAGGTTGTTCATTTAATTGATGTATAGTTGCTTATAGTAGTCTTTTATGATCCTTTGCATTTCTGTGGTGCTCGTTATAACTTCTTTTTTTTTTCATTTCTGTTTTATTGATTGGAGTCCTCTTTTTTCTTGATGACTCTGACTAAAGGTTTATCAATTTTGTTTATCTTCGCAGAGAGCCAACTTTTAGTTTGATTGATTTTTGCTGTTGTTTTCTTTGTCTCTATTTCATTTGTTTTTTGTCTGATCTTTGTGATTTCTTTCCTTCTACTTACTTGGGAGTTTATCTGTTCTTCTTTCTCCAGTTACTTTGTGTTGTGTTTGGAAAAGATGCTGGATATGATTTCTGTTTTTTTAAATATACTGAGGTTTGATTTGTGACTGAAGTTGCTATCTATCCTGGAGAATGTTCCCTGTGCACTTGAGAAGAAAGTGTGTTCTGCTGCTTTTAGATGGAATGTCCTATAAATATCAGTTAAGTCTATCTGGTCCAATGTGCCATTTAAGGCTTATGTCTACTTATTAATTTTCTATTTGGATGATCTGTCCATTGGTATAATGGGTGTTACAGTTCCCCACCATTATTGTGTTACTGTCAATTTCTGCTTTTGTGGCTGTTAGCATTTGCTTTGTATACTGAAGTGCTCCTATGCTGGGTGCCTATATATTTGCAATTGTTATATCATCTTGGATTGATCCCTTGATCATTCTATAGTGTCCTTCCTTGTCTTTTGTAACAGTCTTTATTTACAGTCTGTTTTGTCTGATATAAGATTGCTACTCTAGCTTTCTTTTGATTTCCATTTGCATGTAATATCTTTCTTCATCCCATTACTTTTATTCTGTGTGTGCGTCCTTAGGTCTGAAGTGGGTCTCTTGTAGACAGCATATATGTGGATCTTGTTTTTGCTGCCATTCAGCCAGTCTGTGGCTTTTGGTTGAAGCATTTAATCCATTTACATAGATATTGATATGTATATTCCTATTGCCATTTTTTTAAATTTGAGGGGTGTTTTTTTAGGTCCTTTTTTCCCTTTCCTCTTTTGTTCTCTTCTCTTGTGTTTCCTGCCTAGAGAATTAATTTCCCTTAGTATTTGTTGGAAAGCTGGCTTGGCGGTGCTGAATTCTGTTAGTTTTTGCTTGTCTGTAAAGCTTTTGAGTCTCTGTCACATTGGAATGAGAACCTTGCTGGCTATTCTTGATTGTAGGTTTTTTCCCTTTTGTCACTTTAAATATATCATGCCACTCCCTTCTGGCTTGCAGAATTTTTGCTCAAAAAATCAGCTTATGGGGATGGGGATTCCCTTATATGTTATTTGTTGTTTTTCCCTTGTTGCTTTAAATACTTTTATTTGTATTAATTTTTGTTAGTTTGATTAATGTGTGTCTTGGCATGTTTCTCTTTGGGTTTATCCTCTATGGGACTGTCTGTGCTTCCTGGACTTGGGTAACCACTTTCTTTCTCATTTTAGGGAAGATTTCAACTCTAATCTCTTCAAATATTTTCTCAGGTTCTTTCTCTTTTTCTTCTTTTTAGATCCCTATAATTTAAATATTGGTGCATTTAATGTTTTCCCAGAGGTCTCTGAGACTGTCTTCATTTCTTTTAAAAAAAAATAATACTTACATATTTCATATTGACATTTTAGTCAACACCCTGCAGCATGCAGGATCCAGGTTTCCCAAGCAGAGGTTGGATCTTTGGCCCCCTGCAGTGGAAGTGTGGAGTCTTAACCACTGGGCTGCCAGGAAAGTCCCCGTCCTCATTTCTTTTCATTCTTTTTTCTTTCCTCTGTTTCACCACAGAGATTTCCACCATCCTGTCTTCCAGGTCACTTATCCCTTCTTCTGCCTCAACTATTCTGCTGGTGATTCCTTCTAGTGTATTTTTCATCTCAATTCTTGTATTCGTCTCTATTTGTGTGTTCATTAGTTCTCCCAGGTCTTTGTTGAACATTTCTGGTATCTTCTTGATCTGTGCCTCCATTCTTTTTTTGAAATCTTGGGTCATCTTTACTATAATTATTCTGGCTTCTTTTTCAGGTAGATTGCCTATCTCCTCTTTATTTAGTTGTTCTTTAAGATTTTTATTTTGCTCTTCCATCTGTTAGATGTTTCTTTGTCTTTTTATTTTGTCAGTCTTACTGTGTTTGTGGTCTCTTTTCTGCAGGTAGCAGGATCATAGTTCCTCTTGCTTCTGGTGTCTGCCCCGCATTGGGTTAGGTTAGTCCCGAAGCTTGTGCTGTTATCCCCCTGAAAGGGGGTTTGATTGATGTTGTGACTAGACCCTGCACTGGATATTGAGCAGGGCCTCCCCTTGCTCTGTGGTTGTCCCTGCCCTGTTAGAGACAGGATCTGCCCTCTCTTTGTTGGAATAGAAGCCCGTGGATCTGTTTCTTAGCTGTGTTTCTGGTTTGTGGTGTGAGGATTAGAGCATTTCCACTGGAGAGAAGCCACTGAGTATTCTTTCTCTGGGGCTGTTCACCTGTGCATGTGCTCTGTTGTGTCCCTTTTTGCCTGTTGTGTGGGCTCACAAAGTGCAGTGTTCTTTGCACTGCACGCTGCCCAGGCAGGAGGGTGCTGGGTAGGGATTGGAACACGGGTACCCTTCAGGTGGCGATAGGGGTGAGCTGGTCACATAGCTTGAGGAGGGGCAACGGAGGAGGCAGGGACAGGGACGTGCAAGCCAGCTCCGGTAGGAGCGCCCCCTAGTGCTCTGGAGGCAGGGGTTGGTGTATGAGGAGAGAGCCTACAATGGCAGCCCCACCCCTTGTGCATTACCCAACAACGGAGCTTCATTTCTGTGGTTGTCCAGGCTTCCTCCACGAGCGTTCTCAGTTGCAGAGTTCTGCAACCCCAGCCTCTCAGATTGTCTCCTCACAGCCATGTTTTGCCAAAAGTTAAAATTTCACCTTTGGTTCAAAAATATTTGTTAACAAAAGAAACCACTCGTTATACACAAATAATTTCAATATCTAATAAAGAATTACCTATCTTACTTTTAACAAACAGTTATTAAAAGAAAAGAAAAATAGAACAGTGAAGAAAAGTAACAGTCCATATATCACCAAATTGGGTTTTGACTGATATCCAGACTCAAACAGTGCTGGGAAGTCCTGTGTGACAGCCGTCTGGAGCCCCAGTTGGGAAAAGGTCCTGGGCAGCGCATCTGCTCCGTGGGTGAGACTTCAGAATTGTAGGTTGGGGGTTCCTGCTTTTAATCCCAGGCCACAAACTGATACTGTCATCAGTGTGAGAGCAGATTGCAGCTCAGGTTTAATTTTTTTTTTTTTACGGTGCCATTTGTTTTGTCTTGTAAATCTTGGAATGTTATTAAGCCCCTGGTATGGTTGGCCAGACCTCCTCCAGGGGCTCCACAATTCCAAGATCTGCCCCCTTCTCATCTATGGTGCCATGCAACTTCCACTCACCGCAGGAAGGTAGTCAAGGCAGTGTCCAGGCAGGTCAGAAGCAAGGTCAGAGGCCTGCTCTGCTTTCTTTGTCTCTCAAGCCTGAACAAGACAAGACTACTTCCATTTAATGTCCCTAACAAACCAACAGCAGGCCCCTCCCCGGATCTGCTCTCCAAACCCCACGTTCCAGCACCCAGCATCCATGCTCACTGGCAAACACCTGTCTTAGGCTGGAGCATGCAGGGCCATGGCATGGACCGTCTGTGTAGGTCTCACTCTGTCCTGCCTGTCACAGACCAGTAATTACTGGACTATCCTCTGAACCCCCAAGGCTCTCCTCTGCTCCAGCTCATCTCCCTGCTGATGAGAGGCCTTCCCCAGATGCAGGGACCTCTCCATACCTTCAACTCTCCATGAGGGAGGCAGGTATCATCCTGCTTCCTCTCCTCTTCCTTTGCCTTCTTTTTTTCACCCTACCCATTGTGTGGGGATCTTTCTTGTCCTTTTAGGTGTACAAAGATCCTCTGCTAGTGTTCAGCAGGTGCTGTATGGGAACTGCTTCACGTGTAGATGTATTCTTGATACATTTGTGGGGAGAGAGAAACTCCATGTCCTCCTATTCCTCCACCATCTTGGAAAAAACCCATCTCCTTTTTAATAAAAGTATTCTTTTAATTTTTTTTCTGTAATCTTACATTCAGTATACTAAGGTAGGAAATGTTGGTGGGCAACTATTAATGTCATGTTTTGATGTTGAAATAAGGAGAGATGTTACTAGACAATTGGGATAACTTCACTGGTTTCCACCTCTGATGGCCTTCTGATCAACCCCATTGCCTTCTGAAACAGGCCTACAGAGGTTTAAGAAGAGGAGGCTGTGTTGTTAACTCTGCAAGGTTAACTCTGCAAGGTCGCTAAGCTTCTGAGTGGCTGAATCTTAGCTACAAAGATGCAAAAACTCTCACACCTGATTGATGTCAGTTTCTAAATCCACATAATCACTTGTGATAATAACATGAAGATAACAGGAGCCCAGCAGTTGTTGAGTACTTACTCCATGTGCTGGGCCCTATGCTAATAAGAACTTTGTAAGCATTTTTTCATTTAATCCACAAAAAGCCTCTATGAGTTACATACCATCCTAATTCTCATCTTGTTTATGTGGAAGCTCAGAGAATGTAACTTGCCTGAGATCATATTGTGAGTTATCACATCAGATGCAAGACACAAAGGTCCGTAGGTCTCTCAGATCCCGAAACTAATTCGTTACATTAGATCTGAATTCGGAAAGCATCCTTTGGTATGAAATTTTGGGAAATCTCAGTTCCTTGGACTTTTTCTCTATAATAAACTCTGTCATTTGATTTGCAGGCAAGAATTGTCAGACCGTATTGGCTCCCTGTTCCCCAAACCCTTGTGAGAATGCTGGTGTTTGCAAAGAGGCACCAAATTTTGAGAGTTACTCCTGCCTGTGTGCTCCTGGTTGGCAAGGTAACAGCATCGGAATGTAGAAACCAAGAGCATTTAATAGAGTGATCTGGTTATTTGATGACATGGAGAATCTATCTTTTGAGGCTTGCCCTTTATGAAGAACACAGGCCTTGTATAAAAGTCCAAGCTGCTAACCGGAATGTTTTAAGAGACTTTCCATTTTACGTGTCTTTGCTGCCCCCTGGTGGCTAGAAGACTCCAACCAGAGTCTGAAACTAGGATGTTCTATGTAGAATTTTAGCATCTGGGCGGCAACTTGTTGGGGGCAGAGAAACCTGAAGGGACTTCCCAAAGCAGGAGACCAAACAGCATATCCTTGCAGTAGCTCTACCCACCCCAGCTAAAGCTCAGCCCCCACATAAATTTCTGTGTGGGAATTGATTTCCAAAGACTGGACCTTTCATTGCCCCTTTGTTTCCAGGTCAGCGGTGTACCATCGACATTGATGAGTGTGTCTCCAAGCCCTGTATGAACCACGGTCTCTGCCATAACACCCAGGGCAGCTACATGTGCGAATGTCCTCCAGGCTTCAGTGGCATGGACTGTGAGGAGGACATTGATGACTGCCTTGCCAGTGAGTGCGCCAGCCTGCTCCTGAGCCCCTGGGGGAGAGCAGAGCCAAGGGAGCAGAGGAGGGCTTGGGGGGCACTTGCCTCGGTGCTGAGGCTGGCCATCCAATAGTGTATCACCTGTCTTCAATCTTCGTGTTTTAAAAATCTTCATTTTGAAGCTGGTGGCTTTAGGAGTTGATACACGGGAGTCACTTTTAAGCATTGCCTTACTGATTTTTGTACCTTGTCAAAGTGGGGACAATGCTATGAAAGCTTCTAATAAAAAGCAGATCTCTTGAAGTATAATTAAGTATACAACACACTGCCAGTATTTAAATGAACCAGTCCAGTAAGTTTTGACATACGACAACTCAAAACAGTATTTAAGATACTGATCATATTCATCCCCCAAATGTATTTCATCTCTTGTAACTTAACCTCCTTTCTACGTTCCTGTCTCAGGCAACTGGGGATCTACCTCTGTCACTGTAGATTTGTGTGAATTTTTTTACAATTTTATTTTTCTCTAAGAACTCTACTTGGCACTGTACATCTTAGGGGAATCTTTTCATTCTGACTGGTATGAATGTGAACTGTGCTCAGCCTAGTGTAAACTTTAGGGATTATTCTGCCTACTTCTTTCTAGTGGTTCTTTACCCAGCTTCAGTAGTTTCAACACATGAATGTGATGGACTTATCAATACAGTCATATCTCAATATCTGAGGGTATTGGTTCTAGGACCCCCTGTGGATACTAAAATCTGCAGATGCTCAAGTCCCTTATATAAAATAGTGTAGTATTTGCATATAACCTATGCACATCCTCTTGAATACTTTAAATCATTTCTTAATTACTTGTAATACCTAATGAAATGTAAGTGCTATGTAAATATTTGCTGGTACATGGCAAATTCAAGTTTAGCCTTTTGGAACTTTCTGGGATTAAAAAAATTTTTTTTTTCTGTCCTTGGTTGGTTGAACCCATGANTTAAATCATTTCTTAATTACTTGTAATACCTAATGAAATGTAAGTGCTATGTAAATATTTGCTGGTACATGGCAAATTCAAGTTTAGCCTTTTGGAACTTTCTGGGATTAAAAAAATTTTTTTTTTCTGTCCTTGGTTGGTTGAACCCATGATTGTGGAACACATGAAAATGGGGGGCCGCTTGTAGTCAATTACTTGTGTGGTGATTAAATCATTAAACTTCAAACCAGCTTATGATAGTGCATCCAGAATAATGGCATCTTATTCACAGCATAGATCATTTCAGATTATCGTATGGATGGCACTATACTAGGAGCTGACAGTGCCAATATAAACAAAAGCTTACATTTATGAAACTCATAGTCTCTCAGCAAATAAAGACAGTTAGGCAAATAATTCCAACATTATATGACTAATGGTGAAAAAAACATGTCCAAGGTACAACTGATGGAGAAATTTAAGGGAGTGGGATCAAACTATTTGGATTCCTTTCCCACATTAATTAGAATATCAATCAAATTTCTACTATTTAAACATTTTTTTCCTATTTGAAGTAGGACTAACAGTATTTGCAACTAGTTTAAAATTACTCAGTGAATTACTGTGAGTTGCTTGAAAGGTGCTATAGAAATTACAGTAGCTATGTAGTGTTATGTATAAGAAGGGATAATATGACTTCTAGAGTTGTTCAGTAGAGACTGCAAATGAGCCTTAAAAATGAAATTAGCCTAATAGATGACTAAGGTATAAATATCTCTCTTATAAAATAAGGGCTGCATTACCCACCTGGTGTTTAGTTTTCTCTCTATGTTTATGACCTGTGTTGTAATTGTATTTCAAGTTCCTTAAGACCAGGAGCCACATCTTACTTTTCTTGCTCCGATTCGAGTGCCGTCTGTGTTGCAGAGGACTGTGCTATGATAATAACTCAAAATTTCTTGATTAACTGCTATGGCTGTAAAGTGTTCTCTAAGATCAAACTGTGTGATGTTTAAAATTTAAAAATGCTCGTTTCCTAGTTGTATGTAAATCTAAAAAACAAGAAAGGAAAGGAGAAAGGGAAGAAGGGAAGAGAGGGAGGGAGAAGAAAAGGTTGACCAGCACAAGGGGACTAACTGATATCTATCCCATCCCTGGTTTTATGAGTATTAATTTTGCAAAACAGTGATGCATGTAAAATTCTTTTCCAGCTATTAAACAGACTCTTACTAAGAATCTCAGGCAGGTGTTACTACATTCATTTTTGTAAATGGAGGAGTCAGGGAAAAATAGATGTAAAGAAAAGTCAGAATTGTTACTGTTGTTAGTGTGGTTCAGTTCAGGGTACTCAGCTTTATGACTCTACGGTTAAATGGATGCTGCTGTTCAGAGTTCTAATTCTTGTGTGCAATGGCTTAGATCCTTGCCAGAATGGAGGTTCCTGTGTAGATGGAGTGAATGCTTTCTCCTGCCTGTGCCTTCCGGGCTTCACTGGGGATAAATGTCAGACAGACATGAATGAGTGTCTGAGTGAGCCCTGTAAGAACGGAGGGACCTGCTCTGACTATGTCAACAGTTACACCTGCAAGTGCCAGGCGGGATTTGATGGAGTCCACTGTGAGAACAACATTGACGAGTGCACTGAGAGGTGAGCAGCCCATGTCCTCAGGCAACAGTGTCTCATGGGAAGAGGGAGAGGGGGGCGGAANTGCTCTGACTATGTCAACAGTTACACCTGCAAGTGCCAGGCGGGATTTGATGGAGTCCACTGTGAGAACAACATTGACGAGTGCACTGAGAGGTGAGCAGCCCATGTCCTCAGGCAACAGTGTCTCATGGGAAGAGGGAGAGGGGGGCGGAACCTACAGAGTACTATACTGGGATTGAGGGGCTACATAAGGCATCGCCTTGGATCCCACCACACAATCATCTCCTATTTTCTAGTTTCTAATTCCTTGTGGACATCAAGTTACAAGTTTAAGGCAGAGGTTGAAAAACTTAGTGAGATTGTTCAGTTCAGTTGCTTAGTCGTGTCCGACTCTTTGCAACCCCATGAACTGCAGCACATCAGGCTTCCCTGTCCTTCACCAACTCCCAGAGTCCACCCAAACTCATGTCTGTTGAGTTGGTGATGCCATCCAAACATCTAATCCTCTGTCGTCCCCTTCTCCTCCTGCCCCCAATCCCTCCCAGCATCAGGGTCTTTTCAAATGAGTCAGCTCTTTACATCAGGTGGCCAAAGTATTGNAGATGTTTGCTCCTTGAAAGGCTTCCCTGGTGGCTCAGACAGTAAAGAATTCACCTAATGTGGGAGACCTGGGTTCGATTCCTGGGTTGGGAAGATTCCCTGGAGAAGGGAAAGGCTACCCACTCCAGTATTCTTGCCTGGATACTTTTATGGACAAAGGAGCTTGGCAGGCTACAGTCCATGGGGTCACAAAGAGTCAGACACAACTGAGTGACTTTCACTTTCAGTTGCTCCTTGGAAAGAAAGCTATGACAAACCTAGACAGCATATTAAAAAACAAAGACATCACTTTGTCAACAAAGGTCTGTTTCGTCAAAGCTATGGTTTTTCCAGTAGTCATATATGGATGTGAGAGTTGGACCATAAAGAAGGCTCATCGCCAAAGAATTGATGTTTTTGAATTGTGGTGCTGGAGAAGACTCTTGAGAGTCCCTTGATCTGCAAGGAGATCAAAGCAGTCAATCCTAAAGGAAATTAACCTTGAGTATTCATTGGAAGGACTGATGCTTACGCTGAAGATCCAATACTTTGGCCACCTGATAGGAAGAACTGACTCACTGGAAAAGACCTTGATGCTGGGAAAGACGGAAGGCAAAAGAACAGGGCAACAGAGGATGAGAAGGTTGGATGGCATCATCGACTCAATGGACATGAGTTCAAGCAAACTCCGGGAAATGGTGAAGGACAGGGAGGCCTGGTGTGTAGCAGTTCATGGGATTGCAAAGAGTCAGACACAACTGAGCAACTGAACAACAACACTGTTCTTAAATTGTGAGGGTTTTTTCCCAATTGACATCTGGTCATAAGAGTATTTGTTCTTCTCATTCTCCAAAATTATTCTCGTTCTCAGAAAAGGCTCCTAGTTGCAAGGGTTTCCACAGAGAGAGAGGCCTTAGAAAAACAAAAGTGCTCAGAAAGTGCCCAAGCAACTTGCAGAAGAGACCACATTTCACCCAATTATTCAGGAAAACATGGATGAAACATGATACAAGGGTTGAAGCAACAAGACTAGGCTAGGCCAGACTCTAATTTTTCCACTTAAAAGACATGGACCAATTGCCTGGACTGGGACCTGAGCCCACTCTCACTGGCCCTCAACCTACCTCATCCTCAGTCCTGCTACAGCCAGCCAGGCAGCAACACTCAAGTGAAGCTGTGCACCATCTTCCCAAGACAGACAGTGCCCAAGAGTGCCCAGGACTCCAAGATCTAGGGCTGCCTGCGCCCTACAGCCCAGGGCCCAACAGGCCACACTGCAGGCCACATCTGTCCCCATTCTCCCCGCTGGGCAGTCACCCAAGCTCTTGCAAAATTCTCAAGGCAATAAGCCTTGGACCAAAACCAGAGCTGATGAGAACTAGCTGAGAAAGCAAATTTCATTATGGGGAGGAGGANACCTGGTCTGAAAAGCTGCCTAAAGACAGAGAAGTGAGATTACTCCACCAAGTGTGTGTGATCAGCCCGCAGAATTCAGCGTGGTTAGATGGAGCTAACAGGAACTAATTTACATCCGAGGGTAACTGTGGATACCAGAGGGGAGAAGACGACACGGCTGGGGCAGGGACTGGGAGCACACAACATAGATGGGACTGGATATGAATGCGACCGGCCAGTCAAGGCCTTGTCCGTGGTGCTCAGAGCAGGGACAGGTTCACTCCATTTTCTTCCACTTTTTCTTTTCTCTTTCTCTCCCTCCCTCGCTATTTCTGTGAATCAATGCCATTTTTATAATCAGAAGGGAAAAGAAGTTCCCTGGCCATCCAGAGATTAGGATTCTGCATTTCCACTGCTGAGGACCCAGGTTTGATCCCTGGTCAGGGAACTACTAAGGTCCCCCATGTTCTGAGGCCAACAACAAAAAAGGCAAAAAAGTAAACTCCACATTTGAAAAGCTGTTTGACCATGTAGGATAACCTCCAAGCTACACATATGTCCACAGAGCTTGCCGGCCTCCTTGGTGCTGCCTCCACGGCTTCCTGCAGTCTGTGTGTAGCACCCCTACCCCAAATCACTAGATTTGTTTAAAAGTCCTTGAGAAAAAAAAACTGAAACTCAGAAAGAAAAAGGTTGAATTAAAAATGGCATTGAAGCATATATACTATTATGTAAGAAACGAGGCGCCGGTCTATGTTCGATGCAGGATGCNAAAAAAAAAAAAAGTCAGAGACCTTCCAGAAGATGGCACGCCTCTTACAAACACGGGCATGTTGAGTTTAGCTGCATATATCTGATTTTCCCAATTTATAGATTTCTTTTCTTTTAACCAATCATGATTTCATTTTCTAATGACTGTTTCTTTCAGTCCTCTGTGCATTAAGTTAGAAGAGGTCTGGTAAGCTATTTTCACAGAAGTCTGGAACCATCTTGCTTCCACAGGATTGCTTCCAGAATCCAGAGCTAACATACTCTGCCAGGGTGCATTTCCCAGCCTACCCAACCCAGTGGCCCCTGGTGCTTCTCTGAATAAGCAGTTGAGAGAGGAGAAGCCACTTTGAGGAGTGGCCCTTTGACCCATGTCATCTTTGTAAACAGTCATTGGTCATTCGACTAATAATTCTCTCAAAAAAATGTTACCCAGCCTGTTATGTGCAGCATCATACTGTCACACGTGTATATCTGAACGCGTATGTATCTTTTAAGGGGCGTATCGTTGCCTTCTGCATGCTGCAGTCCACGGGGTCACAAGGAGTCAGACACAGCTTAGCAAATGAACAACAATAGCAATAACATCCTTGTCTTCTTAATGTCTGGGCTGATAATGATTAGGTCAAGATGCTGACTAAATACCAGAGACATGAATTTGATACCAGTTTAGGCCACCAAGCAACACCGGGAAAAACTCTGCTTCTCTGCGTCTCATACATGAGCTTCTCATACATTATGGCTTCAGGGTATTGGTCCCTGTTTCTTATTTTCAGTCTGAAAGCCACTGGTACCATTGTTTTAAACACAGCCCTAAGAAGTAGAATTTATTCACTTAGGGCCTGCGTGCTTTATATGTTCTGCAAAACTGCGCCTGGCTCTGCCAGCCACAGGTAAGATGAGCCCCAGGATGTGAAGTTACCGAGCCCCTGCTGTCCTTCAGAGCTCTGTGGCCCAGAGGCTCTGGCCTGGCTGCTGAGTCATATCACGAAACATGTCAGCCTCCTCTCTGTTACCCTCTACCCTCTGAGTTCATCTGCCCTCCTCTTCTTACCCTTTTTTTATCTCTCTATGAGTCACATCTGTTAGGGTTTGCATGAAAAGTCCAATGAAAGATGTTGACGTTATTCATATGCAGTTTGCACTGTTAATTGAATATCTTTTTATTCAGCCTATACACAGATCTTTGTTTTGAGCTCCCAAAAGTACTCAGACAACATTTTGTAACTGCTGCTGTTGCTTTATAGGTTCACCAAAAATGGCATTAAAAAAAAAAAGAAAGGTGATGTTGCATAGTTTTAAACCAGAAGGTGGCACTTCGTACTTATAAAATTCTATAGCTATACTGGGAAGCATACAGCAATCAATTACAGTAATTTTGCTGTGAGGGACTCACAGCATTGCCCAAACAGAGCCACTTCATGGTCAGTATTTCCTTCCTTGATCAGCCCTGAAAGCCCTAGAACGCGTCCATCTAGCACAGCCGGCTTGCCCACCTCTTGGTGCCCCCACGCCTACATCGGCCAGTTTCTCACACATAAACATGCAATTTCCTGAGCATGTGGATCAGTAAATACACACATTGTCTTTACTACCATCCACATGTTCCACTTCCGTGAGCCACCGGATCCTCATCACATACAAAGGAATGAATGTTTTAAAGATGGGAAAATCTGCACACAGAAGGGATGGATGGCTTTTGCACAGGTATCATTTGAGATGTCCCTCAGAATATTCAGTCCTTGCCCTCCTTTTCAAGTGGCTTTTTTGACTAGAAGTGATAAATGCCAGTGAGCTGTGAGTTGACTCTGCACGAGATGGTGAGTAAGGAGTGTGATGATACCAGAGAAGCGTACAAGAGCTGGGTGGGGTTTGGCAGAAAAGGGTCACAGTAACTTACCCGATTTCATTTGTTCCCATGATATGCGTCCAACAATAGTCCAGCATTTCTTATTCTTTTTGCTTTGCTCTTGGCAGTGTGTCCCTGGGTATCAGGGTGTCAACTGCGAGTATGAAGTGGATGAGTGCCAGAACCAGCCATGCCAGAATGGAGGCACCTGTATCGACCTTGTGAACCACTTCAAGTGCTCCTGCCCACCAGGCACTCGGGGTATGAAGTCAGCCTTACCTGTCTTCCATCCAGGGCATTCTCTGTGTTATAAATGCATTCAGCATTATTCTGAATCTTAGAGATTCAAGCCATTTCATTGCTCTCTTGCCAGGCTCTGGTGTTCTGACGCCTGTTCTCAATTCTGTCTAGTTGTTGTTGAAACCCATGAAACACAGAATGTGCAAATGACATAATGTTGCAGCAAAGTTAATCTGGTTAGCAAGATCTCTTGGTACTTCGAGGGAAAACAACCAGTAGCCTCTTGAATAAGTTACTTGTATTTACCAGCTCGTGTATTTTTCTAAACTTCCAAGTCTTGCCTCCATAAAGTGGGAAAATGAATGAAATGAAAACATTTGCCTATTTTCATAAGCCCAAGGGGAGAAGGTTGATGGTCCAAGGAAGAACTAAGAATTACAATAAGACCTAATGAGATGCAACCCTAGATGGTAGATGGTGGAACCATCATTCCACCAGGGGCATTCCCCTGCCTGCAAACAATCTCCTGGAAAGAGTTTGGAGTATTATTTTTTTAGAAGAGATGTAGTTATAATGGTGCCTGCTCTGAGCAGCATATGAAAAGAAAAAACCATCCAGAATGGTGGAAAATTGATCTCATCGAAGAGAATAGAATTTTAGAGAAATATTTATACTCTCCTAAACCTTTGGGTCAGTGAATTTTTGGTTTCTTTCTAGAGTTCAGAGTTGGCTAAATTAGAACAGAAAACTGCCCCAGTAGTAGGCTAGTTATTGAGCAGTGAGATTAACAGGGAAGACAAAACTAAGGAGAAACAGCCTTTAAATATTTGAAGATTTTTCCATTAAAGGAGAGTTGTTTTCTGCTCAGTACTTGAAAGAGAAGTAGAGGTTAATTTTAATTACTTCTAGAGGTAATATTATCCATTAAAAATCCTGTTAATATTTTTATTGAGGTCACATTAAATTTATGAATTTGTATAAAGAAGACTGACATCTTTAGAATGAGAAGTCTTCCTGACCAACCCATTGTGTCTTTCTGTTTATTCATCTTGTGTCTTTTAGGTCTACTTTAAAGTCTTCATGTAGGTGTAGTACATTTCTTGTTAAGATTATTCTTAGATATTTTATCTTTTGCCTGGCATGCTGCAGTTCATGGGGTCGCAAAGAGTCAGCCACAACTGAGCGACTGAACTGAACTGATTGCTGTTGAAACTGAGGCCTTTTTTTTAAAAAAACATTTTTCTTTTCTTTTTGACAGTGGTAAGAATACAGTACTGTTTTTCTTTCTTCTGTAATTTTTTGAATTGATCATGAAATCATTTCTAGAATAGTCATTGATTTCTTTTGTTTCTTCCTCAAAAATATGTACAGATGTTCATACTTGATGGGCCTTTTACATCTATAGCACATTAAATGAGTTCTGTTTTAAATGGAATAACCTTTGAGCTCTCAACAGGATATTTCCTTTCTATTTTTTTGATAAAAGATATTTCACTATTTTACAGAAAAAGTCATTTGTGTGATTCAAAATTTACTTCCAATGCTTACCAGTGATTACTTGTAGTCTATTTATTTATAGTTATATTCTTTTTAACTGTTTTTATATTTTAAATCAAAATGAATAAATTAATGAAAAGTTACCAAATCTCTCTTGAGTTCCAATTTCCTCACCTTTCAAGTGGAAAAATAATACTAGCTATGCCCTAAGGGACTGCTTCATCACTGGGTTGTGTGGGGAGTACATGAGAAGCCCTGAGTACATCCTTTCTTACTGGTGTCCAAGAGGATGGGCACAATCCTGGGTCAAGCATGTGTTATGCCCTGCCTGCCCCAAATGGTTCCAGCCTGACTAATTGTGGAGATGCCACCAGGGCTGGTTTTTCCTTCCTGGAAGGCAGCGTTCCAAGAACTGTCATAATTTTCTCTCCCTCCTCTCTCTCCTCCAGGCCTGCTTTGCGAAGAGAACATTGACGACTGTGCCAGGGGTCCCCACTGCCTCAATGGTGGCCAGTGTGTAGACAGGATTGGGGGCTACAGTTGTCGCTGCTTGCCAGGCTTTGCTGGAGAACGCTGTGAGGGGGACATCAACGAGTGCCTGTCCAGCCCCTGCAGCTCTGAGGGCAGCCTGGACTGTATCCAGCTCACCAACGACTACCTGTGCGTCTGCCGCAGCGCCTTCACTGGTGAGCTGAGCGCCTTTCCAGCTGCCCCAGCCACTCTGCCTCGCGGTGGGGTGGGGGTTTCAGTGAGGAAACTGGGCCCTGCATGACACGTCTAGACCCAAGGGAGGCTTTGCTGGCCCGTGGACTGTAGCCCGCCTGGCTCCTCTGTCTAGGGGACTCTCCAAGCAAGAATAGTGGCATGGGTTGCCATTTCCTTCTCCAGGGGATCTTCCTGACCCAGGGATCAAACCCGGGTCTCTTGCATTGCAGGCAGATTGTTGACCATCTGAGCCACCAGGGAAGACCACAGGTAGTCGTTGGTGAGCTGCATGCAGTACAGGCTGCCCTCAGAGCTGCAAGGGTGAAATTCTAGACCAGCTTAATTCAGGACCCAACTTTTTCCTAGGCCTGTGCTCCACAGATGTTTGTGTTTCCTGAGAGATCCTATCTCTTTGTTATGTATTAATTACATCTTATTGTAGCAGAAATATGAAAAACAGAAATAGAATGTTGGGAGTAGTTGAGCAAAGTAACATTTTTAAATTGAGGTAAAATACATATAAATAAAGTTTACCATCTTTACCATTTTTAAGCATGCAGTTCAGTGGTGTTGAGGATATTCACACTGTCATGCTGCCATCACCACCATCCATCTCTGGAACTCATTTCATCTGAGCAAAATAACGTCTCATGTTTAGGAACCTTCCATCTACTCTGGTTTTGTCACCCTGCCTCCTGTGGCATGTAGTGAGTGAGTGCCTGGGTTGTCGCTGCCATAGTGACATTTCTGCCTTCTGGGATCCAAAGAAGTTTAGGGTCTTCTTGGACAATTAAAGGGAATAGATCCAAATTGGGCTGTTTAACCAAAAACCAACAGATGAGGGTATGAACAGGAAAACTGCAGAGGTCACAAGCAGGGCCTGCACGCCTAAGACTTGGTTGTGTTCATCACAGATTACAAAGATAAGTGAGTCTTGCCTCTGAATAGGGGTTTTATCATAGACAGTTGCTAATTATTTCTGGAGAAGGGCAACTTGGTGACTTTGGGGGACTAAAATAGCGGTTTATATCTAAATATGGCAGTACCATCAGTTACCCGGAAATCTGTCTTGCACTCCAGGGTCAGCTCAAATCTTTTGCTGTAGAAGTATTCTTTGGAAGTCAGATGAGAGTCTGCATTAGTCTGCTTACTAGTAAGCAACTGGAAAGTTGAACTCTGCTACATTCTGGGCTTATTGTATCCAGACATCCCCCCCTTTCAATTTTAAAGATATATTACCTTTAAGAACTTTGGAATTTTATTTTAAAAAAAGGGAGGGGAAGTGGATTTTGAAATATAGAAAACACTTATACAGCATCAAAAGAGAACCAATCCAATATGAACATCATATGTTTGAGGCAACCCTGGACAGAAAGACTGTGAACAAATCTGTCGTCTCATACTGGTCATGAGATGCTTGAGAACTAGAAGACAACTGACTCCTGTTCCTTTCATTACCTCTGAGGCTTCCTTTATCTGGCAATGCTGATGAGCCCTAGGAAGAAAGAAGGAAATAGGCGAAAGGAGTGGAGACCACCTTGAACCAGGGTCCCATAGCCAGAAGTGGCGGAGAAGGCAATGGCACCCACTCCACACTCTTGCCTGGAAAATCCCATGGACGGAGGAGCCTGGAAGGCTGCAGTCCATGGGGTCGCTGAGGGTCGGACACGACTGAGCGACTTCACTTTGACTTTTCACTTTCTTGCATTGGAGAAGGAAATGGCAACCCACTCCAGTGTTCTTGCCTGGAGAATCCCAGGGACGGGGGAGCCTGGAGGGCTGCCGTCTATGGGGTCGCACAGAGTTGGACACAATTGAAGTGACTTAGCAACAGCAGCAGCAGCAGCCAGAAGTGGTGTTTCTACATTTCCACACCTGTGAACTAAAAAATCCTTTGACTCTCAATCACAATTATGGGAATGTTAAGCTGTGGGGTTTTTTTTGTATGTTTGTTTTAAATTTTTATTGGAATATAATTGCTTTGTAATGTTGTGTTAGTTTCTACTAGCACAAACTGTGTAGGTAACGCTAACATAAACTGTGTTTTAAAACAATGCCAATAAGGTTATAGAAAGGCTGGAACATTTTAAAACAGATGTCACTGATGAAAATTCAATATAAACTGAAAATCAACATTTTTAAAAATTAATTTATTTTAATTGGGGGCTAATTACTTTACAGTATTGTGGTGGGTTTTGGCATACATTAACATGAATTAGCCACAGGTGTACATGTGTCCCCTTGTCCCAGAAGTTTTTCCTTTTAATTTTTATTACAATATAGTTGATTTACAATGTTGTGTTATTTTCTGCTGTACAGCAAAGGGAGTCAGTTATACATATTTATCAATCCACTCTATTTTAGATTATTTCCCCATGTAGGCCATTGCAGACTACTGAGTTAAGTTCCCTGTGCCATACAGTAGGTTCTTATTAGTTATCAGTTTTATCTATAGTAGTGACTTAGCAGCAGCGGCAGCAGCAGCATATATATGTTAATCACTGTTTTAGATGTATTGGCCAGGTGTAGCCTATCCAGGCTGCTGTAACCCCACTCCAGTACTCTTGCCTGGAAAATCCCATGGATGGAGGAGCCTGGTAGGCTGCAGTCCATGGGGTCGCTGAGGGTCGGACTCGACTTCACTTTCACTTTCACTTTTCACTTTCATGCATTGGAGAAGGAAATGGCAACCCACTTCAGTGTTCTTGCCTGGAGAATCCCAGGGACGGGGGAGCCTGGAGGGCTGCCGTCCATGGAGTCACACAGAGTCAGACACGACTGAAGTGACTTAGCAGCAGCAGCAGCCTGTCTTATGAAGTAGACAGTGTTAACAAAATGCAGTGAATTTTTGCTAAATGTTTTTGCTTATAAAAGCTAAAGTGCCTTCAAAAGAGCTTAGGTGTCATTTTCTTTTCTTTTCTTTTTTTTTTTTTTTGAGGGGTTAGTCACCTTTTGTACACGTCTTGTTTTGTGAGTCAGTTCAGTCATGTGCCATTTGCACTTATTCCTGTAGACAAGACAGACGAGGGAACTGTCCTGAGTGGGTGATGGGCCAAGGATGTTGGGATCTAGCGTGTGCCTTCCTCATCCGCTCGTGTCCCCTTAGGCTTAGATCTCAATTCTCACACCTCTCGCTCCCTCTCTAATCCTTTGACTAGCTCACATCCCGGTAGTATCCTGTTCAATAACCTGAGTTACTGCTTCCCCCCTTTTAAAACCCCCTTTCATTTTCTGCTCTGAGGTCGCCACTGCGAAACATTCGTCGACATGTGTCCNTGCATTGGAGAAGGAAATGGCAACCCACTCCAGTGTTCTTGCCTGGAGAATCCCAGGGACGGGGGAGCCTGGAGGGCTGCCGTCTATGGGGTCGCACAGAGTTGGACACAATTGAAGTGACTTAGCAACAGCAGCAGCAGCAGCCAGAAGTGGTGTTTCTACATTTCCACACCTGTGAACTAAAAAATCCTTTGACTCTCAATCACAATTATGGGAATGTTAAGCTGTGGGGTTTTTTTTGTATGTTTGTTTTAAATTTTTATTGGAATATAATTGCTTTGTAATGTTGTGTTAGTTTCTACTAGCACAAACTGTGTAGGTAACGCTAACATAAACTGTGTTTTAAAACAATGCCAATAAGGTTATAGAAAGGCTGGAACATTTTAAAACAGATGTCACTGATGAAAATTCAATATAAACTGAAAATCAACATTTTTAAAAATTAATTTATTTTAATTGGGGGCTAATTACTTTACAGTATTGTGGTGGGTTTTGGCATACATTAACATGAATTAGCCACAGGTGTACATGTGTCCCCTTGTCCCAGAAGTTTTTCCTTTTAATTTTTATTACAATATAGTTGATTTACAATGTTGTGTTATTTTCTGCTGTACAGCAAAGGGAGTCAGTTATACATATTTATCAATCCACTCTATTTTAGATTATTTCCCCATGTAGGCCATTGCAGACTACTGAGTTAAGTTCCCTGTGCCATACAGTAGGTTCTTATTAGTTATCAGTTTTATCTATAGTAGTGACTTAGCAGCAGCGGCAGCAGCAGCATATATATGTTAATCACTGTTTTAGATGTATTGGCCAGGTGTAGCCTATCCAGGCTGCTGTAACCCCACTCCAGTACTCTTGCCTGGAAAATCCCATGGATGGAGGAGCCTGGTAGGCTGCAGTCCATGGGGTCGCTGAGGGTTGGACTCGACTTCACTTTCACTTTCACTTTTCACTTTCATGCATTGGAGAAGGAAATGGCAACCCACTTCAGTGTTCTTGCCTGGAGAATCCCAGGGACGGGGGAGCCTGGAGGGCTGCCGTCCATGGAGTCACACAGAGTCAGACACGACTGAAGTGACTTAGCAGCAGCAGCAGCCTGTCTTATGAAGTAGACAGTGTTAACAAAATGCAGTGAATTTTTGCTAAATGTTTTTGCTTATAAAAGCTAAAGTGCCTTCAAAAGAGCTTAGGTGTCATTTTCTTTTCTTTTCTTTTTTTTTTTTTTTGAGGGGTTAGTCACCTTTTGTACACGTCTTGTTTTGTGAGTCAGTTCAGTCATGTGCCATTTGCACTTATTCCTGTAGACAAGACAGACGAGGGAACTGTCCTGAGTGGGTGATGGGCCAAGGATGTTGGGATCTAGCGTGTGCCTTCCTCATCCGCTCGTGTCCCCTTAGGCTTAGATCTCAATTCTCACACCTCTCGCTCCCTCTCTAATCCTTTGACTAGCTCACATCCCGGTAGTATCCTGTTCAATAACCTGAGTTACTGCTTCCCCCCTTTTAAAACCCCCTTTCATTTTCTGCTCTGAGGTCGCCACTGCGAAACATTCGTCGACATGTGTCCCCAGATGCCTTGCCTGAATGGAGGCACTTGTGCCGTGGCCAGCAACATGCCCGATGGTTTCATCTGCCGCTGTCTGCCGGTGAGTGCCACAGTGCCTGCTGAATTCCGTATAGCCTGTGACAGAGCCATGACGAAACCTGGCATTTCCGAGCTCGGTGGGGAGCTTTCTTGGTGGGGACGTTTCTTAATGTCAGCCTCTTTAGGAGAAAGTGTTTCTGTTTTCCATTTAAAACTATTAAAATACTTCAAGAAACAGTGAGCTCCCTGATCTGTGACTGTCAGTACTCAGAAGCACTAAGGGCAGTGGGATAGTCCCTTGGGATCAGGGCTAGTGTATTTGGCTTCTGGGCCTTGTGCTGGAGGGTAGTCTTGCTGCCCAGACTGGGACAGTTATTGGAAGTGCTACTCTGCTCACATCCCTCGACAGCAGTTATTTGGGAACAGACTGCTTCTTCAACTTAGCGTTAGCCATTTGCTCTGCAAACACTTTTGCTCCTGCCAGAGACCAAAAGCTTCCTAAAAGATGAGTGGAGGGATATCAAAAGGAAACCTGTCCAGTAACCTTGGCCTGGACTGAGCCAGACGTCCAAGAATGAAATGACATAGGAAAGCCTTTTAGACATCTAATCCTCTGAAGCGAGTTTTTTCCCCTGTAAAGTCACTGTATGATTGATCTACTGATGATTTGGAAAGGCGCTAATAGGTTCGGGGTCACCTTATCCTAACGTGAACTCCGGACTTCATTTCTAGAAGTAAGCTCTTAGAGTAAAAATGTTGTGTATTCATCCTGGAACCACCACCCTGACCTGTAGGTTGACTTGAGGAAGTCTCTTCCTAGAACTCGGTCCAGGAGGCTACCTGGAGGGATCTTAGCCAAGAGCCCAGTCTTTACCTGCCTAGAGGCGTGGCGGTGAGGGCCCCGGGGGGAGAGTGGGGCCTGCCCTCACCAGTCACCTGCCGTCCTCACTTGTTCGCTGATTCCCACAGGGCTTCTCTGGGGCGCGGTGCCAGAGCAGCTGCGGACAGGTGAAGTGCAGGAGAGGGGAGCGGTGTGTGCACACGGCCTCGGGCCCCCGCTGCTTTTGCCCCAACCCCCAGGACTGCGACTCGGGCTGCGCCAGTAGTCCCTGCCAGCACGGGGGGAGCTGCCACCCTCAGCGCCAGCCTCCGTACTACTCGTGCCAGTGTGCCCCGCCCTTCCGGGGCAGCCACTGTGAACTCTACAGCGCCCCCACCAGCACCCCTCCCGCCACCTGCCTGAGCCAGTATTGTGCCGACAAAGCTCGGGACGGCATCTGTGATGACGTGTGCAACAGCCATGCCTGCCAGTGGGACGGGGGGGACTGTTCCCTCACCATGGAGGACCCCTGGGCCAATTGCTCCTCCCCGCTGCCCTGCTGGGAGTACATCAACAACCAGTGCGACGAGCTGTGCAACACGGCCGAGTGCCTGTTTGACAACTTTGAATGCCAGAAGAGTAGCAAGATTTGCAAGTAAGCGCCCAGGGCCCCCAGAACCGAGGGGCAGCGCTGCCACTAACACACCTCGGCCTCTTGCTCTTTTGCTGCTGACCACTCCAGTGCTTCCGCCCAAGCTGCCTCTGCCTCTGGACTGGCACCAGTTGCCCTCTTCTCCCTGGTGCCACCCTGCCCCATCACACACTACTCTGTGCTCTCCCTTGCTGACCGAGGGGCAGAAATGCTCACTGCATAGCCACTCTCTCTCTGCCTGTCTCTGCTTCCTCGCCTGCTACTGTCACAGGTTCCCAGGGGAAGTGACTTTTGGAAGTGTTACCCACTGTCAGGCAGCCTCTCACATAATCTGCCTGCAGCATGGTTGCAAAGGTCTGTACCCCTCTCTATTCATACCGTGCCTTTCCCTAAGACGGGGTTTCCCCTCCAGATTTATCGGGAAGCATCTGCTGGATTCGTCAGCCTAACCTTCCTGGTCTTCACTGCTGCAATTATAGGGGGCTTTGTGGGTTACATAATAGCTTTCCATTTAGTCATCCCATTTGGTTCGACCCTGATTAATTCTCAACAACCTTGTGAGGCATAGGTGTTGTTAATGGCCTTTAACAGGCCAGGGAAGGGAGACTTGGGAGGTTCAAAAACTTGCCAGAGCAGATATAGCTCCTCCTGACTCCTGATCTCCTCACTGAGCTAGAGTGGCAAGTTGGACCGGGTGGTGTAGCCATCAGGGATGGGAGTGAGGAGGGAGAAGGGGGTGAGTGGAAATCAAACGATTTTCGCATCAACAGGCTTTGGGAGTCAGTTTCCATTTCCCAATGTTTGAAAGATGCTATACGAATTAGATCTGGTATCCTGTGTGGGACACACTTCTCACCACCTATCTTCCCCAGTGAAGATTGTCTTGATTAGAAAAGAAGTGGGCCATATCAAATGGGCCAAAGGTCAACTATACAGCATCTCTTGTTGGTATGGGGCTACTTTCCAGTTTCTGGAAGCGCTCTCTAGAGTCTTGTTTTACTGCTGGAAGCCCAGAGGCAATGGATATAAAAATAAAGGAAACATGAACCAGGCAGATTTTTGTTTCAGATTTGTTTACAAATCTGCCTAGGGGCCCATGAGTTTAGTGAGTAGCTTTGTTTCTCATTCAGAGAGCACTCACTGATGCTAAGGTGTGTAGACTGTATACTCTAAGAAGTAGACTGTATATACTCTAAGAAGTCAGGCACAGAGAGTCACAGAAGGCTTCAGAGGACATTCAGGATCTAATCTGAGCTGTAGAAGATGGGTAGGGAAATCCACATTAGTTCCAAGTGGAAAACAAATAGAGCTCCACTGCCGTCTCATCATATTCTCTGCCTCCCTCTGCCTAGATATGACAAGTATTGTGCAGACCACTACGAAGACAACCATTGTGACCAGGGGTGCAACAGTGAGGAGTGTGGCTGGGACGGGCTGGACTGCGCTGCTGACCGGCCAGAGAACCTGGCAGAGGGCACCCTGGTCATCGTGGTGCTGATGCCACCCGAACAACTGCTCCAGGATGCCCGCAGGTTCTTGCGGGCATTGGGCACCCTGCTCCACACCAACCTCCGCATCAAACGGGACGCCCAAGGGGAACTCATGGTCTACCCCTATTATGGTGGGAAGTCAGCTGCCATGAAGAAGCAGAGATTGACACGCAGGTCCCTTCCTGGAGATGAAGAACAGGAAGTGGCTGGGTAGGTGTTTAATTTCTGAACTTCTTAAAGCTTAATTTATCAAGCTGAGCACTTTGATACACAGATGTCATAACTGCAACTGCACCTATCAAGATGAAAGGTCAGAAAACAAAACAGTCAACCGAATAACAGAAGCCTATAATCCCAGTCTTTACAGTTAGTGCTCACAGTTTGCCTTGATCTTGGAATCCTGAAAAGTGGGCTGAAGCAAGTCAAGTGGCAGGGTGTCAGAACGGGCTCCTCATGTGCTAGAATCTCTGACCATTTGCCAGAGTTGGCGTAAATCCTTCTAGTGATGACTCCTTTTTTGTATTAATCCTGGGCTTCTTTTCAAGGCCCTTCATTTCTGTCTCTTTGACAAGGGTGATGTTCTACATGTATTATGTCATCCACACTCAGGATTTTTTGGTATCTCACAACGTTCAGCTTGCGAGCTAGCTCGAGTACAGATGCAGAGAGAAAGGAGAGTAAGGAACAAAAAGCAAAAGGCAGGGGTGTGTTTTTAGAGTAGCTGTATGTACCGTTGAGTTCACCAGAAGGGGGAAGGGGTAGAAGCAGCCCACCAAAGGCAACTTCACCCCATTTTCTCAATTTGTCTTATGTTGCCTAAAAGTCAAAACACTTAGATGCAGCCAAACGAAGAACATGAAAGTGTTAGTCACTCAGTCGTGTCTGACTCTTTGTGACCTCATGGACTGTAGCCCACCTTAAGTGAGAGTTAGTGTTTAGGATGTAAACCGTATCTGAATTTCCGGGATCTTCCTGGAGACATCATCCCAGAGGTAGAGAGCCCAAGGCTGAGGGTGAGGAAGCGGGTCTACCTCAGATTCCTGGGTTGCCATTTTCTCACAATTTCTCCTTGGCTCCCCTCAGCTCTCAGGTATTTCTGGAGATTGACAACCGCCAGTGTGTTCAAGACTCAGACCAGTGCTTTAAGAACACAGACGCAGCAGCAGCTCTTTTGGCTTCTCACGCCATCCAGGGGACCCTGTCGTACCCACTTGTGTCTGTCGTCAGTGAGTAGCTCTAAAATTAAGGGGAAAGTGTGCTGAGGAGTGCCGCTTGCAGGCAGAGAAATCGGGGCACAGCTTACAGTGTGCAGCGCTCTGTTTCCCAGGGCTGGCGAGGTCAAAGGTGGTCTCTGAAGGAATTTAGTGGGAGTATTGAGAGGTGGATGTTTCATTCACCACTTTCCCTATCTCTCTGCACTTTCAGGTGAATCTCTGATTCCAAAACGCACTCAGCTTCTCTATCTGCTTGCTGTCGCCGTTGTCATTATCTTGCTTATTATCCTGCTGGGGGTTATCATGGCGAAACGAAAGCGCAAGCATGGCTCCCTCTGGCTGCCTGAAGGTTTCACCCTTCGCCGTGACTCCAGCAACCACAAACGTCGTGAGCCAGTGGGCCAGGATGCGGTGGGACTCAAGTAAGAGTTTGTCAACAAGCTACTATTCACAGTAATAACAAGTATGGATAAGTGGAAAATCAGATCTTGTTGAATCATGATTTTAAATTCAGAGCTCTGGCCATGCGTGCTATTATACTTGACCGTGATGCTGAATGCCTGCTTCTGGCTATAAAATAAGAGTCTGGATGCTTCAGTTCTGTACAGATTATCACAGGGATGCTCAGCTTCTGTGATGAGACATGCCTTTGTCGTAAGCTCTTGCTTAGTGGGAAAGGAAATGATATTTACTCAGGCAATGGGATGTAATATTGCCCATTTTTCCCCTGGGTCCTCAAAGTCTGACTGTAGCGATGAGAATGTGTGATGGCAGAAAAATTATGAAAATTTCTATGTTCTTTTATGATATAACCCTGCTCTTATTTTATACCTTCATGATTCTGTCATGTCAGAAATCTCTCAGTGCAAGTCTCAGAGGCTAACCTAATTGGTTCTGGAACAAGTGAACACTGGGTCGACGATGAAGGGCCCCAGCCTAAGAAAGCCAAGGTAAGCTGGCCATGGTAGAAGCACCACTATTAGCCATTATCTGCTCATTTTTGTCCTTTGGTATCTAGAGTGTCATGAATGGGAGAGAAGGGTGGTAGTCTGTCCATGTTGCCCAGGCCTTGACTATCCTAGGTTGTTTCAAAAATCAGGAATATTTAGGTCATTGATGGCCTTGGGTTACTATGTAAGTTTTTCAGAAAGAACTCTTTAAAAATAATAAAACAAACATGTTTCCTTCCTCAAATGTCAGATTGATGGTACTTGAATAAGGACTATTATGTGTAAACACCAGTTTCTTTCATAGCCAGATCTCTCCCTTATTCTCTCTGGATACTTCAAGGGAAGGTGGAATGAGTTAGTGGAGGAAAGCCAGTGATCACTGAGTTTGGAGGCTTTAAATCTTGATCCCTGGAAACGAAAGCCATATGGCAGTAAGAGGTACATTGGGCTGGGTCTGACATGAAAAAGGAGACCATTCACCTATAGACATACACGGCTGGGATATGCATGTATCCTATGGACATTCTGAGGAAATAAATGCTTGAGGAAAACAGGCATGATAGTTAAGAAAATTACTACAGTCAGGACTGGATTCAAGTCCCAAACTCTGGCACATTATTTAACCTCTTTATATTTACGTATCCTTAATCTGTAAGATAGGGAAAATAATAATGATTCTTTCAATACAGGTGAATTGCCTTACCTGTTTTCTATCACATACTGAATATTCCATAAAGGTCAGCTGCTTTTAAAAGCATAATAATTATCCAGCAAATCCTTCCTGAATGCTGGCTCCGTGCTGGGCCCTGGGGTGGATACAGGGTACGAGGAGGCAGCCTTGAACAAGGCTTGCTGCCTGTCCTGAGGAGCCTTTCGGGTGGCAGTGGGAACCGCCACGCAGTGCTGTGTGAGCACCTAACACAACGCTTCCTCAAGGAGAGAAAGCAGCATGTGCTCTTTAGGACCAATAAGAGGAGTTAAGTCTGCTCTCTACTTGAAGGATAGCTAGTCAGCCAAAGAATTGGGAGAGATCCTGGGGGCGTGCCAGAGTGATCAGGAGAGTTGTCCTCTTCTTTCAGGCTGAGAATGAGGCTTTGCTCTCAGAGGAAGATGACCCCATCGATCGGCGTCCGTGGACACAGCAGCACCTGGAAGCTGCAGACATCCGCAGGACACCGTCGCTGGCTCTCACCCCTCCACAGGCAGAGCAGGAGGTGGACGTGCTGGATGTGAACGTCCGCGGCCCCGGTTAGTGCCTGCGAGCCTTCTCTCCACTGCGCCATGCCCACCCCATGGTTCCACCTTATCCCTGTGTTTGCCCCACTCAGTGATCGAGGAAATCAGACTGGAAATCAGCTTGAGGAAATGAATGTCTAAGGAAAACAGGCTTGTAGAAATTATAAATTTGTATGAGAAAAGAGGCAGGATTTCATTTTGTTTCACCTTCTGCATGCATACATGCTAAGTTGCTTCAGTCATGTCCACCTCTTTGCGACCCCATGGACTATAGCCTCCCAGGCTCCTCTGTCCATGGAATTCTCCAGGCAAGAATCCTGGAGTGTTTTGCCATGTCCTCCTCCAGGGTATCTTCCTGACCGAGGGATCAAACCCACCTCTCCTGCATTGCAGGCAGATTCTTTACCACTGAACCACCAGGGAAGCCCTCACATAATGCATGTTCAGCAACAAAAAGGCTGATTATTTGGGATAGATTTTAGTGGGATTAAAAAAAATAATATCCCAAAGCAAAGGAATAGAGAATTTGTTTAGTTCTTACATTAGTGTATATAGTTTATTAATACTGGATATTTTAAAATGTCCAATTTAAAAAAGCATAGCACTTAGAAACTTGAATAGAAAAGCTTGTTTAACTTAGAGACTAGCTCCTCTTTACAGAAAGGATACTATCAAGGGAAAATCAATTGCCATTTATCACAAGAAGCACAGGGTTTTTTCCGAAAAGAATAATTTTCTTCAAATTGAGCTCTTCCAGCAANTTCCTTCCTCAAATGTCAGATTGATGGTACTTGAATAAGGACTATTATGTGTAAACACCAGTTTCTTTCATAGCCAGATCTCTCCCTTATTCTCTCTGGATACTTCAAGGGAAGGTGGAATGAGTTAGTGGAGGAAAGCCAGTGATCACTGAGTTTGGAGGCTTTAAATCTTGATCCCTGGAAACGAAAGCCATATGGCAGTAAGAGGTACATTGGGCTGGGTCTGACATGAAAAAGGAGACCATTCACCTATAGACATACACGGCTGGGATATGCATGTATCCTATGGACATTCTGAGGAAATAAATGCTTGAGGAAAACAGGCATGATAGTTAAGAAAATTACTACAGTCAGGACTGGATTCAAGTCCCAAACTCTGGCACATTATTTAACCTCTTTATATTTACGTATCCTTAATCTGTAAGATAGGGAAAATAATAATGATTCTTTCAATACAGGTGAATTGCCTTACCTGTTTTCTATCACATACTGAATATTCCATAAAGGTCAGCTGCTTTTAAAAGCATAATAATTATCCAGCAAATCCTTCCTGAATGCTGGCTCCGTGCTGGGCCCTGGGGTGGATACAGGGTACGAGGAGGCAGCCTTGAACAAGGCTTGCTGCCTGTCCTGAGGAGCCTTTCGGGTGGCAGTGGGAACCGCCACGCAGTGCTGTGTGAGCACCTAACACAACGCTTCCTCAAGGAGAGAAAGCAGCGTGTGCTCTTTAGGACCAATAAGAGGAGTTAAGTCTGCTCTCTACTTGAAGGATAGCTAGTCAGCCAAAGAATTGGGAGAGATCCTGGGGGCGTGCCAGAGTGATCAGGAGAGTTGTCCTCTTCTTTCAGGCTGAGAATGAGGCTTTGCTCTCAGAGGAAGATGACCCCATCGATCGGCGTCCGTGGACACAGCAGCACCTGGAAGCTGCAGACATCCGCAGGACACCGTCGCTGGCTCTCACCCCTCCACAGGCAGAGCAGGAGGTGGACGTGCTGGATGTGAACGTCCGCGGCCCCGGTTAGTGCCTGCGAGCCTTCTCTCCACTGCGCCATGCCCACCCCATGGTTCCACCTTATCCCTGTGTTTGCCCCACTCAGTGATCGAGGAAATCAGACTGGAAATCAGCTTGAGGAAATGAATGTCTAAGGAAAACAGGCTTGTAGAAATTATAAATTTGTATGAGAAAAGAGGCAGGATTTCATTTTGTTTCACCTTCTGCATGCATACATGCTAAGTTGCTTCAGTCATGTCCACCTCTTTGCGACCCCATGGACTATAGCCTCCCAGGCTCCTCTGTCCATGGAATTCTCCAGGCAAGAATCCTGGAGTGTTTTGCCATGTCCTCCTCCAGGGTATCTTCCTGACCGAGGGATCAAACCCACCTCTCCTGCATTGCAGGCAGATTCTTTACCACTGAACCACCAGGGAAGCCCTCACATAATGCATGTTCAGCAACAAAAAGGCTGATTATTTGGGATAGATTTTAGTGGGATTAAAAAAAATAATATCCCAAAGCAAAGGAATAGAGAATTTGTTTAGTTCTTACGTTAGTGTATATAGTTTATTAATACTGGATATTTTAAAATGTCCAATTTAAAAAAGCATAGCACTTAGAAACTTGAATAGAAAAGCTTGTTTAACTTAGAGACTAGCTCCTCTTTACAGAAAGGATACTATCAAGGGAAAATCAATTGCCATTTATCACAAGAAGCACAGGGTTTTTTCCGAAAAGAATAATTTTCTTCAAATTGAGCTCTTCCAGCAATAGGGTTAAGTGAACATGAATGTCCTTCCCCCCTCCTTGAATACTATTTGGAATTTCCCTTTCCTCCAGATGGGTGCACCCCACTGATGCTGGCTTCTCTCCGAGGAGGCAGCTCAGACATGAGTGATGAAGATGAAGATGCAGAGGACTCTTCTGCCAACATCATCACAGACTTAGTCTACCAGGGTGCCAGCCTTCAAGCACAGACAGACCGGACGGGTGAGATGGCCCTGCATCTCGCAGCCCGGTACTCAAGGGCAGATGCTGCCAAGCGTCTCCTGGATGCAGGAGCAGATGCCAATGCCCAGGACAACATGGGCCGCTGCCCTCTCCATGCTGCAGTGGCCGCTGATGCCCAAGGTGTCTTCCAGGTAAAGATCATGTGGAGAGTTGATTCCTAAGGAATCTAGAATATTTCCCCTTCATTAAGACACGTAATAACCCATTATATTTGTTCAGTGATTCTTTGAGAGAATAAGGCAGATGATAAAGTCATGCTTGCTGGATAGGAAAGCAGGAAAGGGAGGCAGGCAGGCAGAGCTGACCAAATACAGCTAGCTCATGGTAAAGCAGATAACACCAGTCTTCTGATTGTTCGTCAGTACTTTGTTTTTTGTTTGTTTGTTTTGTTTTCGATGAGGCAAAATACCTCCCAAATGAAAAGATCAGGTGCGTGACACCTGCCTCCAGCTAGTGTCCATCAGCTTCTCCCTCTAGATTTATCTGACTGTATGGGCTTCCAGCTGCTCCTTGGTGGTTTTCCTGACATGAGTTCACAGTGCACACCTGATGCCCTATTATTTTAGCCTTACGAGGAAATTGAAAGCAATTCTGTATCATCTTAACTTGTACACCACAATTGAGGTTGTGGTATTTTCCCATATTCCCTCTTCTTTCTTTCTTTCTTTTTTTTTAATTTTTTTTTTACACTTTATTTTACTTTACAATACTCTGTTGGCTTTGCCATACATCGACATGAATCCCCAACAGGTGTACACGAGCTCCCAATCCTGAATCCCCCTCCCACCAAGCAGAAGTACATTAATTTAGAAAGCCATTGTAGAGCTTGAGCACCTGTTTGTATATTCATTCATCCTATTCCTTTATTCATTCATTCAACAGATATTAGTTAACTGACCCTAGGAGAACCTGGACACGAAGATAGCAAAACATTCCCTGCCCTCCAGGATCTTACTGTAGAGCCTCAACTCTGATGCTTTTATGTCTGTCTTATCTTAGCTTCATTATTTTTCTGTATTCAGCTGACTCTCTTTTCTGTACTTTCTCATATTCTAGATACTGATCCGCAACCGAGTAACTGATCTAGACGCGAGGATGAATGACGGCACTACACCCCTGATCCTGGCTGCCCGGCTGGCTGTGGAGGGAATGGTGGCAGAACTGATCAACTGCCAAGCAGATGTGAATGCAGTGGATGACCATGGTAGGGATGAGAAGCAGGGATTCAGATTCCTACCTGCAAAGCAGGCCTCTAAGGAAAGAATTATTGCATGATCCCTAAGGAGCTGTCTCAGATCCGAATCCACTGAAGATTCGTTCATTCACTCCATCTTCCTTTTGCAATATTGAGTTCAGAGATCTGAGACAGTGCAAAGTCCATAGATGAAGTTGGGAAGGGATTTTTAGTGAGAGTTCTTGGATCTAAGAGCAGGTCTATGAGAGTTTTCCTGCATAAGTTCCCAGGTATTCCACTCTTATTATGAGGATGTGAGAGCTGACTTCATGGAAGGGGTAGGGTGGTGAGATATTCTAACTATATATCTTGGCATGTAATAAAAAAGCAGGTTATCGTCTTCAGCATGTGACAGGGTAGATTCTGCCACACGAAGGATGTGGTACCGTAGACAGATGACCCTTTTACTTAGAGGTCTTCTGAAAGCTAGGCAGCCTGTACCAAAGTATTTCTAGAATAGGGGAAAATGAAGATAATCTTTGGTTTTTCCTGTGGGCCCCCAGAGAAAACTGGCTTCCAGCTGTCGTCTAAGAAGTTCAAGGTTTCCTTGTACAACTCATAACACTTCCCGATGGGAGCAGTAGGACATGACCTCTTACTCTGTCTGCTTATAAAAATGTTTTTTCCTGCAGGAAAATCTGCCCTTCACTGGGCAGCTGCTGTGAATAATGTGGAGGCAACCCTTTTGCTGTTGAAAAATGGGGCCAACCGAGACATGCAGGACAACAAGGTACAGTCTGGGCTCTGAGCTGGGGTGCAGGTATAGCAGTGCCTCAGATTATGTTTGAGGCCATTCCTTTTCTCTAGTAGCTGCTCTGTAATAAAGATAGACAAAGATGGAAGCAAACTGGGCAGGAGATGGGTCCAGAGTGCCTGCGTGCCTGCACTGGGCCTATCCAGGGACATGTCAGGGTTGACCCTCGGCCTGCTCACTCTGCACCAGGCTGTCCCTTTGATAACTTTGGTGTAACCTTTTCTGCCTTTCTCTTCTTTGACATTTCCCTTTCTCCTGGTCTTTGTTCTGTTCACACACACTTCCTTCTCACTGTTTGTTCTTGTTTTCCTGATGCTCCGCGTCCTCCACCCCTGCCCCGCTCTTGGGCTCCATGATGTTTCCCCGCTTCCTCTGACTTCTGTGTCACGCTTCCCTCTCTTGCTCACCTTATCTTCTCTTGTTCATTTCCTCTTTTCCATTATTTTGTTCTTCGTCTCAGATGTTTTGTCTTTCTTTCTTTCACTTTCCCTTATTTTTCTCTACATGCTTTAGGTTCTTCCCCTCATACCTTTATTTCTGTTACATCTCTTAGAACCCTATTTTGATAAGCTCAGTGCTCTTGCAGGTGAATTTATGGCTCAGGGACATGCTTTATTTCACACTTTCCCCATTAAGAAGACATAGCCCTCAGTAGGGCAAAGCTGGCTCTTGGGGAGAAGTAAAATAATTTTTCTTTATGTATAAATTACAGGTAGCCATTCAGTACATAGGTAGGTGCACACTTTTTATCTGTGGTATTAAAATTTCATGTGGGAAGGCAGGAAAAAATGTCTAAAGGAGTGAAAACAAAAAGATTGAGAAACATGGCTGTATTCTCAGGAGTGTTATTAAAATGCACTCTGCATGGGCTTTTTCTTTCTTTTTTTATTTTTTCTGTAGGAGGAGACACCGCTGTTTCTTGCTGCCCGGGAAGGGAGCTATGAAGCAGCCAAGATCCTGTTAGACCATTTTGCCAATCGGGACATCACAGACCACATGGATCGTCTTCCCCGGGACGTGGCCCGGGACCGCATGCACCATGACATCGTGCGCCTGCTGGACGAGTACAACGTGACCGCCAGCCCTCCCGGCACAGTGCTGACTTCTGCACTCTCACCCGTCATCTGTGGGCCCAACAGATCTTTTCTCAGTCTGAAGCATACCCCAATGGGCAAGAAGTCTAGACGGCCTAACACCAAGAGTGCCGTGCCCACTAGCCTCCCTAACCTTGCCAAGGAGGCCAAGGATGCCAAGGGGAACAGGAGGAAGAAGTCTCTGAGTGACAAGGGCCAGCTCTCCGAGAGCTCGGTGACTCTGTCCCCTGTCGATTCCCTAGAGTCTCCGCACACATATGTTTCTGACACCACCTCCTCCCCAATGCTCACATCCCCTGGAATCTTACAGGCCTCACCCAACCCCATGCTGGCCACTGCCGCCCCCACTGGCCCCGTCCACGCACAGCATGCACTGTCTTTCTCTAACCTTCATGAGATGCAGCCCCTGGCCCATGGGGCCAACACCGTGCTTCCCTCGGTGAGTCAGCTGCTGTCCCACCACCACATTGCGCCCCCAGGCAGCAGCCCCGCAGGGAGCGTGGGTAGGCTACATCCAGTGCCTGTCCCGGCCGACTGGGTGAACCGCGTGGAGGTGAATGAGAGCCAGTACAACGAGATGTTCAGTATGGTCCTGGCTCCAGCTGAGGGCACCCACCCTGGCATAGCTCCCCAGAGCAGGCCACCCGAAGGGAAGCATTTAACCACCCCCCGAGAGCCCTTGCCGCCCATTGTGACTTTCCAGCTAATCCCCAAAGGCAGCATTGCCCAACCAACTGGGGCTGCCCAGCCTCCGTCCAACTGCCCTCCAGCCGTTGCAGGTACCCTGTCCACCATGTATCAGATTCCAGAAATGGCTCGCTTGCCCAGTATGGCTTTTCCCACTGCCATGATGCCCCAGCAGGATGGGCAAGTTGCTCAGACCATTCTCCCAGCCTATCACCCCTTCCCAGCCTCCGTGGGTAAGTATCCCACACCCCCATCACAGCATAGCTATGCTTCCTCCAATGCTGCTGAGAGAACGCCCAGTCACAGTGGTCACCTCCAGGGTGAGCATCCCTACCTGACACCATCCCCAGAGTCTCCTGACCAGTGGTCAAGTTCATCACCCCACTCTGCTTCTGACTGGTCAGATGTGACCACCAGCCCTACTCCTGGGGGTGCTGGAGGAGGTCAGCGGGGACCTGGGACACACATGTCTGAGCCACCACGCAGCAACATGCAGGTCTATGCATGAAAGAGTCTGCCTCCAGTCTAGACACAGAACTCCTCATGTAAATGCTGCTGAGGAACAAATGAAGGTCATCCGGGAAAGAAATGAAGAAATCTCTGGAACCAGCTTCTGGAGGCAGGAGAGAGGAGAGGCTCTTGTAGATAACCCGAAGAAGTGAGTTAATTAGCTTCACTGAGCATCTGCGGGGCAGGGTTTGGGGAACATGGAAGGGACAAGTCTCCTTGTAGTCTGTTGCCCGTCAAGTCCCCACGCTCATGGAACTGCAAGATGAATGCAAGACTTGGGACAACATTTCCTCTCTTCAATACAGAGAACAAGATGGATGCCTGTTGTAGACGTTCTTGCAGCCTGGAGTGCATTTTTCAGCCTTGGGGGCTTCTGCCATATCCATGAGAAGATTCTGCAGTAGACTCCTCCTGGGAGTTGTGCCCTGGAATTCTGCCAGATGTGACCTAGCTCCTGTTCTCATCCTTGGAAAATTCTTTTGACTTCATTTGGTGCTTTAATTGTGCACCTCTCTATGGCTGGAACCCCACCTGCCTGTTCCAGGGCAGAACCTTTGTGCTTGGAATCATGCCTGCGCTGGAGGCACTTGCAGCCTCCCTTTTCTTGCCTGTTTTCCCAGTGTCCCTAGGAGCCTCACAGGGTTTACCTTTATGGTCTCAGCAGAAACCTTTCAAGTATGTTTCTTTAGAAAATGGACATAGTCCTTTCTCCTGCATATCATTCCTAAAAGAAGAAGGGGAGCAAAATATTTTTCTTTGAACCCATTTAGGGGACCAGGACCCCCTTCAAGAAGCTGTGCCTAAATTCTCTTGCCTACATGCTGGGTTCCTACAAACCTTGCCAGGAAGACGAGTAAGGATCTTCTTTTTTCCCATGTGTCCGCCTAGGAAGTGTGAAGGTTTATCCTTGGCAGTGTAGCTAATGTGACCCCTTAAAAAAAAACAAAACCCAAACAGACCAAGGGTTGAATGTTGGAATGACCAAGAGAGCCAAGAGATAAGCTAACTCAGGCAAGAAGTGATGACCTGCTAACCAGTCCCTGCCGGGCACTCTGTTGACTGCAGCATAAACACATTTGTTACATGCGTTAGAACCCTTGGCCTGCTTCACCACACATCCAGCAGATGGAGACTGTTGTAGTTGTTGAGCCTTCAAATGACATTCCCTTGCCATTTAGAAGTGAACTTCCGTCTGCTCGAGGGCCTCATCCCCAACCCCCGTGACCGTCGTCTTCCCCTGGTCAGGTGGTCACAGTCTCTACTTCCTGACATTCCTTCTGATCCCAGGCCCCTCCACCTGTCTTCCTGCCACACTTTGTGGTCTGATTACTGGTGCAGCCAGTGGGTCCTCACCGAACACCTGGGTTTTCTGTGTTCAAGTGTGGGAACTAGAATGCTGGCCTTGTTTCTGTGGCCAAAGCCAGTCTTAGAAGAAGGTTGGGAAGGGAGGGATTATGAGGCAGCCTTTGCTATCTTTGCTCCCAGTTCCTTTTCTTTCAGGCGATCATGAGATTCCCCGTTAGGCAACTAACATAGACACTTATCAGGGATATTTTCCTCTTGTAGAGTCACCTTCTAGATGATAATGGACAAGAATAGACTTACTGTCTTGTCATCTTCATGTTCAGAGTGTGATTGCATCTCACCCAAGTCTGCTTCCTGTATTTGTGGTCTTGGAAACTTGACCAAGGACATGCATTCTATCCAACACTAGAAAGAGGAGAAAAGTAATTTTCTTCCTCTTCTCCCTGAGTTAGCTAACAACTGCTTCTGTCTTCACGCTGTCACTTTTGCCCAGTGCTATGATATCATGACAATGGAAATTTAGTTCTTCTGGGAGCATCTGGTAGATATTAATATGTGCTCTGCCCACTCTGTGTTGGCTTCAATGATAGTTTTCCTTACTGCCTTGCCTGAGAGTGTTCATCATTTCTTCCCATGTACCAGATTTATCTGTCTGTGGCTTCATGTGGAAACCCTATGTGTCTTTTAGCATGGAAGTCTACAAAGAGTTTTTTTTTTTCATTCTGTATTTTATTCTCTCATGTGGCAACTCTACCAGCCCCTTTCATAGTGTGAAGCATTTTCTCATTCTGAATGGTGATTCTTTATCCTTGGACCTACTCGTTGATTCACAGATGGGGAGGACCCATCTCCATGGACCACTGTGGACCTCACCACATCTACACTTCTCTGTCATCCCATTCCGGCCCCTCTTCTTCAGAGTGTCAGCTCTGATCCAGCAGCTTGATCCCTTATAGCCTCCTCCGTCTGTAAGCACACTGTGGGCCTAATTTGCTTGCTCCTCTTTGGGATCTTTTGGGTTTTGCAGAAATAAATATGAAAGCTGCCATTACAAACAACAGGCTCCAGTGATAAGGAAGAAGACACTGCCTTTCAAGCATTTATCAGTCACTTAGATTGTTAAGAACCTGTGGGTTTTATTGAGTAAAAGAGAAAATAAGATGAGGAATCACTTTCTCAACTGGGTTCTGAAGTGGACACTTAAGTTTGTATGGGAAACATCTTTTATGACAGGTCTATGTCACCCTCTGCCCCTCACATTCTTGTTTTATCTTTATAAATTCTTCCTTTGAGTCATGCCTTTGGGGATATATTTTTTATTTGTTTGTTTCTTTTGTATTAAGTATCATTTTCTGATGTACATGTTGGTGAGGGAGGAAGAGGTTTGAGGGGAAGAGAGAGTGAGAGTTAAAGATTTTATGTAAGCAATCAGCTATGATGCACAAGTCCATTCTCTCATCATTATTAAGGTTGCTAGTTCATAATTCTTGCATAAAAGAGAACCAAAGGTGTAATATTCCATTGGCAAGTGGTTTGGGGATTTTGGCCTTAACTAATATACTGAATGTACAATGACTGAGAGGACAAGTTTATATGCCCAGAGGCTCCCACTCATAACTGTTTGGTACTGTGGCTTCTTGTGTACATTTCTCTTAAAAGTGATATGATATCTGTTTGTATGAGAAACCCAATAACCAATAAAATGACTGCATATTCCTAACTATACATGGTAAGGAAGATGCACAATTTGTTTTTAACTTTCAAAGTTTCATTCTAAAAGTAGTTACGACAAAATTTATATGGAAGCATTTTTATCACAAAATAAAAAAGTTACATGTCAAGCTCAACAGACACTGCAGTTTTTATTTTCCATTCTTCATCCCTACTTTGCAATGATTTAACTCATGATGTCATAATTTGCTGAGAGAGAAAACATTTTCTTTTCATTCTGAATCCCATATAGCCTAGCACTATTTTTTTCTTTCTCCAAGTAGTAGTAGTTCAGTCACTCAGTTGTGTCTGACTCTTTGTGACTCATAGTCTGCAGCACACCAGGCCTCCTTGTCCATCACCAACTCCCAGAGCTTGCTCAAACTAATGTCCATCGAGCCGGTGACGCCATCCAACCATCCCATCCTCTATCGTCCCCTTCTCCTCCTGCCTTCAGTCTTTCCCAGCATCAGAGTCTTTTCTAATAAGTCAGTTCTTCTCATCAGGTGGCCAAAGGATTGGCATTTCAGCTTCAGCATCAGTCCTTCCAATGAATATTCAGGACTCATTTCCTTTAGTATTGACTGGTTTGATCTCCTTGCAGTCCAAGGGACTCAAGAGTCTTCTCTAATACCACAGTTCAAAAGCATCAATTCTTTAGTGCTCAGCTTTCTTTATAGTCCCACTCTCATACATGACTACTGGAAAAACCATAGCTTTGACTAGATGGACCTTTGTCAGCAAAGTAGTGTCTCTATTTTTTAATATGCTGTCTAAGTTGGTCATAGCTTTTCTTCCAAGGGTCAAGCGTCTTTTAATTTCATGGCTTCAGTCAGCATCTGCAGTGATTTTGGAGCCCAAAAAATAAAGTCTGTGACTTTCCATTGCATTTCCATTTCTATTTGCATGAAGTGATGGGACCTGATGCCATGATCTTCATTTTTTGAATGTTGAATTTTAAGCCAACTTTTTCACTCTCCTCTTTCACCTTCATCAAGAGGCTGTTTAGTTCTTCACTTTCTGTCATAAGGGGCTTCCCTCATAACTCAGTTGGTAAAGAATCTGCCTGCAATGCAGGAAACCCAGTTCAATTCCTGGGTTGGAAAGATCTGCTGGAGAAGGGATAGACTACCCACTCCATTTAAGGGCTTCCCTTGTGGCTCAGCTGGTAAAGAATCCACCTGCAATGCGGGAGATGGGGGTTCGAGCCCTGGGTTGGGAAGATCCCCTGGAGAAGGGAAAGGCTACCCACTCCAGTATTCTGGCCTGGAGAATCCCATGTATAGTCCATGGGTTCACAAAGAGTCAGACACGACTGAGCAATCTTTACTCATTCTTTCTCCAAGCAGAGAATAAATAAATGCTCTTGAGGAAAAACTTCCTTAAGATTTAGCTTGTTGCTAAATAGGAAGCATCATAAGACTAAGTTACTTTTCCATGCATTAAATGGACGGTGGCTCAGGAAGAAGTGCCTTCTAATGGAAATGTAGAGTATCTGCTAAAGCAAGAATTGAGATTTGGGATATAACTAATAAAACTGATTGTGCTATTAACTAAACCATTAATTTCCAATGTTATCTTTAAATTTTGTATAGAGTTAACATACAGCTATAAAATATTTTGCATATATACTTCTGTATATATATATATATATATATATACACACACATGTATNTGCTATTAACTAAACCATTAATTTCCAATGTTATCTTTAAATTTTGTATAGAGTTAACATACAGCTATAAAATATTTTGCATATATACTTCTGTATATATATATATATATATACACACACATGTATATATACACACATTACCAAATTCTTTCATGCATTTACTTGTAAAGGCAACCAGTGAGGTGTTTGAACACAAATATTTGACATTGATACTATATTTTAAACACAGTTGGTATCATACTGAGGTTATCCTGAGTGCTATAATTTTATATAAAATACACTTGAGTCTTCATGTTGGGTTTTGAAATGATGTAAAAGAAAAATGAATTTGAAAACTAAGGAATGTCTTACCCAAGTCTGGTTCTCTGCAGGCTGGCTTCTCAGAGCCTTTCAGATTCTGTGGCAATGAAAATTTGCTCCATGGAGCTGTACTGAGTGGATCTGGGCTGTCTATTATATCCTGTTCCTGCAGCTGGAAGTATAGAAACCTAGTGCTTGATCATGCAGGGACTATCCAGGGCTTTCCTGGGCATGAAATGCAAGAAGGGAGAGCAGGGTTGGAAGTCTTGGGCTGCTTTATCACACAGCTGGACCAATAGACTTGGACGCAGGCCATGGTCACACCAGAGGAGGGACTGGGCCTCCCTGTCATGTAGCTAAAAGGCCTCACAGATAAAGGAGGGGTGGGGAGTTCTTTTCTCAGAACATCATAATTGAACAGTCATCTTTAATGTCTGCACACTTTCCATGATGTGATGGGCACTAGGCAATCTACGAGCCTGTTACTGCTTCAGCTTCCAAGTTCTCCTGATAAACACTTTCTCAGGCATGCTGCGTGGTGGTTGGGTAATTCGCCTCATTTGCTGACAGTATTTTTCTCTTTTTTTAGGCCGAGCCACGTAGCTTGCAGAATCTTAGTTCCCCGGTCAGGGGTCTAATCCAGGCTAGCGCCAACGAAAATGCAGAGTCCTAACCACTGGACTGCCAGGGAATTCCCTGGTGACAGTATTTTTTAAGTGAAATATGAATCAAGGGCTTGCAAAAGTCCTAAAGAGAGATGGTGCATGTGAAGTGTGTGTGTGTGTGCGTGCACAAGCATGTATGGTTGTGGTGTGTATTTGTAGCTGTGTGAATGTGTGTGAAACAGAATAAATATAACTTTTTCTTCTTTTGAAATGGACCTTAACAAAACACATTTGAAATATTTGCACCAGTCAGGTCCCAACTGCAAAGTGTGGGCAAACTTAATTCAAGAAGGGCTTATTTACCAAAACTGATTATGACATGCATGTAGGGTTTGGGGGAAGCCTAAGGGGTGTGTGGGGTGGGATGCTGGGGAAGCCTAAGGTGTGGTGCAAAAATTCCTGGTTACCATCAGCATCTACTACCACTCCCAGGTCCAAAGCAGGAGAAGGCTGGGAGAGGTTACTGAAAACTGGAAGGAAGGAGTCCTATAGAATGAGTTAACTCAAGGAAAGCTGTGACTTCTGCCAGGACACCATGAGCCCCAGACCCCCTCACTACAAGGAAGCCAAGAAATGAACACACTGATCTCATTTCCCACCCTGGACTTTCTATTTGCTGAATCCGTGTGGAAGTCTGAACATACAGGAGTCTGTTGGAATTGGACTGTTGATACAGGTCAGCTTCCTGGAGGAGAGATCTTGGTGGAGAAAGGTCTCTTAATTCAAAAAGGGCTTAATTCAAGAAGAAAGGAGAAAGGTAGAGAGTGGATCTGGAAGGGGACAACACAACAGTATCCAAAATTTTCCCTTTCAATGTTTACATTTTTTATAAGAACATACAATGGAAAATTACTCAGCCTTTAAAAATGAAACAATGCCATTTGCAACAACATGCATGGACCTAGAGATTGTCACACTGAAGTCAGAGAAGGAGAACTGTTGGGTGACATCTTTTATGTGTGGAATCTAAAATGAAATGATACAAATGAATTTGGTTACAAAACAGAAACAGACTCAGAGAATGAATTTATGGTTGCTGGGGAGAAGGATGGGAGGGAAGGGTTAGTTAGGGTGTTCGGGATGGTCATATACCCACTGCTAAACTTAAAATGGGTAACCAACAAGGACCTACTGTATAGCGCATGGAACTCCACTGAATGTCATGTGACAGCCTGGATGGAAGGGGAATTTGGCGAGAATGAATACATGTGTATGTATGGCTGAATCCCTTCACTGTTCATCTGAAACTATCACATTGTTAATTGGCTATGTATGTTAGTTGCTCAGTCATGTCCAACTCTTTGTGACCCCTTGGACTGTAGCTCACCACACGCCTCTGTCCATGGGATTCTCCAGGCAAGAGTACTGGAGTGGGTTGCCGTTTCCTTCTCCAGTGGATCTTCCCAACCCAGGTCTCCCCCAATACACAATAAAAAGTTAGAAGAAGAATATATATTTATTGCTCACGTGGAAGCTGACTTTCTGGTAATTGAATTAATTACCATCAATGATAACATCTCTAAAATACTTCTACTGACAGCCTGCCATTGACATATGAAGGCAAGAAACACAAAGTAATAAAATCATGTATTGACAATCATGACTTACCTTCTTTTCCTGGTCAACGAGTGTGTTTCCTCACCACTTTGTCTTTCAGTACCCAAGCCGAACACAGTTAGGGTGGATAAATTATGGTGCTGACACTCTATTGGAATACTACCGAGAAATGAGAAAGAACAACATGCAGCAATATGGAGAGCTGTCACTGACTTAATGTTGAAAAAAATAAGCCAGACACTAAAAATACATTCTGTATGATTCCATAATATAAGTCAGAAAAGCAAACAGCTCCTAAAGATCTGAATAGTGGGTACTTTGAAGGGACAGGGGTCTTGGCTGAGAAGATGGTAAGAAAAGTCTATTTTGGAGACTGGAAATACCTTGACTTTGGTGGCGATTTCATGAATGTATACATATACAATATTTTATGTAAAAGTTACTTAAGAGTAACTATGGTGAGTTATACTTTAGTAAAATGTATCTACAATACTGACAGAAATGTATAAACACCTAATATAAATATTATAATATATAACTATATATGTTTTTACATTACAAAATTATAAAACATTAGTATTTTCTATTTTACAGTATATGCCTATATTTCCTCACTAATTCCATTTGCTTCCCTTTCTTCCTCTCTCCTTCCTTTTCAATTACTGGTTTTCATTCATTTAATTTGTGGAGATTATTTCATGCTGAACAACATTGTTATTTACAATAGATACTCCATGAAGCAAGTATAGTTTCAAATTCAGTTATATAAATTGTGGACTGCAGAACTGCAAAATGACTTAAGTAGCAAGGCAAGTCGGCTGTTGACTAGTGGGCAGGAGTTTTGGATAATTAATACTTGGCTGCTGTTTGGCACTACGTGGTGCCGGGCTGCCCTAGCATAAGCTGTTAGGGTTGAGTCTAAGTTCTGTAATTAGAGATTTGCAAGCTCTTCGTTGTAAATCGTCACCTGCTTCTTATGTCTATTTCAGACAATCCAGGCCAGCAAATACTGTGATGTAAGGACCCAGGTTAAGTCTTTCTGCAATACTTGTCCCATGTTTCTCTCTCTTTCTCTGTCTCTCCTCAATCACCCCTTTCCTTTCATTCCTGGAAAAAACTTAACAACAAGGACCTGGCAAAGGATGGACACCAAACAATAATCATGTTACATCAGAATCTTATCACTATGGTTATTGCAAGACACTACATAGAAGGATTGGAAAGGAGGAAGAGACTGTATCTTCCTCTGAGATTAATAAGACTGTATACCTAGACAATCCAAGAAAACTGACTAAAAACCTAACCTAAACCATTAGGAATTCAGTGAATAAAAACAGCGTAAAATTATAGAAAAACTTTTGCTGTAAACAAAATCCAATTTGAGGATTTAATTAAAGAGGAGAGCACAATAGCAAACACACACACGTACCTCACAGCAATAACCTTTAAAATAATTACTAGCTGCAGATATTAACAAATGCCCAGACTCCTGAGCTGAAGTCATTGCTGCTTGTTTATCAATTAAAGCCTTCAGTTCAGTTGAGTCGCTCAGTCGTGTCCGACTCTTTGTGACCCCATGAATCGCAGCACACCAGGCCTCCCTGTCCATCACCATCTCCCGGAGTTCACTCAGANGACCTTTGTTGGCAAAGTAATGTCTCTGCTTTTCAATATGCTATCTAGGTTGGTCATTACTTTCCTTCCAAGGAGTAAGCTTCTTTTAATTTCATGGCTGCAGTCACCATCTGCAGTGATTTTGGAGCCCCAAAAAAGTAAAGTCTGACACTGTTGCCACTGTTTCCCCATCTATTTGCCATGAAGTGATGGGGCCAGATGCCATGATCTTCGTTTTCTGAATGTTGAGCTTTAAGCCAACGTTTTCACTCTCCTCTTTCACTTTCATCAAGAGGCTTTTGAGTTCCTCTTCATTCTCTGCCATAAGGATGGTGTCATCTGCATATCTGAGGTTATTGATATTTCTCCTGGCAATCTTGATTCCAGCTTGTGCTTCCTCCAGCCTAGCATTTCTCACGATGTACTCTGCATATAAGTTAAATAAGCAGAGTGACAATATACAGCCTTGACGTACTCCTTTTCCTATTTGGAAGCAGTCTGTTGGTCCATGTCCAGTTCTAACTGTTGCTTCCTGACCTGCATATAGGTTTCTCAAGAGGCAGGCCAGGTGGTCTGGGATTCCCATCTCTTTCAGAATTTTCCACAGTTTATTAGTTTTATCCTAAATATGAATAATGTAGAAGCATTTTAAAACCCATATAATAGCACTTACAATAATTATTAGCAAAGGGACATAAGGAATCTTAAGAGCCATCTCAAAAACATGAAATTATTATTATTTTTTTTGTTTTATCTTTTAGGAGAAAAAATAGGGAGGGACAGAATACACTGAGTTATAATTTTTTAATGGAAGTAAAAATACTTGTTATTCAGTCGCTCAGTCATGTCCAACTTTTTGCAGCCCCAGGGACTGCAGCACACCAGACTTCCCTGTCCTTCTGGAGCTTGCCCAAAATCACATCTATTGAGTTGGTGATGCCATCCAACCATCTTGTCCTCCGTGTCCCCTTCTCCTCCTGCCTTCAATCTTTCTCAGCATTAAGGTCTTTTCTAGTGAGCTAGCTCTTCACATCAGGTGGCCAAATTATTGGAGCTTCAGCTTCAGCATCAGTCCTTCTGGTGAATATTCAGAGTTACTTCCTTTAGGATTGACTGGTTGGATTTCCTTGCAGTACAAGGGACTCCCAAGAGTCTTCTCCAGCACCACAGTTCGAAGGCATCAATTCTTTGGTGCTCAGCCTTTTTTATTGTCCAGCTCTCACGTCCATACATGACTACTGGAACGGTCCTGGGAGGCCCGGTGTGTTGATATAAGTTCTTTTGAAGGACTGCCATTACCCCACCATAGTTTGGCCTGAGGCCAAGCTATAGGGAGAGAACACAGCCCCACCCTTCATCAGAAAATTGGATTAAAGACTCACTGAGGATGGCCTTGCCCACCAGAACAAGACCCAGTTTTCCCCATAGCCAGTCTCACCCATTAGGAAGCTTGCACAAGTCTCTTATCCTCATCCATCAGAGGGCAGATAGAATGAAAACCACAATCAGAGAAAACTAACCAAACTGATCACATGGACCACAACCTTGCCTAACTCAATGAAACTATAAGCCATGTCATGTAGGGCCACCCAAGACGGATGCGTCAGAGTGGAGAGTTCTGGCAAAACATGGTCCACTGGAGAAGGGAATGGCAAACCACTTCAGCATTCTTCCCTTGAGAACCCCATGAACAGTATGAAAAATACTAGCCATATGTGATCTATCAGCACTATCCCTTCAACAATATTTATATGAATCTATGTAACCTGTCAGCCTAAAAATTAATAATTGGTAAAGCATATTTAATTGTCTTGTCTTAGAAATAGATTAAAAATTTGTTTTTTTTCATTGTGTAATATAAAATACTGTTTAGAGAGCTTGAAACAATGCTAAAGAATTATATTACCAAAACCAGAGCTCCCTAAAAGCTGCATGAATCATACTCTTCCCTGGTCCTATTCTTCCTTGATTCTCCCTTTCCCTTCAGCCTAGAACTAACAACTCTCCTGACAGTTCTGCTCATAACGTCCTTGATTTACTTTTATCAACTATACATGTATCCCACACATAATGCTGATTTTTGACTTATATGCTCATTTGTGTTTGTTTGTAATATTCATTCATATTGTTGCATATAATCTAGATTCATTAGCTTCATTCCATCAGTCACCACTGATGAAAATTAGGCTTTTGTTTTCCATTTTGGGGAGTATTGCTACATCTATTAACCTGAACATTTGTACACATTTTTGTAGGGCAGGAATGGAATTTCTGGACCATAGAGCGTATTCTCAACTATATAAGACAATGCCAAACTGGTATCTAGAGTGGTTTTATTGATTCATTGCTACTGAAGTGTAAGATAGTTCTTATCATTTTATATCCTCATCAAAGCTTCATATTACTGATTTTTTGAGATAGCATCCTTAATTTTCAGTACTCTGTTTAATAAGGTGATTAAGAACCTTTCCATTTGTTTATTAGCTACCTGAATGTTCTCTTATGTGATGTGCCTGTATAAATCTTTTGCTTATTTTTCTATTAGATTGTCTATCTTTTTCTAATTGATTTTTTAAAACCATGTATAATGCCCTTTATCAGATTTAGGATTATTCAATATGTGTTCCAATAAGACGACAGAATTATAAAAACCCCTAAGAGGAACTAAAAAGCCTCTTGATGAAAGTGAAAGAGGAGAGTGAAAAAGTTGGCTTAAAGCTCAACATTCAGAAAACTAAGATCATGGCATCTGGCCCCATCACTTCATGGGAAATAGACGGGGAAACAGTGTCAGATTTTATTCTGGGGGGCTCCAGAATCACTGCAGATGGTGACTGTAGCCATGAAATTAAAAGACACTTACTCCTTGGAAGGAAAGTTATGACCAATGTAGATAGCATATTCAAAAGCAGAGACGTTACTTTGCCAACAAAGGTCCGTCTGGTCAAGGCTATGGTTTTTCCAGTGGTCATGTATGGATGTGAGAGTTGGACTGTGAAGAAAGCTGAGCGCCTAAGAATTGATGCTTTTGCATATATACTATTATGTAAGAAACGAATCACCAGTCTATGTTTGATACAGGATGCAGGATGCTTGGGGCTGGTGTACGGGGATGATCCAGAGAGACGTTGTGGGGTGGGAGGTGGGAGGGGGATTCGGGATTGGGAGCTTGTGTGCACCTGTGGTGGATTCATGTCGATGTATGGCAAACCCAATAGAGTATTGTAAAGTTAAATTTAAAAATAAATAAATAAATAAATTAAAAAAAAAAAAGAATTGATGCTTTTGAACTGTGGTGTTGGAGAAGACTCTTGAGAGTCCCTTGGACTGCAAGGAGATCCAGCCAGTCCATTCTCAAGGAGATCAGTCCTGGGTGTTCTTTGGAAGGACTGATGCTAAAGCTGAAACTCCAGTAATTTGGCCACCTCATGCAAAGAGTTGACTCATTGGAAAAGACTCTGAGGCTGGGAGGGATTGGGGCAGAGGAAAGGGGGACGACCAAGGATGAGATGGCTGGATGTCATCACTGACTCGATGGACGTGAGTCTGAGTGAACTCCGGGAGATGGTGATGGACAGGGAGGCCTGGCGTGCTGTGATTCATGGGGTCGCAAAGAGTCGGACATGACTGAGCGACTGAACTGAACTGAACTGGAAATACAGTACTGTACTCCATACAAAAAATCAGAGATGGACTAAAAGAATTTGTTAAAGCACATATTAGACAGACTTTTTTACAATTAGAGGATGAGGAAGGACAAAAGTATGGCATGAAACCCATAACGTAGAAGATCTTTAAGTGTGGTGGATGAAACTGGAGCCCATTATACAGAGTGAAGTAAGTCAGAAAGAAAAACACCAATACTGTATATTAATACATATATTTGGAATTTAGAAAGATGATAACGATGACCTTATATGTAAGACAACAAAAGAGACATAGATATAAAGAACAGACTTTTGGACTCTGTAGGGGAAGGTGAGGGTGGGATGATTTGAGAGAATAGCATTGAAACATGTATATTACCATATGTGAAACAGATAATCAATCCAAGTTCAATGCATTAAACAGGGCACTGGTACAGCCCAGATGGATGGTATGGGGAGGGAGATGGTGGGGGGTGTTCAGGATGTGGGGACACATGTACACCCACAGCTGATTCATGTCAGTGTATGGCAAAAACCACCACAATATTGTAATTAGCCTCCAATTAAAATAGATAAATAAAACTTTTTTTTAAGTTTTCACATGGGAAAAAAGGATAACTATGTGTAGTGATGAATATTAGCTAGACTTAGGGTGATCATTTAGCAATATATAGATATAGTAGTCCTCCATTATTTACAGTTTCACTTCCCATAGATTCAGTTACCTGCAGTCAACTGCAGCCCAAAACTACTACAGTTTGTCCCTTGGTATCCATGGGGAGTTGCTTCCAGGATCCAACACAGATACCCAAATCCTTGGATGCTCAAGTCCCTTAGTCTACTCTCTGGATCCTTGGTTCTGCATCTGTTGCACCAGTGGATTCAATCACCACAGAGCACGTAGTACTGCATTTATTTCAAAAATCTTGTATTAGTCAACAATTCAAAAACGTGTATTCAAGGGTCAACTCTAAAGGAAAATTCCCTTCACAGTGTCTACACCATTCATCTCACTTCATCTCACTTGGTCAGTGTTGCATCATCTCATATGTTCAGCTGAGTATAGGAGGGTAAGATATTTTGAGAGAGGAGAGAGAGGACCACATAGTTTTCATATATTGTTGTAAGTGTATATTATAACAAGTATATTGTTGTAATTATTTTATTTTAATATTACTTGTTTTGGTTAATCTTTTATTGTGCCTAATTCATGAATTAAAATCATAGGAGGAATATATAGGAAAAAGCATAGTACATATATATATGGCTTGTTACCATCTGTGGTTTCAGGTATCCACTGCTGGTGTTGGGATCTGTCCCCCATAGGTAAGTGGAAAGTATTGTTTAGAGAATCAGATTCTTTACCATTGAGTCACCTGGGAAACTCATCTTTAATGAGTATTAGAGAGTTGGATATTAAATACTGCTAGAAAGCAGAAAATTGAGCCTTCTATAACTGTGCTAGCTAATATGGCAGCTAGTAGTAACACTGGCTGGAGGAGGAAATGGCACCCCACTCCGGGACTCTTGCCTGGAAAATCCCATGGACAGAGGAGCCTGGTAGGCTGCAGTCCATGGGGTCACTAAGAGTTGGACACGACTGAGTGTCTTCACTTTCACTTTTCACTTTATGGCATTGGAGAAGGAAATGGCAACCCACTCCAGTGTTCTTGCCTGGAGAATCCCAGGGACGGGGGAGCCTCATGGGCTGCCGTCTATGGAGTCGCACAGAGTTGGACACAAAGCGACTTAGCAGTAACATTGGCTATTTAAATTAACCAAAATTAAAATAAGTTTGACAATCAGTTGCCCTGACACAAAAGTTACATTTAATAGGTCAATAACTGTAGAGGGTTAGTGACTACATATAAAGACTCCACCTAGGGCTTCCCAGGTAGCTCAGTGGTAAAAAAAAAAAAAAAAAAAAACCCCCTGCCTGTGCAAGGGATGTGGGTTCAATCCCTAGGTTGGGAAGATCCCCTAAAAAAGGAAATGGCAACCCACTTCACTATTCTTGCCTGAATAATCCCATGGACAGAAGAGACTGGCAAGCTACAGTCCATGGGGTCACAAAGGGTCAAATACAACTGAGGCTGCAACATTCACTCATTCACTCAAGGAGACAGAGAGGACCCAGGGAGAGGTCAGCTGGGATTGCAGCAGCCACTGTTGGTACTTGCTCAAACAGTATCATAAAAGCAGCCCTGACTTCTGACAGCAGCCCGGATGGATCAATTCTAACTACAACACTGGTATCCCCAGGTCCAGGTTAAGGAATGCTCCAACCCTGTCCACTTCACGGCACAATGTTGCACTAAGTCTGGGAAAACCACAACAGAGGAAAAGACTCAACCTTGAGTTGTATCTGAGAAGAGGTATAGACACCTGCAGATGGCACGTTAGGCCTTGGCAAGTGCACAGGCACATGAAAAATGTTCAAGATTGCTTATTACAGAAACACAATTCAAAGCCATAAGACACCTCCTCACACCTATCAAGAGATTATCAAAATGCCTAGAGGCAACACTAATTCCAAAAGAATATGGGCCTCAGTGTTCATGGTTTCACTATTTACAATAGTCCAGACATGGAAGCAACCCAAGTGCCCATTAACAGACGGTTGGCTTATGAAGATGTGGGGTATGTACATGCAATGGAATGTTATGCACCTGTTGAATGAAATCTTGCCATTTGCAGTGAGGTGGACAGATCAAGATAATATTATTCTGCGTGAAATAAGTGAGAGAAAGACAAACACTGTATGCTATCACTTATATATGAAATCTAAAATATAATACAAATAAATATACATTTAAGATAGACTCATAGGTATAGAAAATAAACTATTGTTTACCGAAGAGGAGAAAGAAGGGAGAAGGGGGTAAATTAAAGGTAGAGATTCAGAGTTACAAACCACTATGTATATAAAAGGAGATAAGCAACAAATGTATATCGTACAACACATGGAATTATAGCTGTTACTGTACAACACATGGAATTATAGCTGTAATAAATTTCAATGGTGCATATTGCATAAAAACACTGAATCACCATGCTGAATACCTGAAACTAATATAATATTGTAAATAAACTCTACTTTTCAATTAAAAATTTAAACTATATGAAGGAAAAGAGGAAAATCCACAAATATGTGGAAATGAGACCATGCACTCTTTAAAAGCCAATAAGACAAACAAAACATTATAAGAGAATTTGGAAAATATCTGCAGATAAATGAAAATGAAGCCACACAATCCCATCTCATGGGATGTAGCAAAAAATGTATAAAGAGAGAAATTTATAAAAGTGAACACTTACATTAAAAAGAAAGCAAGCTCTAAAATAAACAACTGTACCTTACACCACAAGGAATTAGAATAAAAGAAAGAAAACCAAACCCAAATTCTGCAGACAGAAAGAGAAAATAAAGATCAGAGAAGAAATAAATGAAAGAGAATAAAAAATAGTATTAAAATAAACAATGAAACTGAGCTGGTTTTTTAAAAAGATCAATAAAATTGACAAACTTTGAATGAAAATAAGTAAGAAAAAAGGAAGACTCAAATATCTAAAATAAAAAATGAATGAGAAAACATTGCCATTAATGTTACATAAGTAAAAACTAAAAAAGACTACTATGAATAATTGTATGCTAGCAAATTGGATGACTTCAGAAATGGATAAATTTTTAGAAACAGAAAACCTATCAAGGCTGAATCACAAAGAAATAAAATGTATACAAATGCCTACAACAAGTGAGAAGATTGAGGACTAATTAAGAGACTGTCAACAAAGAAAAGCTCAGGATTAGAGGGTTTCACTGGAGAATTCTACCAAATATCTAAAGAATAATTAACATCAAGACTTCTTAAAGTCTTTCAAAGAATTGAACAGGCAGGGACATTCCCAAACTCATCCTATGAGGCAAGCATTATCATGATATTTCATTTCATTCATTCAGTCGCTCAGTCGTGTCCGACTCTTTGCAACCCCATGAATCGCAGCACGCCAGTCCTCCCTGTCCATCACCAACTCCCGGAGTTCACTCAGACTCACGTCCATTGAGTCAGTGATGCCATCCAGCCATCTCATCCTCTGTCGTCCCCTTCTCCTCCTGCCCCCAATCCCTCCCAGCATCAGAGTCTTTTCCAATGACTCAACTCTTTGCATGAGGTGGCCAGAGTACTGGAGTTTCAGCTTTAACAACACCTTTCCTTCCAAAGAACATGCAGGACTGATCTCCTTTAGAATGGACTGGCTGGATCTCCTTGCAGTCCAAGGGAACTCTCTGAGTCTTCTCCAACACCACAGTTCAAAAGCATCAGTTCTTCGGTGCTCAGCCTTCTTCACAGTCCAATTCTCACATCCATACATGACCACAGGAAAAACCATAGCCTTGACTAGACAGACCTTTGTTGGCAAAGTAATGTCTCTGCTTTTCAATATGCTATCTAGGATGGTCATAACTTTTCTTCCAAGGGGTAAGGGTCTTTTAATTTCATGGCTGCAGTCACCATCTGCAGTGATTTTGGAGCCCCAAAAAGTAAAGTCTGACACTGTTTCCACTGTTTCCCCATCTATTTCCCATAAAGTGATGGGACCAGATGCCATGATCTTCGTTTTCTGATTGTTGAGCTTTAAGCCAACTTTTTCACTCTCCTCTTTCAGTTTCATCAAGAAGCTTTTGAGTTCCTCTTCATTTTCTGCCATAAGGGTGGTGTCATCTGCATATCTGAGGTTATTGATATTTCTCCATGATATTAAAACCAGATAAAAATAACAGGGAAAGAAGACCTCAGAGCAGTATCCCTCATGAATATTAATACAAAAATCTTAAAGAAAATACTAGCAAACTGAATTCAAGAATGCATTACAGGGATCATATTCCATGACCAAATGGGATTTATACTGAATAAAAAGATGGTTCAACACATGAGAAATCAATCAATGCAGTATACCTTATTAATAGAACAAAGAATAAAACATATATGAGCATATCAATTGATGCAAAGTATTTGAAAACATTCAATACACTTTCATGGCAAAAATGTTCACAGACTAGGAGGGGAAGAAGACTACCTCAAGATAATAAAAGTCATAAATAAAAAGTTAACATCATACTCAATGGAAAATCTTTTCCTTCAAGATCAAGTACAAAGGGCAAAGATATTCACTCTTGTCATTACTATTCAACATAGTACAGGAAGTTCTAGCCAGAGCAATCAGACATGAAAAAGAAATAAAAGACATATAGAATGGAAATGAAGAATTTAAATAATCTCTGTTTGCAGATGATATGGTCTTATATACAGAAAAACCTAAGGATTCACCAAAAAAAAAAAAAAACCTTTCTTAGAACTAACGAATTCATCAAATTTATGGGATACAAAATCAACACTCAAAAATCAATGAGCAAACTGAGATGGAAAGTAAGAAAACAAGCCCATTATACCAAAATACTATAATCTATGGCCTTTAAAAGTATAAAATACTTAGGAATATACTGAACCAAAGAGGTGAAAAAAGTGGGAAACCATAAAACATTGCTAAAAATTCCCCAAAGATGCTTCAAATTGATGGAAAGACATTAATTGGTAAAATATAATAATTGATAGTCATTATGATGGTTTAGTCCCGGCATTAAGATAGATATATAGAACATATGGGATAGAATTGAGAACTCAGAAATAAATCCTTCCATATATGACCAAATGATGTTCAACAAGAATGTGAAGACTACACAATAAGAAGAAGACAGTCTGTTTAATAATGTAGGGAAAACTGGATATCCACATGCAGGAGAATAAAGCTGAACCCTTACCTTACTTATACAAAAATTAACTCAAGGTGGATTAAATAACTAATTGGAAGAACAAAAACTATTAAATTCCTAGAATGAAGCACAGAAATAAAGCTTCAGGACACTGGATTTGGGAATGATTTTGTGGTTATGACACTAAAAAGCACAGGTAACAAAATAAAAAATTGATAAAGAAGATGACCACAACAAATTTTAAATCTGCAAACCAAAAGATACTGCCTAGAAAGTGAAAAGGTAATCTACAGAATGGGAGAAAAATAATTGCACATAATAAGTCTCATAGATGCACATCTATATAGGACGGTTCTTCAACTCAGTAATAAAAAATTAATTTGATTTAAAAATGGCAAAGAACTTGAACAGATACTTTTCCAAAGAAGCTATACAAATGGCCAATAAGCACATGAAAGAGTTTCAGTATAATCAGCAAGGAAATGCAAATCAAACCACAATGATACATCACCTCAACCCATCAGAATCGTCACTATTAAAAGTTTGGAAAATAAGTGTTGGTAAGGATGCAGAAAAGACAGAAGCCTGTGAACTGTTGATGGTAATGTAAAATCATGCAGCCATTAAGGAAAGGAGTATAAAGTTCCTCAGAAAGTTAAAAATAGAATTATCAAGTATCTAGCAATTGAACTTCTGGGTATATGTCCTAAAGAACTCAAAGCAGGATCTCCAGGAGATATTTGCACTCCCATTTTTAAGACAGCATTATTCACAGCGATCAACTCAAATGTCTACCAACAGATGAATGACTAAGAAGTATGGTATATACATACACAGAAGAGCATGCATGCTTAAAAAGAAATGATCTACATCTGTCTCTTATACACATCTAGATGTGTATAAGAGACAGTCCCTCATGAATATTAATACAAAAATCTTAAAGAAAATACTAGCAAACTGAATTCAAGAATGCATTACAGGGATCATATTCCATGACCAAATGGGATTTATACTGAATAAAAAGATGGTTCAACACATGAGAAATCAATCAATGCAGTATACCTTATTAATANTTAGAAAATAATTTACAATATGTTTTGTACTGAAAAATGGCAGTGCCTAAAATAAATTGTATGTAATATTTTTAAATATAACATGCTATCTATATTTTATGGCATATCTTAAGATGAAGAAAGAATTATACCTAAAAATTCTGTTTCAGTGTGGGAAGAGTTTATTAAAGACAGATGCAGGCTGAGGATAAAGGAAAGGCTTGCATTTTCTTCTCTATGTAACTCACCTTTTATAATATATATGCATTATTTTTAATTTTTGTAAATAAATAGAAACAGGTCTAAGCAGGCTATTTCCATAAAGTTTTGTGTTAACAAACAGATGCTAAAGATTTTAGCCCCAAAATAATATTGTAGCAATAGGAGCTTCAGAATTAGTGTTTTAATCAAGAAATAATGGAGTGGTGGAAAGGAAAATGGTATAGGTAAGAAAATGATGATAAAATAGAATGAATACAGAAGACAGATCCCAACTGCCTTCCTCAGTTTAGGCTGCTGGGGACTTGAGAACATTAGCCAGATTTACAGACTGAGGAAATTGTAATTCCTGGTTCGAACTAGGAGCTCAGCACACTCAGTGAAACTTTCACTGGTCCCTAGTCAGCTCTCTGCTGAGTTCTCCCCTATCCATGTCCTTTATGTCCACTGCCTCTCAGCTCAGTAATTGACTTGACTAGGAACCTGAATTTTCAGACAGGCCCTTCCTTACTGTCTGCTAATTACACTCACAATTCTAGGAATCCATCAGCAGTTGAACTTCTGGGTATATGTCCTAAAGAACTCAAAGCAGGAGCTCCAACCAGGTCATTTCCATGGTACACAGGCCTCCTTTGCCCTCCTGAGGGGGTTCTCTTTGAGAGATTTCCTATCTTCTGCTGGAGGCTGAGGGGAGCTTTATACCAGTGCTTGAGAATGGGCAGGACCCTTCCCTCTAACAATCTCTCTTTTTAAAAAAATTATTTTTATTTATGAAAAAAACTTTTTATATTATATCGGAGTACAGTTGATTAAGAATGTCATGTTAATTTCAGGTATATAGCAGAGTGATTTAGTTATACAAATACATGTATCTATTCTTTTTCAAAGTCTCTTACCATTTAGGTTATTACATAATATTGAGCAGAGTTCCTGGAGACCTGGGTTCGATCCCTGGGTTGGGAAGATCCCCTAGAGAAGGGAAAAGGCTACCCACTCCAGTATTCTGACCTGGAGAATTCCATGGACTGTATAATCCATGTGGTCACAAAGAGTTGGACACAGCTAGGCAACTTTCACTTTGCCTGTGCTAAACTGTAGGTCCCTGTTGCGTATCTATTTTATATACAGCAGTGGGCACTAGTCCATCCCCAAAGCCCCAGAACTCTCCAGCCCCTTTGCTGTTTCTTTCCCCTCTGTCACATCGAACTTCTTGAATGTGGTCTAGACTTCCAAATCCCCATTTCACATCACAGCCTTTTGATCTGTGTATCCTCGGCAGTTCCTCCAACTGTTCACACTAAAGTCTCCATGGCTTTCTTTTGCTAAATGGAGCGTTTCCTGAACGCTGCTCATATTTCACCTGTTTGACCAAAGGTGCCACCAGGGATGGGAGTGGGAAGGTAGTGTCTCCGCTTACTTTCTCAGGCTCTGGTGCTACTCTGGCCACCTCAGATGCTTTTTCCTTTGGCCGCAAGTGAGCCCAGCAGAAAAGTGGAATGATGAAGTAGTGCACTGATGAAGTGGGCACAGCAGCCTATGAAACATCCAAATCAGCACATGGGAAAATCGGGTGTCTCCTAAAGTCTATAGAAACAAGAAACGGCCCGAGATACAGGGAGCCTTTACCAAGTTCTCTGTTGTTCCTCTTATTCTTTAGTCCTTCTCATTTTCTCAAGCTGCTCTCTGTCTTCTCCAACCCGCATGCCGAAAGTCTAGCTTTTCATTTTTTTACTCTCGCGCACTTTCCTTGGATTCTTCCACGTGCGCCCAACGGCACCGCCCAGAGAACGAACTGGATGCGTTGGGCGGGGCGTGCAGCTGCAGGGGAAGTCAGCAGCCTCCGCCTGACCCAGCTTGGCCCAGGGCTGCGCTCCCAGGCCCCGGCGAGCTCCGCAGGGCACCCACCGCTCCCCGCGCCTCTGGCGGAGGTCCCTGGAAGGCTGACTCTCAAGGCCACAGTGGCAGGGACTGACTCGCTGGGGAACAGGCTGTGCCATGAGGTCAGTGAGGACCTGCCTCTCCCCAGGCCGGTCGCTAGTCCTGGCGGTGCTCCTGGTTGACTCTCTTGGCAAGGATTTACTTTTTCACCCTGAGTGGAGCTTTGACTCCTATGAAATCACCATTCCCAAGGAGCTGAGCTTCCGTGGAGGGGAGCAGGGAGCGGCCAGGCACGTGTCCTACCTCCTGCAGGTAAAAGGCAAGAACCGTGTCCTTCATCTGTGGCCCAAGAGGTTTCTGTTGCCCCGGGATCTGCAGGTTTTCTCCTTCACAGAACAGGGAAGACTCTTGGAAGANCGTGGAGGGGAGCAGGGAGCGGCCAGGCACGTGTCCTACCTCCTGCAGGTAAAAGGCAAGAACCGTGTCCTTCATCTGTGGCCCAAGAGGTTTCTGTTGCCCCGGGATCTGCAGGTTTTCTCCTTCACAGAACAGGGAAGACTCTTGGAAGAGCACCCATATGTACCCAAAGACTGCAACTATATGGGCTTGGTTGAAGGAAATCCGGATTCTGAAGCTACCATAAGTACATGCATGGGAGGTCTCCGAGGCATCCTGAAAATTGCTGCCAATCATTACCAAATCGAGCCCTTCAAGGCTTCTTCCAATTTTGAACACATGGTATATCCCCTGGAGAAAGAGGAGGAAATTCCCAATCAAATCTGTGGCCTAACTGATGAGGAAAGAGTAGAGCAGATGGCCCAGCACGAGAACACGGCTAGGACTCCAGATTTCACTGAGTCATATGTGCACCAAAAGGACTTGGAATTAGCCCTGGTCTTTGATAACAGTAGGTATTTATATTTGAACTCCAATCTTACTCAAGTCATAAGTGATGCCATTCTTCTGACTTCAATTGCAGACTCTTATTTTCAAGATGTCCATATGCGAATACAACTATTAGCTGTTGAAGTATGGACAGACAGAGACAAAATAGCACTTAATTCCCCAGAGTTATCACAAGTGNAGCTAGTGACGAGTTCCGGTGTTTGTGCTGCAGTCACCTTGCACAGATTTCTGGGGTGTGTGCTGCGGTCGCCCTGTTCCGAGGTCTGGGCTGTGTTCTGCGGTTGTCTACTGCCGAGGTCCGGGCTGTGTGCTGAGGTTGCCCTTCACTGAGGACCCGGCTGTGTGCCGTGGTCGCACTGCACTGAGGTTCGAGCTGTATGCCATGTTAGCCTTGTGCCGAGGTCCAGGCTGTGTGCTGTGGTAGCCTTGCACCGAGGTGCAGGCTGTGTGCCACAGTTTCCCTATGCTGATATCCAGTCTGTGTGGCATGGTCGCCATCTCCCGAGGTCAGTGCTGTGTGCCACGTTCGCCCTGCGCTGAAGTCCGTGCTGTTTGCCTCGTTCGCTCTTCAATGTGGTTCGGGATGTGTGCCGTGGTCGCCCTGCGCAGAGTTCCAGGTTTTTTTCTGCCCTCAGCTTCCGATGAGTTCCGGATTCTGTACCACGTTCCCTCTGTACCGATGTCCGGGCTGTGTGCCACAGTCGCCCTGTTCCCAGGTCCAGGCTGTGTGCCAAGGTAGCCTTCTTCAGAGGTCTGGGCTATGTGCCACTGTCGCCCGGTTCCGAGGTCCAGGTTTTGTTCCGTGGTCACCCTGTGCCGAGGTCCAACCTGTGTTCTACCCTCGGCTAGTGACCTGTACCAGGCTCTGTGCCGCAGTTCCTCTTTGCCAAGGTCCGGGTTGTGTGCCGCGGTAGCCTTCTCCAGAGGTCTGGGCTGTGTGTGGCAGTCACCCTGTGCTGAGGTCTAGGCTGTGTTCTGCCGTCGGCTGGAGACGAGTTCCGTCCTGTTTGCCATGGTCGCCCTGCGCCAAAGTCCGGGCTGTGGCAACGAGGAACTGTAGCAAGTTCCGAGCTCTGTACCCCGGTCACCCTGCACAGATTTCCGGGCTGTGTCATGCCGACTCCTTTTACTGATGTTCGGGCTGTGTGCCGTGGTCACCCTGTGCCGAGGTCCGGTCTGTGTGCCACGGTAGCCTTGAACCGAGTTCTGGGCTGTGTGCCGTCATAGCCTTGCACCAATTTCCGGGCTGTGTCCCGCAGGTGCCCTGCGTCTGTGTGCCACGGTCGCCATGTCCCGAGGTCAGTGCTGTGTGCCAGGGTCACCCTGTGCCGATGTCTGTGCTTTTTGCCTCGGTCGTTCTTCACTGTGGCTCGGGCTGTGTGCCGCAGTTGCCCTGCACCCAGTTCCAGCCTGTGTTCTGCCCTCGGCTTGCGAGCTCTTCCCAGCTCTGTGCCAGTGTTCCTCTTTGCCAAAGTCAGGGCTGTGTGCCGCAGTAGCCTTCTCCAGAAGTCCGGGCTGTGTGCCACGGTCCCCTGCACTGAGGTCCGAACTGTATGCCCGTGATCACCCTGAGCCGATGTCTGGCCTGTGTTCTGCAGTCACCCTGCGCCGAAGTCTGGCCTGTGTGCCACGGTTGCCCTGTGCCGATGTCCGGCCTGTGTGCCGCGATCGCCCTGCGCTGAGGTCCGGCCTCTGTGCCACGGTCACCCTGCTCCGTGGTCCGGGCTGTGTTCCACAGTAGCCTTCTCCAGAGCTCCGGTCTGTGTGCCACGGTCACCCTGTGCTTAGGTCCAGGCTGTGTGCCATGGTCGCTCTGAGCCGATGTCAAGCCTGTGTTCCACAGACGCCCTGCACTGAGGTCCAGACTGTGTTCCACGGTCACCCTTCTCCGAGTTCCGGACTGTGTTCCTCAGTCGGCTAGCAACGCGTTCTAGGCTGTGTGACGGGGCCGCACTTGACTGAGTTTCAGTCTGTGTGCCTCAGTCGCCCTTCACCTGGTTCCGGGCTATGTGCCTTGGTTGCCCTGTGATAAGGTCCGGCCTGTTGGCCGTAGTCACCCTGCCCTGAGGTCCGGGCTGTGTTCCACCGTGGGCTAGCGGTGAATTCAGGGCTCTGTGCCGTGGTGGCTCTGCACAGATTTCTGGGCTCTGTGCCGCGATTCCTCTTTGCCAAGGTCCAGGCTGTGTGCCACGGTAGCCTTCCCCAGAGGTCCGGGCTTTGTGCCGCAGTCGCCCTGAGCCGATGTCCAGCCTGTGTTCCGCAAATGCCCTGCGCCCAGGTCCAGCCTGTGTGCCACAGTCACCCTGCTCCAAGGTCCGGCCTGTGTGCCGCGGTCGCCCTGCGCCGAGGTCCGACCTGTGTGTCATGGTAACACTTCTCTGAGTTCCGGACTGTGTTCCGTGGTTGGCTAGCAACGAGTTCCAGGCTGTGTGACGTGGTCGCCCTTCACTNCCAGATCACACTATCCTAATATCCACTCACCTGCATGAAGAAAATCTCATGTGCTGGGGCATTGGCTATCATCTAGCCATGGTACCTATGGGGTTACCTGACCTGGGTGTGATAAATGATGGTACCTCCTGTGGTAAGGAGCGGGTATGTTTTAATAGAAAATGTGTGAATAGCTCAGTCCTGAATTTTGACTGTTTCCCTGAGAAGTGCAACCACCGAGGAGTCTGCAACAGCAACAGAAACTGCCACTGCATGTATGGTTGGGCCCCTCCGCTCTGCGAGGAGGTAGGATATGGAGGAAGCATCGACAGTGGGCCTCCAGGACCACTAAAGGAAGGGGTGCCTGTCTCACTTCAGGTTGTGTCCCTTATGGTAATGCGCCTTACTTTCATATTTATCTCAGTGATCCTTGTGTTATTTTGGAATGTCCTAGAACACTTCTGAAGCCAAAGAGAGACACCACCAAGTAGCACTGGAGTAGAACAGTTCAAGGCGAAAAATATATCTATATCGAGAAAACAAAAATGTAATCAGGCAATCCACAGTAATTCTGTTCACTACACAGGGTCATAAATTGAATAAGCTTCTCATTTATCCATACAGCTCTTTCTTCCTTCAATTTATTTTACCTAATTTCTTTGAGTTTTTGATCAGCAAATAAAAAGTACTCTTAATTTGGAAACAAATCGGTGCATCTTGCTCTCCCCTTAGTTTGTGATGAAGTTTGGATTGCCTTTAAAAAAACGCCCACTGGTTTTCTGAACACTCATATTGTTAGTTTCATAGAATTACAGTGGATTTCAGGGTAACCTACTGTCTTTCAGTCCCAGCAAACAAAGCCATCATCTACTTTTCCCTCTGTCTCCCTCAGCGTCATCAATGAAAGCATCAGTGTCTGTGCCCTATGTTGAACCATGAATGGTGATTGCCACATTTTATATACAGAAGGTGATCGCTGATGAGGGGAGTCCCTCACTGTGTGGTTCACACACAGGGTAGAAATCTGGTCTCTGACTCAGCGCTGGGGTTGGCCTTGGTTGGGCTGAGGGCTCAGAGGACTGAGTGTTCCCTTCAAAGGAGTCAGTGACCACCTCTTGCTCATCATCCCAGCCCTGTGACAGCCAAAGTGTTTTGGTTTTGTTGGGGCTGAACCCTCCTGCTGTTCCTTCAGCTTCCCCGGGGCTCCTTCTTCCCCAGGCAGCACTGCAGGTCAACTGTACCCCACTCCAGTCTCCTCTTTCCTTAGCCATGTGATTCTTCTAACTAAAGTTGTGGGGCTTCCTTAGTGGCTCAGGCAGTAAAAAATCTGCCTGCAGTTCAGGAGGCCTGGGTTCACTCCTTGGCTTGGGAAGATCCCCTGGAGAAGGGAATGGTTACCCACTCCACTATTCTTGCCTGGAGAATCCCATGGACGGAGGAGCCTGGTGGGCTACAGTTCACGGGGTCACAAAGAGTCAGACATGACTGAGCACACACAAAGAAGGTGTGGGACACTCATGATAAAGAGTGCCCCTTGGACTATTTGGGGACTCCTCTTAGAGTAGAAAGAACATCAAGACAATTTTTTGATCATCATAATTCTAACTTTTATCAAACTTAGCCATCATCAGAAAAATCCTAAAAAAGCAAGGACATGTGGTTATGTAGCTACAATACTGAAAACGGTAACTACCATCTATTGTCTTTACTCTGTGGCAGACAATATTCTAAGCACTTCACCAGTGAAAGTGAAAGTCACTCAGTCCTGTCCAGCGCTTTGCAACCCCATGGACTATACATACAGTCCATGGAATTCTCCAGGCCAGAATACTGGAGTGGGTAGCCTTTCCCTTCTCCAGGGGATCTTCCCAACCCAGGGATCAAACCCAGGTCTCCTGCATCGCAGGTGGATTCTTTACCAGCTGAGCCACAAGGGAAGCCCAAGAATACTGGAGTAGGTAGCGTATGCACAGTCCTGAATATAAGTCTGTGAGGTAGGTGTTGTTGTTTTCCTGTTTTCTAAAAAGGAAGTGGAGGACAATGAGGTTAAATAACCTGCTCAAGATTATACAACTAATAACTGATGCCATTATTCAATGTAACTTTATATGAATATTTGGAAATTCAATTTAGTGAGGAGGATTTATTTAAAAACTTTTTCCTATTTATACATCATAGATAGTTTCAACATTTTTGTTGTGATAAAATATATAGCTATTATTATTTACATAAAGCATGCATGCACTGTGATAATTTAATATACATATATATTGTAGAGTGACTACCAAGATCAAGGTAATAACACATCCATCAATTCTCAGAGGGTGAGGATACTTAGCAGCAACTCTCAGCAAATTTCAGGTATACAACACCATATTATTAACTCTATTTATCATGCTGAATCTTCATGAACTTATTTAATTACAACTGAAAGTTTGTACCCTTTGTCTTACATCTACCCATTTCCCCCTCTCCCCAGTCCCTAGCAACCATCACTCTATTCTATTTCTCCAAATTGGTCCCTTAAAATTTTTTTTTCAGTTGTAAGTAATACCATATAGTACCTTGTTTCTGTGTAGATTTTCAGTTAATATAATTCCCTCCTGATTCATTCATGATTCTTTAAATGGCAGGATTTTTTTTGGCTAAATAATATTCCATTGTGTATACGCATGCGTGTAGTTTACTAATCCATCCATACATTAAAGGACGTCTAGGTTGTTTTAAGTCTTGGTAATAGTGAATAATGCAGCAATGAATGAGAGACTCCAGATATCTCTTAAAGGTACTAACTTAACTTGCTTTGGGTATGTAGCCAAGAGTAGAATTCCTGGATTATAAAGTAGGTCTATTTTTAATTTTTTGGGGAACTGCCTTAGTATTTTCCACAATGGCTGTACCATTTATGTTTCAAAGAACAGTGTTAAAGGGTTCTTTTTTTTTCCACTACTCACCAACATTTGTTTTTGTTTTCTCTTGTTTGTATGATCATATTCAGTCAATGAGATGTGAGGTGATATTGCATTGTGGTTTTGATTTGCATTTTCCTGACAATTAGTGATGTTGAGTACCTTCTCACCTACTTACTGTCATCTGAATGACTTCTTTGGGAAAATATCTATTCAAGTCCTTTGTCCATTCTTAATTGGACTGTTTGCTCTTCTGCTGTTGAATTCTAAAAATAGCACATGTATTTTGAATATTAAATCCTAATCAGATATATGGTTTATAATTTTTTTTCCTATTGTGTGAGTTACCTTTTCAATTTATTGATTGCTTTCTTTGCTGTACAGAAGATTTTAGTTTGGTGTAATCCCTCTAATTTTTTTTAGATTTTATGTCAAAAATCTCTCCCCTAAGTTTTTTTTCTAGGAGTTTTAAACTTTCAACTTTCAGGGTTTATATTCTTAAGTGTATAGTTTAGTAGTTAGAGATGCATTCACCTTGTGAAACCATTGTCTGGAACTCTTTACATCTTGCAAAACTGAACCAGCATACACATTAAATAATAGCAGTTCCCTTTTCCTTGCAGCCTGTGGAAACCACTATTCTACTTTATGTCTCTATAAATTTATGTTTCCATCTAGGTACCTCATCTAAGTGAAATCGTATAGCAATTTTTGTTACTGGCTTGTTTAATTTAGCATAATGTCTTCGAGATTCATCCATGTCTGCATTCTTATGCAGGTGACAGAATTTCCTTCCATTTAAAGCCTGAATTATGTTTTATTATATATATGCTCAGTCACTTAGTCATGTCCAACTCTGCAACTCCATGGACTGTAACCTGCCAGGCTCCTCTGTCCAAGTGATTTTCCAGGCAAAAATACTGGAGTAGGTTGCCATTTCCTTCTTTGTATTATACGTATGTATCACATTTTGTTTATCTGTTCATTTGTTGGTGGAAAGTTGGGTTGCTTCCATCTTTTACTTATTGTGTTAATGCTGCTATGAACATGAATGTGCAAAAATCTGTTCATGCTACTTATCCCTTTGGAGAAATACTTAGAAGTGGAATTGCTAGGTGCTTTGGTAATTCTATTTTTAATTTTTTGAAGACACCATACTATTTGTCATAGCAATTGCACTCTTTCACATTCCCAGTAGCAGTGCACAGAAATCCAGTTTTTCACACCGTTGCCAACACTTTGCTATTTTCTGGTTTAGAGATAATAACCATTCTAGTGGATATAAAGTGGTTATCTATTGTAGTTTTTATTTGCTTTTCCCTAATGATTAGCTGTGAAGAGATACCCAAGGTAAGAGAAACCCAAGTAAGATGGTAGGTATTGCAAGAGGGCATCAGAGGACAGACACACTGAAACCATACTCACAGAAAACTAGTCAATCCAATCACATTAGGACCACAGCCTTGTCTAACTCAATGAAACTAAGCCATGCCCACGGGGCAACCCAGGGTGGACGGGTCATGGTGGAGAGGTCTGACAGAATGTGGTCCACTGGAGAAGGGAATGGCAAACCACTTCAGTATTCTTGCCTTGAGAACCCCATGAACAGTATGAAAAGACAAAATGATAGGATACTGAAAGAGGAACTCCCCAGGTCATTAGGTGCCCAATATGCTACTGGAGATCTGTGGAGAAATAACGCCAGAAAGAATGAAGGGATGGAGCCAAAGCATAAATAATACCCAGTGGTGGATGTGACTGGTGATAGAAGCAAGGTCTGATGCTGTAAAGAGCAATATTGCACAGGAACCTGGAATGTAAGGTCCATGAATCAAGGCAAATTGGAAGTGGTCAAACAAGAGATGGCAAGAGTGAATGTCGACATTCTAGGAATCAGCGAACTAAAATGGACTGGAATGGGTGAATTTAACTCAGATGACCATTATATCTACTACTG